>JAFIDM010004315.1:67349126-67375819 GCA_023159025.1 Thereuonema tuberculata
CTCCCGTGATCATTTACATGTGCTCCCGTGATCATTTACATGTGCTCTCATGATCATTTACATGCGCTCCCATGATTATTTACATGTGCTCCCGTGATCATTTACATGCGCTCCCTTGATCATTTACATGTGCTCCCGTGATCTACATACACTGCAGATTTCAGGTCGATCGGATGGTCCTTTCTGGTGTTGCACTTTTAATGGCCTGCAGTGTATTTTCAACAAGATTTAAGATCAAGATGTGCCACGGAATTTCTTCAAATATAAAAGTGCACAGTGAAGCAAAAAAAGGTTGAGAAGCACTGCTATAGACTGACGTCTTTTTTTTAAGAATCTCCAATGTTATCTCTTAACGAAAACGACTCGGGATTAAATATCCTGAGTAAGAATCCCAAAAGTAATAAAATTGAATCAAATTACTAATGTAGTTTTTCGTCATGCATTAAAAGGTTAAAACAGAACGTTGTTTTGTTGATATTCAATTTACTTTGTTTATTTATTTTTTATTTTTATTTGATTTTATGTTTTTAATCTAGATTTAATCGTTTGTAAGAACATAATTTTATCTAATCTAGTGAATTTTATTTATTGTATTTTCTGATTTTATATTACAGTGTCTGTTTAATGATAAGGCAAGTCAAAATTTAAGCCTAAGAAAAGAATACATTTGTTTTTTAACTTAAAACTGAAATTCACCAAAATGGATTATAAATGTTATCTTTTTTTCTACTTTTACATAGCTCTTTTAAGCTTCCAATTTGATGATGGGTTAAGGCTTGGGTAGCAAATATTGCCAGTGGAGCGCCATTGTAGCAATCACGTGATATACTTGCTTGTATAGAATGCATCGATGTTCTAATCAAGTTTTCAATAACTTATTTATTACATGGATATTTTCGCTTTAATGTTGCAATCGTATGAAATATCAACAATTTTATTGAGATGAACTGTTTTATTGCAGCGTGGGTGATTCTTTTGACCTCATTTTCCCTCATCGCAGTCGAACTTTCAAAACAATGAAAAAAAAAAAAAAAAAACCAAGAGGAGGCAGCGACAATCAAAATAAACAAACGAAAAGTTGACTCTAAAAGGAGATAAATACTACATCCCAAACGGAATTTGTTTTTGATGGTCATATCACGTCACCCTACCAAAACAGATTGAGTTTTTTATTATGAGTAAATTGATCCAGTTTATCCTTACGAATATCAAAAAAAAAAAATTAAAAAAAAATTCATTTTTCTTTTTAAACCAAGTTATTTTTCGCAATAAGGCTCGGTTTTGCTTTAAAATTTCAGAATTGATAGTGTTTCATGGATTCACAATAAGAAGCTACTTGGGATTTCTTCATAAAAAAAACAAAAAACAAACAAACCAAAAAAACCGCACCTTAAAAAAATAAAATCAGACGCCAGTGGTGAAACGAGCTAGCAAAGGCTGAGCAACGACTGAGAGGCTTTTGAGCATCTGCTCATCCTGAAAATTGTAAGTTCGCCTGGGGAAGTCTTCTCCTGCCTTCTCTTGATCCCAAGAAGGATCAATGGGAATTCACCTCAGCACTTTCTCTTTGCTCAGCTAAATGAAATGCCAACGCCATAGGTACACATTTTTTATATCTTATGTACAAATCCTTTTTTTACACTTTATCGGAGTTAAATAATTAAACACATGCTACAGCATCTTAATGCAAATTATTTTTCGTCAAATAAACAATAAAAAAAAATTCAAATCATGTAATTACATTACAAGAAAAAAGTAATAAAGTTTAATTAATCCAAATTATGCCTTATTTATTTATTTATTTATTTATTTATTTATTTATTTATGAAGGATTTGTGATAAGTAAAATACGAAAATTCCGACTCAAAACTGTACAACAAATCTCCTTTTTCCTTTCTGTAAATATCAATAAATATTTTATCAACTTGTAAAATCGATGCGATAGAACTCCACAGTTAAGTCGGATTCGAAGCTTATCAGACTTATTTTTTAAAATCATCCGCCATCTTGAAAATAGTTGACACGGACCTTCGTTAACAACAATATCTTGAGCATCTGAATTATAATGGAAGCCATTTATCCTAGCGACAACTCGGAGACAGTGGGTTTCAAAAAGTACTAACATAAGATTAATGTATTTGTTCTACTTCCTGTATGTCTTTGAAAAGGTCAAAATTACCCATTTATTCGCTTGTGAGGAGATTTGGTTTACTTAAACAGAATTTTGAAAACTGAAAAGAATGTAGAGGTTTTCCTTTAATTTTTAAGAAACCAAAGTTTGAACACTTGTGTTCCTACGACACATCGTCTGGGAGAAACCGAATCGTATTGCAAGACGCAACGAACGATTATTATTATTAGTAGTAATAGTAGTTTATTATTATTTTTTCAAAATAATTTCGAGGTAATAAAAAAGCTGACCACTAACGCACTATACATTTACAAAAATCTTAATACTGTAGAACATTACATGTTTAATTATCAAGTTCG
The DNA here is from genome assembly GCA_023159025.1 of Thereuonema tuberculata. Classification (NCBI taxonomy): domain Eukaryota; kingdom Metazoa; phylum Arthropoda; class Chilopoda; order Scutigeromorpha; family Scutigeridae; genus Thereuonema; species Thereuonema tuberculata. The sequence continues at coordinate 67,351,617 of JAFIDM010004315.1, forward strand.
TCCCATACTCGATGTAGCAGGTCCCTGTGCTTTAACTTGAAATCTTTTCCAAAGTGAGTCTTTGTCGCGAAATGAGCGCGAGATGACGACAAAAATTCCCACAGAAAAGCATTGGAATCTCAACAATGGATTTCTTTCCTAATTCTATTAATCTTTCATTGTTTTAAACAATGAATATTAAATCCTTTTAGCCAATCCACTGCGCGTGGTTCCTTACAAATAAAAGTAATCTGATTTGGGACAATTTAAGTAAATAAGGAGGATTTAACTCATTTTTTTTTTCTTTTCAGAAAATCGAAATTTTATATTGTTTGTATTCAGTGAATGTCAGAAAAGAATTAAAGATACTTCAGGCTTTCTTAAGGAAATGTTACTGTAGCGAAAGTAGGCTTTAAGTTCTTTGTATCGCAGTTAACTGTAATGGATCTTCCTCACTTTCTATTTGTAATACGTTAGATCTGGAGGTTGTATTTAATCAGTGTGGGAGTGGAAGGAGTCTGTTTACGAAATCCAATCCACTCGAGGGTGTCTTCAGTGGCACTTGGGGGTGCAACAACTGTTGCCATTATTACAGGCAAAATTCAGTTAAAAAAAAAAACAAAACCGTCTTCTGAAAAGTTTATTTTTAGAGTTATTTAGTCTCTTGTCCTCAACATAAACATTACTGTCCACTCGTTCGATTCTCACAGCAGTTTTCGTTCTATTACAAGTTATTTATTCCCGGGAGTTGGTTTTCTTAAATAAAAGCTGCAATTTCAGCTTCTGAAATAAGGATGAATTAATTTTAAAGAGCGTCTCCTGTCAGAATAAATTAAAACTAAATTTGTAACCGTCTTCCTTCATTGATTCGACCTCTTCAACGTTTTAGTCTCTGTCTGTCTGTCTGATCGTATGCGTACCACGTTAAAACAGCCAAACGGATTTCTCTCAAATCGCGTACGATTCCTTTTTAGTTCAACTTAAGATATGAGCACTTGTTATTTTAATCTCCAACCCTTCGCTCACCTCAGAATGACCTCCATCTCCGCGCCGCGAGCTCACGATGCGATGGATGGTTGATCATAACGTACCGTATTGTCCGGCGTATAAGACGACTTTTTAAAACGAGGAAAATCTTCTCAAAATTCGGGGGCTGAAACTTCCGAGGCGGACTGGAGAATCTGCGGTCGCCGCATATGGTATGGGAGCTCAAAAACGGCCGCGGCCGCATCCCCGCCGTATGCGGCAACCGTATGAAAGCAGCAAGGACAGAGCTGTACAAGTACGGAAGTCCCGATGACGAGGTGAGGGGACGCCCGGGGTATGGAAAAAAGAGATAGAGCGGGGACAGAATAAACAAGGCTACAGTTAAGAAATACTACGATTTTAGTGAAATTCTAAAAAAAATGTAGCATTAAAATAATGCACCAGAATAAACAAAGCTACAGTTACTTGGAGACAGGGAGAGCTGACCAATCCAAGCAGGCGTCGTATACAACAACCAGCCAATCGCCGGTAAGGTACATCGCTTTTAAAGGAAAAGTTTAATCCACTTGCACTGTTTTATGTTTACATGTTTGATGACAAACAGCGTTATGTTTATAAGTGACAGTTTTCCTGCTAAGTATCTGCATGTCGTAAGCATTTGAATTAAAATATCATATTGAAATCAAATCTGATGTTTCATTAATTTTTATTTGGTGTGCGTTGGAAGAGGGCGAGTATATCCCAAACGCTACATTTTAATTGGAAAAATTGGGAGGGTCGTCTTATACGCCGGACAATACGGTATTCCTAAATGCGCCAACTTTAATATCTGGAGCTGATTTCATGATATTTGATGTGCAGCAATCTACTAAATGGATCGACTAATCTTCAATTTCATAGCTTTTAGAGCATTTTTTGACATCGGGTAAAAACTCAATCCCCTTTTTTTAAAAAACAAAATCGCCCTTTTTCTATGCAATAACTCTACTTCCAGAATGGATGGCTCGATTTTAGAATTTCACGTTCTAACGTCCACAGAAAATAAAAACTTTTCAAGACTCATATTACGACCGTTGGCTTTCCTTATATGGACATGACTTATTCCAGGAAAGGAATATAGCATCCAATAAGATTTGAATTGCTGACAATTGTTTTCGATCGTTAGCATTCAGTCTTTTACTTGCACTCAAGAAAAAAGCCGAAAAAACAAAACAAATAAAAATACGTATATTGATTTATTATGTAAATAAGTGACTGTCCATGCGATCTAGTATTATTGCATTTGGAACTTTTTTTTTCTTTGTACGTATCACGTTAAAACGACTGGGCGGATTTTCACAAAATTTGGCACGTAGCTCATTTGTGGTCCATAGGTCTAATTAAAGCTAGGCCTATTTATTTTGGTATCCACTCGTTCTCATCCCTTAAAAAGGAATCTCTCACTAAAAAAACGGCAGGAATAATTTCTTTACAATTTCGTATATTTATTTATGGAGCAAGTTTTAAAAAAAAAATATTTTGGTCCCCACCGGTCTCCCAGCACAGCATGCTCATTTTTTCATTACGATATATATATAGCTGAGCCTAAACCTATTAAAAATGAAACATTTAATATGTCCTGCAATAGATGGCGCTCAGTACACTGGAATAAACAATCGACTACCTCACACTGCTTTCTTTACATAGTTAAAAGAAAAACCCTCACTAATTGACTTAAGTAATTGTGTTTAAAAGGGCTGCAAATTCTAGGATCCCTTTAGCTGCAGTTCTCTCCATTTGATTTGCTTTAAGAACTAATGAATTCAAGAGAAAGAATTTGAAAGGAGGAAGCGATCACGAGGCCTTCTCAGAGGAAGATTGAAAGTCACTTCATCTTCCCTTGAAACCTAAGGTCCGTGTCGTTAAATAGAGACTGAGGCTGGTCTCTTAAAGCGGAAGTTTTTATTGTCACTCCTTACTTTATTTACACCCACGCAACATGAAATATTAATGAATATCTATCGCTGGCTTCAGTCCCTTTCTTAGCTGCTACAGGAAATGTCTGTCTCTCATTTAAATATCTTTTCAGAACCGACATTCTAATTTGGAAACTTATTCTGATCTGAAACAGATGAACGTCGTAGGACTGAATTCTGGGAAAACTTAATATCCCATGACAGAATGGGGAGTAACTTTGGTAATATCGAATAATATTCAAAGATAATAAAGAAGTAGAAGGCACATTAATCTGGAAGTAATGACACTACAGTATTATTAATTTCAAATATTGTCTCAATATTTGAGATTGTTATCTACCACCTGGCGACAGATATCAGAACTAATATTGGAGTAATTTCGTAAAGATAATTATTGATAACTAGCTGTATCCGGCATGAGTTGCAATGCCACTCATAAGAAGGTTTTCCGACTCGTGAGCAGGCCACATACAGCTGTCCATGTGTGAAGCATGGATTTTCCAAATTTAGTCCACACACTTGCAGCAGTTGTCCCTGTGCTTTGTTGAAGGTCATTGCAAATGCGAGTCGCGAGTCGCACCGGAAACTGCAAACGTTGAATAAGGAAATACACTCATTTGTTGAAACAACTCGCGCACCAGATATTGTAAAATGGTTCTACTAATTCAGAAACTTTCGCGGGCGTGCCCACAACAACTCATTATAGTTTCATCGCAATCTGATGAATGGTATAGGAACGCATACGGGACAAACAAAGAAACATTCATTTTTATATATTAAGATTTTGACAGAGCTTTTAAAGAATGTATCGAGTATGTAAGCCAAGTAGCAAATTACAACTATTTAAATACACAAATAAGACTAAGACAGTGAAACGTTTAAAATAAACTTTTTATTTTCTATTAATTCATAATATGTAGAGAATTAATCTTTTCAGAATTGAAGCTATAATTTAAATAAATAAATAAATCTTCAAGTTAAAAATCACATTTAACTTATCTTCTTATGATGTTTCAGTTCGTAAATCAGCACTAAATACGATCCTTTCCATATTAATTATTTAATTAATTATTAAGTTGTATTATTCTACGCGTCGATTTTCTTGTAGACATATCGCCAAATCCACGTGTGCCTAACTGGATAGTTACCCTACAGAACAACATTCAGGAATAGGTTTCCATGCAGGGCCTAATTCCCTCACATCATGAATCGGAAATTATCACTGCACAATCTTCAGAATGTTGAATTATTTCCTTCAATAATTCTATGATTAACATTAGCCCAAATAACCACATATCAGGAGAAACATATATTTCTATTTCCATTTGCCTGATTTACATTTAGATGCGAATTCACGACGCACACAGCCTTTTTTTCATTCAAGTCGAACTTTGGAGCTTGAATCACTAAACCCTTGCGATCTCCTCTAATCCAAATTGCCACTCCTTTTCACTTTCGAGTCTTAATTGCAACAATTACCAATTACGATCTCCTGTAAAGCTTAGGCACGAGAATCACATCGCATGGCTTTAATTCACTTCGATTGTTGCCTTACGATGCGACGCTTTTAATGAAAAGCTTTTTTTACTTTTAATGTAGCACTGATAATAATAATTATTGTATTATTCAAAATATATTTATTTGCATCTACATATAAATAATATCACCACAAATTTCAATTATAAACAACTGAAATTTGCATTTTTTTTTTGAATAAACAGTGCTTCTATCTTTGTTTTTTTTATGGTGTTCTTGTCTTTGCTAGAGTTACTTTCTTTTCGATGTTTTTCATCTTTTTTCTTTAATCAGTCTGTCACTGGAAATCCCTCTGATGAATGGTACAATGACGTCATATATTCTTCCGCCTTATACAACACAGTCTTGCTATTTTGTGATTTTTAGTTATTGAATTCCAAAAATCGATTCAACATAATGCATTTAAACATACACTATAAACTCCCGATTATCCGCGGAATTGGGTGCCGCGGCAAAGGCGGATAAGCGAATTCCGCGGATAATTCGAAAAAGGACGAAAATCAACACAAAAATGCTTTTAACATGTTTTATTTAAAATGGCAATACATGTAGATACACTACATACATTATAAACATATTTACATATTTTAAATTATCGGTGTTTATTTATTTTTAATTTTATTATTATGGGAAGGCTCTCCCGTAATTTAGTGTAACCTAAGCTCCGCCCACAAGGTCGTTCTTTAAATTGTTTGTCTATAATTGTCTTCATTTAATTTGTTAGCCTCTTTTAATGTTTACCTTATTCTAAATTTAATTTTTTTTTAATTCCGTAATTTATTGTACAGTAAAAAAAAAAAGGAAACAGGAGAGGTCCGCGGATAATCGGGAGTTTACTGTATATTGTATAGACAGACAGATAGATGTTAAATTGGAAGGCCTCGTTATTTCTTCCGCTAAGTATTTAATTGCACACTAACAAATTATTTCAGAAAATTTATTTTTAAAATTGTATGTAGACAATTCTTTATTATTTATTAGCGAAGTATATTTGGTTCCAGATTAAAATAAGTCCTTGGAGCTTTTCTACAGTTTAAAAATAGTTAAAGTTTGATATTAACCCGTTTGAGATCACAGTTCTGATCTGATAATTAGTAGAAAAAAGCTTTATTTTCTGTAAAGCATATCGCGATCATCTCAGCATAGAACTGAAGATACCTTCCGCTATGGTAATATCATTGTTCATGCTTCAAAAAAAAAATCAAGTCCCAGCCGGAGAAGTATCAAAAGAAATCAACCAGAAAGGAATAAATAAAAACATTTTAAGATCTCATAAAGTACTTTTGATTTAAGCACTGAGATGTTAAGGTGAACCTTGCTGAAGAGTCCTAAGAAATACCCAGTATTCTCATCTGCAATGGTTCAAAGAGTCGTTTGTCTCAAACGTTCACTTTTTGGCGGGGAACGGGGCGGTAATACAATTTTTCTAACTAAAGTAGAATTCCAATTATCCGAATCGTCAATTATCCAGATCGATTTTCAAAATAAAAAAAAAAAAAATTAAAAAAACTTTAAAAAAATACTTTTTAAAATTTTTGTTCTTTTAATACATGCAGTTTTACAATAACATGTTGCTAGAATCACTTAATATAAGTAGAAATCCGAATCATGCCAATACCCAATTAATCCCAATAATTGGAGCGCTACTGTATCTACAAATTTAACTTGAGAAAACCTTAGAAAGAGGAAACGCACTTTAAGAAGCTCTGCAATATATCTATAAATTTAGATATCTCGTTTATTCTTATTTTCAGGAGAACTTTCCTTCTATTTCTAATGAACACTTTATTTATTCTCACTCCACCCAATATTTGATTACGATTTAACTAAAAATAAGAAAACCGTTCACAACTTTTTAAAATAAAATTAAAATTCAGGAAAGATTTAAGCCTCTTCTCCGCCCACCTTAAATTTAAGCCTTAAATACGCCACTGCTTCTAATTGGTGTGTATCCACCATTCTCATGTCGGTTCCTGCTTCTTGTGAATCTGTGTCAGACGCGTTATGGGATGAACTGGAGCCGAATAATTTATGAGTTCACCCCATCGGAATAACAAACACTTGAAACCGTCCCTTATCGCGCAAAACCTCAACGGAATCGGATATGGCAATGAAAGCACTCGATTCATCTTATCAAAAACAGCTTTTTTTTCTTCTTTCTTTTCTTAATTCCATTCACATACCTCCATAGAACCAAGACACTGTTTTATTAGGAATGATCAACTGGCGCTTATGTGATTGCCAAAGAGAAGTAGGAAGAAAAAAACAGAAAAAACATTATTCTGAATCAATATGCCCTAAATGGTAATTCAAATCATCATTTTCAACCTTCTACTGATGTTCGAACACTTTTCAATCATTTCAGGTCTTCCAGTCGAATTCCCCTGCCCCATCCCCTAACTAAAAATAAATAAATAACCAAAAAAGCTTCTAGATTCGTCTCGTCTTCCTTATGGACGTTTTCTTGGTGTTTTTCTCATTCGCACTAATTCATTTCCCAAATCCTCTCTTCCAATTTTTACGATCTGCTCATGTCATGTCCTGCCTAATTCTATTTTAGTTTTATTCTGATCGATAAAATGTCAGTTGTTTGGTTGCTTAACTAAACATTTAGTTTGTGATCTTATCTTTAATTTCTAAGATACGTTTTTCCAAATCTTCGTCAAGTTTTTAATCTCTGAATTGTTTTCTTCATATATGTATGTATCAGTTATTGTTTTTCCCTTTTCATTTAAGCCTAACAACGTTAACTTCAAAAATAAAGCCATACACCTGACTAAGTGATACAAAAATTAATTTACACAAAAAAGAATACAATAACCACGATGTTTCGCAGTCGAGAAACGGCCTCCTCAAGCGATCATCACTTGAGGAGGCCGTCGAAGATGATCACTTGAGGAGGCCGTTTGTCGACGGCGAAACGTCGTGGTTATTGTACTCTTTTTTGTGTAAATTAATTTTTATATCACTTAGTCAGGTGTATGGCTTTATTTTTGAAGTTAATACTACGCAGTATACGTAAAGTTCTATATTATCTATTATCGTCGCGGCTAAAGTTGGACCCGCAAATACATTATCATTGACTAATTTCTCCAGTATCAATGCCGTAAGCTCCGCAGAAAATATCAATCTCAATTATCAAAAATTGGAAATATCAAAAATCTCACATACATCTTGAAATCGACGAGCAACGTTAAGAATAATTTCCCTACTTGATTTTTGAGACCTTTTCCTCGTTGAAATGTTGAATGTGAATCAACGACCGCCATTTTCTCTTACATTTGAATGTGACCGACAGGCCAGGAAAGGAAAATCTATCATCTGCGTTGCATTCTGGGAGGTTCATCTTTGGCCGCACTGATAATAACAACGTTCTTCGTTTCAATATTGAATTGTTTTAACAAACATTCGATCCAGTTCTGATTCTGCAATTAACCATCCATTTTTATTTTCTGTTCAAGATAAACACATTGACATCCTGCAATTACGAGCAATCCACCTTTTGTATACTTACATAATAATACAACTTGTGTCAATTTATTTTTTTTTGCTGTACTTCATGTATTGCTCAGCTATTCCTCAGGTATCTATGTAGTGGGGGCTGACATGTAGCGCTGGTGAATCCATTTTTTGAGGACCGGGGTTACGAATACTAAAATAGCAATGCTCGTATTTTGCGTTGGACGGTGAATAAGCATCGTACCAACGAGTTTGAAGAAATCAGCCAAGCTATTTCAGCGGGGGATATTGGTAGTTATTTTTGAGAGATTGGAGGGATTGGCACAGAAATAAATGTGCGTAAGTTTTAAGTTGGATCATATATAAACTATGTCTAACAGATGGATGTTGACGATCCCGTATTTTCGTGATTTCACGTAATTTACGCGAGAATAGTCTCTATCCATGTCTTCTCACAAATATTGAAATATTTAAATGAATTATAATACGGGGAAATGCATGAGACTTTTACTACATTTTAATATAGTTTTAATAAATTGAAAACAGTCAATAAACAAACAATAAATTCATTATGTAGCATTTTTCTAGTGACAGACATTAAAAATACTAAATTCCTTGAGACCTGCTGAAGAGGCTAAATGGCGAGATCTCGTGTTTTTCGTAATTCTCGCGGAAACGTGATAGTCAACATCCATCTGTCAGACATTAGGTTTCCAATTTTATAAAAAAAACCCAGTTGTTTTAGAATGGACAGAAAAGAAGAAGAAAAAAAATAGTTGAAGTGGAACAGTAAGACTGCGCATGCTCAGTCAAGGAATATTTTGTTTTCTTCTAATTTATCTTCAATCCAATTTTAATCCTTTCAATGCAAGTTCTAAAAATCAAAGTAAAATTCCGCAGCATTTTCACTAAGACAACTAAATCTAATAAAGGTCGTTTAGAAAGTCTCCATTGATTTTGATGCCTTCTATTTTTATTCACTTTTCCGGGCATTTCCTCAAATACTTAGTTGAAATTAAAAAGTTTGGAACAAGTATTATCTTTTGTGGTTTTCATTTTGATATTTTTTTTAACTCTATTCAAACGATTCTTATCCATTCTAATAAGTTTATTTTTTCTGATAATCTCAGATGTTAATTCCCAAGGAACTAAGTATAGCTCTGTTTACATATTTGAACAGAATATCTATTCAATGATAACAGTATGTATTTTTTTAGCTTACTTTATTATTTATTCACCAAATACATTTTTAAAAGATAAAGATAGTACTGTATTTTCTTGTATCAGAAAAACATATATGTATGCATATTCGAGGGACGATCCAAATTTTAATAAATCTTTCCAAATTCAAACTTGATGACACATTACGTCACTTTTGATCCTAACGAAAGAGGCTCTCTGCTGATTGGCCGAAACAAATTCGTAAACTGATTCTTGATTGGCTCATTATACCTCGCTCACTCGAATCAAAACTAAACAGACATATTCTCATCTTATCATTTTCAACCATCATTTCCGTTGCAAAGATCTAAAGAAATTAATAGCCATGACACAAATGCTACACTTAAATGTAGTTTAACTGTTTCTAGCCTTTTTCTTCATAACATCTGCACGAGCTTTATTAATATTAAATTGAATCGGATTTTAAACAATTTAAGTAAATACTACTGAGGGAATTAACTGTTGTTGTTTTTTTCTTCAAAAATGGAAAAATTTCTACTTTTTTTATTCATTAAATATTAGAATTTAAAGAATAAATGGAGCTTATATTTTGTTTCATTTTCATTTTTTTGTAATCATGAGAATAATACAAAGAAAATGAAGAAAAATAATAAAAAATAGACGTGAATTGATGATCGAATACAAAAAAACGCTTCAGTTTATGGTTCTTTGTTAACACACTGGAAATCAAATGAAATTTCTTCCAAATCTAATCTATAATCTGAAAGGGAAAGTTGTAGATATGTGTGTATTTGTTCAAAATGTTTAACGTACTTCCCAAATGGCTACAAATTTGAAATTTCGCATATGGTTAGGGTTCCATACTGTAGACAATGTAAAAAATGTGAAAATAATCTTTTAAAAATAAGATTTTTTCTGTTTTGGAGCAGGGAGAGGAAATGACCATGAAGTATGTGGCGGGTTTTGAAAGCGCCACATATGCACCTGGAGGCGCTTATTGGAACTACAAAAATATTGCTGTGCAAAATAGCGCTACAAGATTAACCGGGAGGCAAAAACTAGAACGACGGGGTGTAAACGGGAGGGCTGTGAGGGGATGAGTAAACATTGTTGAAGGATACTTCTACGGGGTTTTCAGGATAGCTATAGATTTGTAAGGATCACATGATTTTTTTACATACTGGGAAAGGATTGAAGTGATAGTGGGGGGGGGGGGGAGAAAGGAGTGGGAAGTTAGGGATCTCGAGTTACAAAATTCAAATACAACATTACTTTGTACCTATCACGTGATTTTTGTACCAACTGGGAAAGTTTGAAGTGTCTCACAATTTCCATTTCTTCCTCATTCACATCAGAACAACTCTTTTTTTGTAACCCGTAAGAAGAATCAGCTAGTTATTCATAAAAATGAAAGCAAGGGGAAATGCAACAAAGAAGAGAAGATGGGTTAAATGTTTTGCGCAGCCCCAGCGATAAGGCGGTCGACGACGGGAATATAAAGTTCTCAGGTTAGTTATGGTGAAGATCTGAAGATTCTTTTGGGATCAATTTCATTGCCAATTAAATACAATGTTTATAATGGTGTAGTTTTTAAAAAATAGAGGCCAGACACACAATAATTAAGTCAATTGAAAAAGATCGGTAGGTCCGATCGAAACCTGGTCGATCTAGATATTAAGATTTTAATTATTGTGTGCCTGGCCTTTTTTTTAAAAAACTTCACTATTAATTTCACACACGTTAAATTTCTACATTCTTTTTAATGCTTAGAGATTTTAATCGATTCCAGAATTTTTTTTAATGGTTTATAAAATATGCCTCCCTTTTCCCTTTTATACCTTTTTTTTTTTTATTTTGTTTTTGGTTGATTGGTTTATATAAATCAATTCATAAAATATGATATTGCTACATTAGAAAGCTTTTTTTTTAAATGCATTTTTTTTCTTTTTTTTTTTTTTCAACGTTTAAAATTAGATAAACCTTGAAGCTCCAAGAGGTTGAGATCTCAGTGATTCTCGGTCAAAGGGGTTGAGATTTGGGAGAAGAATCGTACGCTGAACCCCAGGAAAGACTGCGGGTTCCTATTGGATAAGAAAGTTGGATGAACTATAGAGCTCTGTCAGATCTCATCAGGATCGAACCCTAACAAGCGCATGGCACAATTATGTAGTATCTGTAAATTGTTTCATTAATATGCCATGACGCAAGATTTTTTCTTGTCAAATCAAATAGTATTGTTGTTTATAAATGTGACATTAAAACTTGAATTGACATCCCTCGTAACAGCGAAAACTCGTAAAGCGAGGACGAGTGCAATTTTGAACAAACTATTTGATTATCGAATACGAAAAAGCGCTTCAGTTGATGGCTTTTTGTTAACAAGTGGAAATGACATGAAAGTACTTTCCAATCTAATTGAAGATAAAAATGAAAGCACGAGGAACTGGATTCAGTGGCAACAAAGAAGCGAATTGGGTTAAATTGTTTTAATAGTTTTTTTATGCCACTGCTTCTGCGACTGCCTTAAAAGGTAAAGCGTGCGTTCATTGTGTCAGTGTGTTAAGAGTGAATCTCAAATGGTGATTTACAGGCAAACAATGTAAAAGAAACTGGGTTGAAAAATAAGACAACAGTTCACTTGGAGGAAAATGTCTCAAGAAACACAATCAATTCAAAGGAATGTCATTTTATAAAGAATGAAGTGAAGAATTGGTACTGACGAAATTTATGTCAGTAGCAATAAGATAAATAAAATAAAGAGAAAAAGTAAGATATAAGACAGATTTTTAGGCAGTTTACAAATCAAGTTTACAAATTTGTAGAAAGAATTAAGATTTTTTAAGGGAAAAAAGAAATAATATTTATATTAAAAATCCTATAGATTTCATTATCAATTCCCCTCTTATTACTTAAACTCCGTTCTTTTTATTACATCCAAACATCAGAGCACATGTATTCGTTACGTTTTATACAAGTATGTTTGTTTTGTTTTTTTCATTCACAATTTTCAGGAATTAAAATGGATCCTATTTACGAAATTAAGTTATTTTTATATTTTACGCAATTAAGAAAATAATGGTAAAGTCTAACTCATTTTCTTGAACTCCTCAATAATTGCTAAGATCGCAAGTTTATTTATTTATTTGAAATCAGTGAAATTGATCAACATCAGATCTATTCACGTTAAGCTTTTACGAATGTAACGCTTCCATAAATAAATAAATAAATCACGGACACTTTGAATTTCTCTCCTCCCCTCGGCCACACTTTGAAAATGGCTATGCCTAAAAACACTGAAAAAACTTACACAAGAAATAATCTTTTTTTTTTCATTTAATGATAAGGTAAAAAAATGATTAAAGAACATGTCAGCATTTCTGCAGTTATGGGAGGAATAACCAATTTTTGCTCACAAAATATTTCGTGACTGTTATGCTGAATGAGAGGTATGTAATGCACCCTGCTGGCCAATTAAGACTCAATAAAAACCACACTTCATTCATTTACATACAGGATTTTAAACCTACCAAAGTAAGGGATAAAATTCTTGGATTATCTTTAAACAAGAGTTTGGATTTAAATACGACTGCGATCTCACATCATCCATTTGCAAGTTTTTAATATTTTTTTTTTGTTTTTAAATTAATAAAACTAGAAGTTATCTCATGGTATCTTAAATTGATTATTCATGCCGGAGATTTACTTACCGATAATTAAAATGAAGCTACTTCATTCTCGAATATTTTTGTCAAAATTCTTTCAGTTTTCTTGACAACTCTGGCAACTTCTCAGTCACGTGATCTCGTGGATCTTCAAATTAACATAAATACATTATAAATCAGTGAAAAATACAAATAATTTATTTAAATATTTTATTCGAACTATGTTATCAATATAAAACTTATATAGACATCCCTCGTAACAGCGAAAACTCGTAAAGATAGGACGAGTACAATTTGAACAAACTATTTGATTACGAAAAAGCGCTTCAGTTGATGGCTTTTTGTTAACAAGCGGAAATGAAATGAAATCAATTTGAAAATATTATTGATATGATTTAAAACAAATTTATGTCCCATATTAATTAGAATTGTATTTTATTTTATGGATTTTAATGCTGTTAAATATGTTTGTATTTATTATATAAAAATAAATAAAAGTCATAATAATCTAAATTACCTTTGTTTTACAATTTAATTTTCTTAATAATCTGCTGATGTATTATTCTTTTTTAGGTTTTCAAAGAATTATTCTTTGATTATTATCTTTAACTTTTTCTTTTATAATAGAAAAAGATTTGTTTATTTTTACTGATCGTAAATTTTTCTTAATGAAAAATTAGAACTAATTGCGTTTACTGTCATTTTTTAGATGATGAGTTACAACACCAATGGATGTTTATTGTTCTTACGAGGTAAGTTACTGTTTAGCTACTCATTGATTTAGAAATCTACCGCTAGATGTCATCGTGCAAATGACTTTTAACTTCTAGTTAGCGATTCCATAGATAAAAGTGTAAAAAGAGGGGTGGGGCTTTTTTAAGAATATTCCATTCGTCTACAGCTCAAACTAGAAGTCCTATAGACACGAGTCTGACCATCTTTTCCATAGAAGAGCACTGGAATTTATAAACAATGGATTTTTCTATCATCCTTCTGTTAATATTTCATTAATGAATATTAAAACCACTACGCATGATTTGAAAAGATTAAATTAATCCGATTTATACAATTCAAGTAAATACTGAAGCTTTAATTATTTCTTTCAAAAAATGGAAACGTATCAGTTGATGTGAAAAATGGAACAGAAATATTGGCTTTTGGTTTCTGTTGGTTTCGCAAGATTAAAAAGAATAAATAAACAAATGAATAAATAATAATAATAAGAAGAAGTTTTAATTGAGTGCACCACGAGTACAACACTATATAAACAAGGAAATAGATGAAAAAATACAAAAAAATTTATAACATATTAAACAGAATAAATAAATAAATTAATTAATAAATAAATAAATCACATCATATTATTATTATAAAGCTGAAGAGTTTGTGTGTTTGAACGCGCTAATCTCAGGAGCTTAGCAGTCCGATTTGAAAAATTCTTTTTGCGTTAGATAGCCCATTTATTGAGAAAGGTTATAGGCTATATAACATCACGCTACGACCAATAGGAGCGGAGCAGTAAACATAAACGTCAACCAACGGGTGCGGCGGCGGTGGCGACGGAGCGTCTTGGCCGCACGACGAAAACCGAACATTACCGAGAATGGCCGAATTTATCGCAGGTGAAACCGCGGACACAACTCGTAAATAAATAAAACTTTAAGAAATCACATTTAAGGAAAGTTGATTTTCCGTTCTTTCGAACTTCTTATTTAATTGATAAAATTTCAAATGAAATATTCCTGCAAATCCATAAATATTACAAGCTTCGAATTAGGACTATTTATTATTGTATCCTTACGCAAGCAGGCGATTTCCCGCAAGTTCTTCCTTACAGCCTGTGTATTCCAACGTCACATCATGTCTTTGATTTGAGAAACCAGTAATATTGAATGTCTTTCTTAAAAATAAAATAACAAAATACAATACCAAAACAGCCCTTCATCGTAAATTGAAAATAGTTCGTAAACCAATGTACGGTCAATGTATATTTTTGTCATTTGTAGAGATGTTATTTTGTCTTCCCTTGAATTCTACCCACTTTCGTATGAAAGTACTGACGATCGGATGATACCAAATATTCTCACAGATGAAATCAACAAAAACTTTTATCTCTACACAATGGATTGCGATTTGCGAACAATTCTCTCTTGGAATCAAACGTAATCTATAATATAAAAGAGAAATTTGTGGCTGTGTGTGTGTGTGTCTGTTCGAAATGTTCAACAATGAAACTAAAATATTATTGTGCATAATAGCGCCACATATTAACCTGGAGGCAAAAACTAGAACTATGAGATATAAACGGAGGGCGGGGATGGGATGGGCAAACATTGTTGAAGGATACTTCTACGGGTTTTCAGGATAGCTATAGATTTGAAATGATCACTTGGTTTTTTAGGAACTGGGGAAGGTTTGAAGTGATAGGAGTGGTGAAGTGGAGAAAGGGCTGGGAAGTCTTATGTTCTCCGATCTCTAGATATTTCTAGATACAGTAAAACCCCGTTATTACGCTCCCGCTTATAGCACTATCCCGTTCTTTACGCTCCTTTCATGCGGTCCCTGGAATTTTCTATGTAACTCTGTATACTTTTACCCTCTTATAACGCTTCAAGTCCCGCTTGTAGCGCTTTTTTAATATCGGAAATTTTGTATCGAAAAGAAATGTAAACACTTTTTCTTTTCAAAAGATTTTTTTCTTTCCCTGGTAGGAGGGAATCTTTGAACTCTTTGAAGTGCGGATCTGTGATACAGTTGTGCAAAATGTCGAAGCGGAAATCCCTTTCTATAGTGAAAAATTGCAAATTCTCCGTAAGTACGATGAGAATTCTACAGAAGTCAGAAGGATTTCGCAGAATCTCTAGGAATTCCCTCATCCAGTCTGAGAACAATAATAAAAAATAAGAATGGAATTATCAATGCAGCGAAGGATGGTTGCAAACGTAAAAAAGTAAAGTGTGGAAAATATGAAGATGCCGAGGAAATTCTAATTGAATGGATTCATCAGTCCCGTGATGCATCAGTGTCATTAAGTGGCCCAATCATTCAAGAAAAGGCGCGTGAAATAGCGGGCAGTGCACTAAATCTGCTCCGAAAATATATTATAGGGCGACAGACGGTTCTTGACGATCCCAAATTTTCGCGATTTCACGTGATTGACGCGAGAATAGCCTCTATCCATGTCTTCTCACAAAATGGCGAGAAAGAAGGCTTATCGACTCCGGGAAAGAAGCGACCACGAGCAAGCCCCGTTACTGATGTAGACGATTTTGACCGATGCCTTATTCGCCGCTGCATCGATCGTCTCTACGCTGAAGGTAAAAATCCAACTTTAACATTTTTTCTCTAGCATTTTCCTAGTGACAGACATTCAAAATAATACATTCCTTGAGACCTGCTGAAGAGGCTAATGGCCAGATCTCGGTGTTTTTCGTAATTCTCGCGCAAACGCGATCGTCAAGAACTGTCTGTCGGCCTATAGTGTTGCTCCTAGTGGTGTATCAACTGATGTTGAACCGCATTGAAAATGTCATAATTCATAACAGTAGCACACATACACGGCAAACCACAATCAAAGAATTTTTTTAATTGGAAATAAGCTCACATTTGCACTAAATCTATTGCAGAATCAAGTATCTTTCCTGTAAAATGGTATCTAAATGTTTCCCCATCTCATAAATCATTTCCCGTCTATAGCGCTATCCCGCTTATTACGCTTGTAGGTCATGATCCCTTGACGAGCGTAATAACGGGGTTTTACTATACAGATACGTCATATCTAGAGATCTCGAGTTACAAAATTCAAATGTAACATTACTTTGTACGTATCACGTGATTTTTGTACCAACTGGGAAAGTATCAATTGTGTATATCTCACAATTTCAATTTCTTTCTCATCCAAATCATTGTAACCCGTACGAAGAATGGGGATTTTGTTCGTTGATTATATAAGAAAATTATTGAATGAAAATGAAAAATGAAATCAGACGATAATGTGTAATTAAATAACATTTATAATTTCGTATGAATTTATACCAATGTAGCAAAATAAAACCTTTTTTCTTAAGAGTGGGAGTGGGGAGTTGGAATATAAAAGCTGCGTTAGGGGCTAAGTCCCTGTATATCCAAGCAGCTATTTCTTTTTTATTCATAAATCTACTTATGTGAATTAAGTTTATTCTGTAACGGAATTGAAACCTGCAACACTTCTTCAACAAAATATTCCATTAATAAACAATAAAAAAGATTGCTTTTGTTGTTGTTGTTGTTGTTGCTGCTAGAAAATAAGAAAAAGGATGCGGGGTGTTGACGCGCAAAGCGAGCATCTTCCAATGGATAACAGCTTCATTGACATTACAGCGGCGTATTCGTTCAGGGCCAAAGGCGAAGTATTTGCTCATTAATTCGTTTCTGCTTTGCATCTAACGTTTCCTTTTTGAACCGACTTTATTTTTTCCTGTGATGATTCATGTGTTCAAATGCAGAGGTTCGCGTTTTTAATTCAGACGACAAACACAGATATGGAGCTCCATAAAAAGAACTCCGTCCCCCTCTGCCTCCCCAGCTCTCATCTCATTTCAGCTGACACCTAACATGGAGCACCTTCATACGATCCACCAAACACAGCCATACAGACGAAGCCTCAACACCAAATACTACCTGACCTTCATTAAATCACCAACCATTCACCTCATCTTTTCCTTATAACTGTTTGAAATGAATTCCGCTTCTAAATAAATTAAAAAGTACTAAAATGCACTGAAAGATATGTTCTAAAATGAACTAACGTATTTTACGAACGAATTTTAAAACCAACAAACAAAAAAAAAATCATAAAATCTAAAGTCGATTTAGATCCGGATAAAAAAAATTAACTTTTAAATTGCAGAAAAAAAGACACACATTTTACGAATTCCGTTGAGATTGCAATTGTTCTTTATTTCGTTTTGTTTTTTTTTTAGAAAATTAAATATAAACGAAAAATTTGCAGCAGTTATATAAATTTTCTTTTGTTTTGTTGCTGAATTTTGTATTTTCCATGACAACAAGCGGCTAATTCCCAATTAGAAATAAGACCCTAATAAAAATGTCCGATGATATAACAGGGCCCGAAACGTGTCACTTGTCTTTTTTAAACTTTGTTTTTATTTTTATTTTAGTCAATTCGTGCGTATTCTCAAACTTCTTAATGAAAAACTGTTTACAAAAAGAGAAAATTATTTGTGGCAAAATAATATCACCGGAAGATAAAGCGCAGGAATCCATTGAAATACGAAATAACGTCTCAATTTAAGTTTTCATTCATAAATTAAAATCAATTGAAATGAATATCAAAAAATTCAGCTGATATGATTTGAATTACAGTTTTAGTAGGAAAACCATTATAACAAAGCTTTAAGTGTAGGATTGTAAATTACAAAAGAACTCCCATTTTACTGCCTGAATAAACTAGACCTCTTACTTTCGATTTCAAACTCTTGCTGTCGCTATAACATTCTCAATAATGACATTTGAATTCGTTATTCCGACCGCTTTAGTATCGTACGACGAAACAGATTATAACAAAAGATCAGTGAATGCCTACGAAACGCCCACCCCTTGTGTTCGAAAGCCCCGGAAGAATTTATGAAGGACTTTTTTTTTTATTTTCGTTTCAATTGATTTTATCTCTCGATCTCACGAACACAGGGTGTGCAAGGATGAGAGAAATGCTCAGTGTAAGGAAAGAGAAAAGAAACAGAACGTTACTCATACTCATGGAAAACCAGTATTTAGACAATGCAGCAATTTGTAGCAAATGGATACTGGACATTGGATACAAAAGTATTAGAACTTTATATCATAAATTTGGACTTTGGACAGTGCAAGCAGAAATTTATATTCAAAAAATTTATATTCAAAAATTTGTTTTTAAAAGCGTTATTACGTTAATAATGCTTATATTGTAACGTGCATGACGCGCTACGTACCATATTTTTTATGAGTAATGATTGTTTAAATTAATTCTTTCCAAAATATGTATTAAAAAAGAAATGATATATTTCTTTTTTATTTATCACTTGAAAAAGATAAACGATTAGTTTGTCGAAATATCGTGAAGATAGAAGATGAATTTGGTAAATAAAGAAGTTTTAATTCCTTAAACTTCTTGTAAATACATATTACTATTGCTAAATTAAACAAATGCTTATCGTAGATAGACGAGTAACTTATTTGTCTTCAAACTACATTCGAAATCGTTTTAACTCAAGCACACATGGTAAAAACATTCTATAAAGACTAAACCTAAGAGACCCATTGTTGCTCTTGTGGACATAAAAAAACACGGATTGGAAGTCGTCTATAAAGATTTAATGGGTGGCCTTTGTGGTTGGAAAAATAGCAGATCTTCGTAACCAGATGTCGTCTCAAAAACCTCATTAATATTTATGACGCAATAACTAAAAGATCTTTTCATTATATCACGTGAGTAGAGGAAGAACCAATCAGAGATAAACAGCTTCAGTGATTTATAAAAAAAAGAAATAAACAGAATTATTTAGTCCTTTTATGAAATAAATATATATAAATGCATTTTTATTATTATTAAGCGTATTTTTAATATTTTATTTTAAAAATATTTAATATTTTTTATCAATTTACTTGCTTTAAGAATATACACAGTGATTTTTTTTGTAAGAAAGGCAAAATTCTCCGATCAGCACCAAAAACAAAATAACTCATTATAAGATTTATTTTTACTAAAAGTGAATTCTATTAAAAAAAATGTAACAAAATTAGAATATTAAAATAAATTTTGATACTTTAATGCTATTAATATGATGCTTTGTCCACTTACGAAGACTTTTCGGAAATAACATTTTAACATTTTATTTTCTTTGCCGAATTAACATTATAAAAAAAGTAGGTTTTAAGTTCTTTTGAACTTGTTGTTATTGTTGATTTTTAGCCTAAAATGTCTATAAAGTTTCAATCTCTAATACGTTGGTTGATTCCTTTACAATCTGTTAAATTCGACGTGATTGCGAGAGTCCCAATTCAAAATGCGACATGCTGTAGCGTCTTAGCCACGTGCCTCTTCATCGGATGTATCATTTTATGCTAGTAATAATACAGTCTTTTCGATATGGCTCCTAAAGTAAATCGTTTTGGGGAAACTTGCAGTGTCGCACTTTTCCCTGTTTCGTATTCAGTGATAGTAAACGATATAAAGAACATGGAATTCCAGTCAGCAAGGATACAGTGTCAGCAGTCATTCTTAGGAACGGACTTCCTCAACCCGACCACGATGACCAGAAACAAAAATTCCCGAAGATGGTTCCTGCTGTGACGGCGAAGCTACGGATACTTGAATTTGTCAGGTTGTAAAGGAATTAATCCTCTGTAGCACATCCAAAAACTTAAGATGCCGGCCTCCGCCAGCCTCAAATGAATTTCCGTAGCCATTATAAGAAACAACGCAATAAGCCTAAAATTGTAAAAACAGCAATGGTTGAGACCAAGTATTACAAGAGGAAATCCCAGAACGGCCGTTTCACGCTTTATTGGCGCTCATCAACTGAGAGTAATCATCAGGGTCTCTTTCAGGGTCTCTGTAGACAGTTTTCACTGCTAACTTTGTAATGGATTAAGATTTCTTAAACCGAAATTTACAGGGAAAAAAAAACAATATACTAAGCAACCTTGTCACGGTTTTTTTTTATCTCCTGTATTTTTTTCCTTCCAAAACCAAGCCACGATCTATTCTCCTTTATCTGCTGCAGTTTTGTATTATAATCCATTATTTATCCTATCTTATCATTATTCTTCTTTGGATTAAATTGTTAGGAGGTTGTTGATTTCTTTATAATCATGTAAAAATTATTGGCAAAACTCCGAACGGCGGTCCCAAATTATAAAAACCTTTTTAATGACAGATAGCAGTATGACTGTGAAGGATAACACATGGCCAGTTATTACACATCAAATCATATAGTTTTCGCTCAACATATTTACAAAAAAAAATATGTATTGTCCGAATATGTGCGACTTGACTAAAGCGTTATTACTCTTGGTGCTTGCGGTGTACCAGCCATGGCACGTTTAAAGTGATTTTTAAGCAACAATACACAATGTTTCATTAATAACAATAACGATGTCATTACACTTGACACAATGTTTCATTAATAACAAGACAAATGTTTCATTAATAACAACGTTGGACCGCGTTCGGAGGTTTGGGACCGCCGCGGCGTTCGGAGTTTTGCCAAATTATTTCTTTTATCTATTTGTTTTATTTTTATTATTTTCTTCGTTTTGTCTGTGCCTTTTAAGTTTCTTTTACAGCTTATAAATTTTCCCATGAAGCCAAAGTTAGCTCTCGAGACAATTGAATTAGATTCTATGTCTCCTTTGACTTTGTTAAAATGTAGCGTACTTACGCAAGTTTCGCGCGATTGACTCTGATTGGCTAATTTTGATTGTGACAAAAATGTAAAAGACAGACAATTTCGAGTTGCTTCGAGTGGTCGCAGCATACGTTCATGGAGGCCGAGAAAAAGTGAACTCCAGCGTTATAGTGTTTCAGGCAGCGATGGAAAGCATGTGCGCATGTGAATCGCCGGTGATCGACAAACTGTAAGTAAACTTACTTGTGTTTTTATTTCGCTTTAGGGATCGTCGAAGGAACTGACCCAGAGAGAACCTTGAAAACTAAACGAAATTACCTTACCCTATCTTAAATACCTGATAAAACATTCTTCAGCTTAATTCTTCATTAAAACAAACTTTAGTTCAACGAAGAGTAAGAAATGAGCCACGATGAGAGAGCCCATTGCTACATAGACCTCAAGTTGTAGACCTCAAGTTGTAGACCTGATTAACTTTTAAAAATTAAGCTTTGCGATTTTTTTTATCTTGTCATTAATATTTTTTTGGTTAAAACTGTTTTGATGGTACACCTCGTAAGTCATCGCGCGGAGCCAGGGGCGTATATAGGGGGGGGGGGGCGCGGGGGGGGGCGTTGGCCCAGCGCCCCTTCTCGGCGGCCTGTCTACAGGTGTGTTCATTTTCCACTGCGTTAATTCTATTCTGTAAATTGATTATTCGTTTTCCCTTTAAAACGTGACAATCTATACACTGCTTCAAGTTATAATGATTTTCGAATAACGAGAATAGTCTGGAACAACATATCGGTAAGTGCAGGGTATGTCTGTACACAAATATCTGACAGAAAAAATAAATACAAAAGTCGATCAGGAAAAGCGTGATTATTGAATAATTTGTTAGAAGCTTAAAAGCAGCTGATATATTTCAGAGGACTGTAATGTTACAGTCACGTGATTTGAATTCACTACAGGGATTTTGATGTAGTTCCATTTGGGAAACATCTCACACTTCCTAAGCAGATGTAGCTTCACGGCACAGCAGAGCAAGAATTGGCATGAATTAGCCAATTGTGGGTTAGGAGATTTTAAGACCATTCACCCAAAATACTTGGATTTGGACCCGGTAGTTTTCATCTGTTTTTTTTTTTTGCTTTGATAGAATCTTAATAAGAACCTGGTTTCACTACAATGAAGAAATAAAGCACACTATTTACCAGTGACTGATACGAAGTCAGGATGGACATTTATTGAACGTATATAAACTCTTCCTCTGGTGGGGAACAAACAGAAAGATGATTCTTAGGACCAAATGACGTGTTGCTACTGTTCTCTGCACCATTGTATGCGTTGTTTGGCGTTGATAATAGCAACGTGAGGTTTCCATATTGCAATATGGCTATAAATATTTAATCTGTGAAGTTCCGATGAATTGTTCTGCTTGACATGCAATCTTCTGGATCGATATTTAACTCTGCCTTTCTTTGATCTATTTTCGTTTTGTGTTTTCATTTCAAAATTCATTCCTCTACGCTCCTTGTCTGACATCTTTTTCCGTCCACAGTTAGCGGCATCAAAGTTTTCTGTTTGATAATCAGCCTTAATCTTAGATTCTGTTCTTCTTTGCAATATCTACATTTCGGCCATTCTAGTTACAGAAGTCTCTAGGTAGATGCACACCAACAGCCATTCCATCACTGACATCATTATTACTACACAGCAGGCGTCTTATTTGGGATAAGGGATAGCTGACTTCCTTCTCATCGTATATACAGTTTGTCCACCGAGACTTTAGACTTAGCCACGCCTATGTCACGTGGTAGGTGACGAGTCGAAGAAGTCATTTGAGGGGTCAGTGTGATAGTTTTCCATTTTCAGGGGAAATGCACAGATTTTGTTTCTTGGTTATATCAGAGGAATTGATGATATAAAATACGACATTCCATATCTTTAATAGTAAATATTTTAAAAAATTTTCCTAATCTTGTTTTTTTTTTTCCCCAAATTTTTCTTTTACAACCCTCACCCCTATTGTGAAATGTTTTCTTCGTTTGAAGAGGCGTGGCTAAGTCTCAAGTCTTGGTGTACGAACTATATGTATGATATATACATGGTTTATGTATATGTACGATGTATATAGGGTGTACCTGAAATGTGCTGCCAAACTGAAAGGTTATATTGAATCATGCAAAACAAATAAATATCATATAAACATAGGTCTGGAAATGCTTTACCGGTGGAGGACATTTCGAGCACTTTCTGTGAAACTGTGCCACTGTACGGCCAACACCTCTGTATTGTTGCATCGTTCATATCTTGGAAATAAAGCATTTCCAGAACCATGTATATATGACATTTATTCGTTGTTTTGCCTGATTGAATACAACCTTTAAGTTTGGCAGCACATTTCAGATACACCCTATATATCTGTATATCATACAGGCGTTTGGTTGGTGTTACAACAGAATTTGAATCTCAAATAAGACTGTTTACATGATTCTGTATGAACATATAAGTAACAAGACCTTATTGATGTCGATACAAACTTTATTGGATCGAGTTGGTGAAATAAGAGCAAACCACGCCCTTCTTCTCCAGTCCATCAAAAATGGAATTCTTTTCTGAAAAGAATGATGAGAATTTTGGTGGAGATAAAATGGCTGAACATTATTGTTCGTTTTTGCACAATTGTTTTATAATAGTTCCATAAGGATAGGTGATTTTGAAACTTCGATACTCTGATAAACGGCGGATGGATACTGTTTCCGTTGTGAAGATAAGACGACATTTCACTTCTATTCTCAGGGATAACCGAATTGGACAGATTGTAAGTCGATAGACGTCATTTATAAATTCGTTTATACACGTACCACCATGACATTAGAGTATGTGTAAGTCCTTAAACGTAAACTCATAGCTAAGTTATATTAACATGAGACGCATTATTCTCGTTGAAAACACCTGTTCCCGTTAGAATCCTAATAGCATTTAATCTCTTGGTTTTAGATAGCGACTGAGTGGCAGGTGATATTTAGAGTCTCAACTGTTTATAATTTAGGGCGGCCATTTTGGCATTACTG
>JAFIDM010004315.1:67376219-67423454 GCA_023159025.1 Thereuonema tuberculata
TATTTTTTATGAGTAATGATTGTTTAAATTAATTCTTTCCAAAATATTTATTAAAAAAGAAATGATATATTTCTTTTTTATTTATCACTTGAATAAGATAAACGATTAGTTTGTCGAAATATCGTGAAGATAGAAGATTAATTTGGTAAATAAGGAAGTTTTAATAGGCTTTGTATTCCTTAAACTTCTTGATAATACATATTACTACTGCTAAATTAAGCAAACGCTTATCGTAGATAGACGAGTAACTTATTTTGCCTTCAAACTACATTCGAAATCGTTTTAACTCAAGCATACATGGCAAAAACATTCTATAAAGACTAAACCTATGAGACCCATTTTGCTCTTGTGGACATAAAAAAACACGGATTGGAAGTAGTCTATAAAGATTTAATGGGTGGCCTTTGTGGTTGGAAAAATAGCAGATCTTCGTAACCAGATGTCGTCTCAAAAACCTCATTAATATTTATGACGCAATAACTAAAAGATCTTTTCATTATATCACGTGAGTAGAGGAAGAACCAATCAGAGATAAACAGCTTCAGTGATTTATAAAAAAAGAAATAAACAGTTAGTCTTTTTACGAAATAAATATATATATAAATGCATATTTTATTATTATTAAGAGTATTTTTAATATTTTATTTTAAATATTTTTTATTAATTTACTTGCTTTAAGAATATATACAGTGATTTTTTTTTGTAAGAAAGGCAAAATTCTCAGATCAGCACCAAAAACAAAATAACTCATTATAAGATTTATTTTTATTAAAAGTGAATTCTATTAAAAAAAATGAAACAAAACTAGAGTATTAAAATAAATTTTGATACTTTGATGCTATTAATATGATGCTTTGTCCACTTACGAAGACTTTTCGGAAATAACATTTTAACATTTTATTTTCTTTGTTGAAAGGCCGCGCGGTTGGCGATGTCGCCAAGACACTGGCCTCTCACCTCTGAGTACCGAGGTTCGGTTCTCATGTGGGTTTCGTTGATGGTGGCGATCCGCGCTGGGCAGGTTTTCCCGGGGTTCTCCCGTTTCCCCTGCATTTCTCACACCATCCTTTCGCAGTCTTTCTTTCCGTCTGTCCTTCTTTCCGTGGGGTAGCACAAAAGATCTTTGAGGTCGCGGTGCTCGGCTGTCAAGCCACCCACGCTCACTACATTACATTCTTTGTTGAAATAACATTATAAGGAAAGTAGGTTTTAAGTTCTTTTGAACTTGTTGTTATTGTTGATTTTTAGCCTAAAATGTCTATAAAGTTTCAATCTCTAATATGTTGGTTGAAACTGACAAATTCAAGTGTCCGTACTACGCCGTCACAGCAGGAATCATCTTCGGGAATTTTCGTATCTGGTTGAAACTATAAAGTTTCTATCTCTAATACGTTGGTTGATTCCTTTACAATCTGTTAAATTCGACGTGATTGCGAGAGTCCCAATTCAAAATGAGATATGCTGTAGCGTCTTAGCATCTACATCGGATGTATCATTTTATGCTAGTAATAATACAGTCTTTTCGATATGGCTGCTAAAATAAATCGTTTTTGGGAAGGTTACAGTGTCGCACTTTTCCCTGTTTCGTATTTAGTGATAGTGAAACAATTTAAAGAACATGGAATTTCAGTCAGCAGTCATTCTTAGGAACGAATTTCCTGTACCCGACCACGATGACCAGAAACGAAAATTCCAGAAGATGGTTCCTGCTGTGACGGCGAAGCTACGGACACTTGAATTTGTCAGGTTGTAAAGGAATTAATCCTCTGTAGCACATCCAAAAACTTAAGATGCCGGCCTCCGATGAATTTCCGTAGCCATTATAAGAAACAACGCAATAAGCCTAAAATTGTAAAACAGCAATGGTTGAGACCAAGTATTACAAGAGGACATCTCAGAACGGCCGTTTCACGCTTTCATGGCGCTCATCAGCTGAGAGTAATCATCTTGGTCTCAACCATCGTTTTATACAATTTTAGGCTTATTGTGATTATTTTAATTGCCTAAGGAAATTCATTTGAAGATGGCGAGACCTGCACAGGAATTTCCTATTTTATTTTTAATGTGTATTTATTATTTTATTTTGGAGGTGCCATATTCTTGTCCATGAATTATTCTATTGACCTCCATATTGAGACCTCGCTATTTATTTCGTCTCAACCGTTGTTGTTTATATATTAAAAAAATAATCATTTCTTTCGAAATGCAGGCAAATCTCGATTTGCGACGCTTCGCTTTTACGACACTTTTCACACTGCTTCTGTTTGAGCAACTACGTATGTCTCATTTGCTCTCAATGGTCTTCCTTTCAAGGTATCTGTAGACAGTTTTCACTGCTAACTTTGTAATAGATTAAGATTTCTTACACCGAAATTTACAGGGAAAAAAAAACAATGTACTACGCAACCTTGTCACGTTATTTTTTTTATCCCCTGTATTTTTTTTCCTTCCAAATCCGTGCTACGATCTATTCTCCTTTATCTGCTGCAGTTTTATATTATAATCCCTTATTTATCCTATCTTATCATTATTCTTCTTTGGATTAAATTGTTAGGAGGTTGTTGATTTCTTTATAATCATGTAAAAATTATTTCTTTTATCTATTTGTTTTATTTTTATTATTTTCTTCGTTTTGTCTGTGCCTTTTAAGTTTCTTTTACAGCTTAGAGATTTTCCCATGAAGCCAAAGTTAGCTCTCGAGACAATTGAATTAGATTCTATGTCTCCTTTGACTTTGTTACAGTGTAGCGAACTTACGCAAGTTTCGCGCGTTAGACTTTGATTGGCTAATTTTGATTGTGACAAAAATATAAAAGACAGACAATTTCGAGTTGCTTCGAGTGGTCGCAGCATACGTTCATGGAGGCCGAGAAAAAGTGAACTCCAACGTTATAGTGTTTCAGGCAGTGATGGAAAGCATGTGCGCGTGTGAATCGCCGGTGATCGACAAACTGTAAGTAAACTTACTTGTGTTTTTATTTCGCTTTAGGGTTCATGGAAGGAACTGACCCAGAGAGAGAGAGCCTTGAAAACTAAACGAAATTACCTTACTCTATCTTAAATACCTGATAAAACATTCTTCATCTTAATCCTTCATTAAAACAAACTGTAGTTCAACGAAGAGTAACGAATGAGCCACGATGAGAGCCGATTGCTACATAGACCTGAAGTTGTAGACCTGATTAACTTTTAAAAATTAAGCTTGCGATTTTTTTTATCTTGTCATTGATATTTTTTGTGTGTATTGACTGATTTATTATCCATGCATTTTACTTATTGTTTTCAGCCGGCCGTGAAGTAGAGCTTCCCCATCCAGCCTGTCCGTTTCCCGCCCTTTACCTAAGTCATTAATCGGCTAGACTTGCGTTTCCGGCTCACATTGTGCTTCGGTGCAGATCGCGCGGAGCGATACACCACCCTCGTACGACCTTCAAAACAACTTTCATGCTAATGAGGTCCGTAGGACTGAATCGTTTACTACAATTAGCTGTAGGTTAGGTGAGATTACGTCTGGTCAGCTGCAGGATGTATGTATTGGTAAATTTCCTAACAATTTCAACCCTTCAAATCAAACCTGTCCACCATCTTGAATATAGTCCTAAAACAGACAGGTGAGCCACAATCGCAAGTTTAACCCATTAATCTTTAACTTATTTTTTTTTTCTTTGTTGATCAGCTGTTTTCTCTCCCTTAACGCGTAACTCCCCGAGTAGTTCTTTATTGATCACGTAATTGTGGATTTTTTTTTTCCTTTTTATTTCCACGTGTTGCAATCTACTCACCAGAAAGGCTCGAACGTGAGGTGAAACTTCCTTTTATTTTATATTAGTAATATCTATTTTAGCCTTGCGTAATTTACACTGTATTTTGCTACTGGATTACCTCTTAAAGGTAGCTGTGTGGTTTTTCAAAGCCCAGTCTCCAGTATACGAGATGCGTTTTGCTTTCTTTCTTGTATTCACTTTCATTAATATCGTTTAATACATAATTTATCTTCAATTGAAACCGAGTGTGTTGTGTTTCTTTATTCTTGCTTAATTCACTTTGTCTAGAGTCGTGATGGGGGTTTACATGGGCCCAGCGCCTCCTTCTCGGCGGCCTGTCTACAGGTGTGTTCATTTTCCACTGCGTTAATTCTATTCTGTAAATTGATTATTTGTTTTCCCTTTAAAACGTGACAACCTATACACTGCTTCAAGTTGTAATGATTTTCGAATAACGAGAATAGTCTGGAACAACATATCCGTAAGTGCAGGGTATGTCTGTATACAAATATCTGACAGAAAAAAATAAATACAAAAGTCGATCAGGAAAAGCGTGATTATTGAATAATTTGTTAGAAGCTTAAAAGCAGCTGATATATTTCAGAGGACTGTAATGTTACAGTCACGTGATTTGAATTCAATGAAGGAATTTTGATATAGTTCCATTTGGGAAACAACTCACACTTCCTAAGCAGATGTAGCTTCACGGCACAGCTAAGCAAGAATTGGCGTGAATTAGCCAATTGTGGGTCAGGAGATTTTAAGACCATTCATCCAAAATACTTGGATTTGGACCCGATAGTTTTCATCTGGTTTTTTTTTGCTTTGATAGAATCTTAATAAGAACCTGGTTTCAACATGACGAAGAATTTTTTTTTTTTTTGCTTTGATAGAATCTTAATAAGAACCTGGTTTCAACATGACGAAGAAATAAAGTACACTATTTACCAGTTACTCATACGAAGTAAGAACGGACATCCTTCTATTGAACGTGTATACCGTATTTACTCGCATAATTTCCCCCATCGCGTATTTTCCCCACCCCAGTTTTTGTGGATTACAAAATTCAATTTTTATTTTTATCGCATTTCCCCACCTCTACTTCAACGCGTTTCCAACATGACCTTGACTGGCGGTCAACTCACGACGATGCGACAATGTACCGTTACTATCGCATTTCTCTATCCCACGCTACTTTAGGGGAAGATTCCACCCCCACCCCGGTCAGTACAAGAGCAGACTCCTTCTGAATCAGTACAACAATTTCGAGTGTTTTGTGAAAACGTGAAGTTCGCGAATAAAGTTGAGTTCTCTATTAGCAGGCAGCTGATGCTGAGGTCATGCCGTGAGCAGCTATAAAGATGGCGGGCTGCGCTGCGTGAGTTACGAAATTACGTTACAGTCGCACACACACTTCCGTGCATGCCTATTGCTTAACTGTACTTTGAAGAAAAAACAAATGTTGAGATGTGATTTCTTATATTTTAAATGTTGCGTGTTCATAAAATTGTTGTTAATTACATTTCTTGCTTTAAAAATCAATATTTAACATGGTTTTCCTTACACTTTAACCATATTTTTTTTTCCTCAAATTGAAAAACATCGCGTAATTTCCCCTCCCCCCTTTTTTTTGTCAAAATTTTGATGAAAAAAAAGGGGAAATTATGCGAGTAAATACGGTAAACCCTTCCTAACAAACTGAATGATTCTTAGGACCAAATGACGTGTTGCTAATGTTCTCATTGTATGCGTTCTTTGGCATTGATAATAGCAACGTGAGATTTCCATATTGCAATATGGCTATAAATATTTAATCTGTGAAGTTCCGATGAACTGTTCTGCTTGACATGCAATCTTCTGGATCGATATTTAACTCCGCCTTTCTTTGATCTATTTTCGTTTTGTGTTTTCATTTCACAATTAATTCCTCTACGCTCCTTGTCTGACATCTTTTTCCGTCCACACACAGCGGCATCGAAGTTTTCTGTTTGATAATCAGCCGTAATCTTAGATTCTGTTCTTCTTTGCAATATCTACATTTTCGGCCATTCTAGTTACAGAAGCCTCTGGGTAGATGCACACCAACAGCCATTCCATCACTGACATCATTATTACTACACAGCAGGTGTCTTATTTGTGACTGTAGTGGTGATAAGGGATAGCTGACTTCCTTCTCATCGTATATATCTATGATATATACATGGTTTATGTATATGTACGATGTATGTAGGGTGTACCTGAAATGTGCTGTCAAACTGAAAGATTTTTTTTTTTTTATTTTGCTGAAAATCAAAACTGAAAGATTATATTGAATCATGCAAAACAACAAATAACTGTCATATAAACATAGGTCTGGAAATGCTTTACCGGTTGAGGACATTTCGACGATTTCTGTGAAACTGAGCGACTGTACGGCCAACACCTCTATATTGTTGCATCGTTCATATCTTGGAAATAAAGCATTTCCAGATCCATGTATATATGACATTTATTCGTTGTTTTGACTGATTGAATGCAACTTTTAAGTTTGGCAGCACATTTCAGATACACCCTGTATATCATACAGGCATTTGGTTGGTGTTACAACAGAATTTGAATCTCAAATCAGACTGTTTACATGATTCTGTACGAACATATCTAAATAACAAGACCTTATTTATGTCGATATAAACTTTATTGGATCGTGTTGGTGAAATAAGAGCAAACCACGCCCTTCTTCTCCAATCCAAACAAAAATGGAATTCTCTTCTGAAAAGAATGATGAGAATTTTGGTGGAGGTAAAACGGCTCTACATTATTGTTCGTTTTTGCGCAATTGTTTTATAATAGTTCCATAAGGAAAGGTGATTTTGAAACTTCGATACTCTGATAAACGGCGGATGGATACTGTTTCCGTTGTGAAGATAAGACGACATTTCACTTCTATTATTCTCAGGGACAACTGAATCGGACAGATTGTAAGTCGATAGACGTCATTTATAAATTCGTTTATACACGTACCACCATGACATTAGAGTATGTGTAAGTCCTTAAACGTAAACTCACAGCTAAGTTATATTAACATGAGACGCATTATTCTCGTTGAAAACACCTGTTCCCGTTAGAATCCTAATAGCATTTAATCTCTTGGTTTTAGATAGCGACTGAATGGCAGGTGATATTAAGAGTCTCAACTGTTTATAATTTAGGGCGGCCATTTTGGCATTACTGCGAGTTTGTTATATATTCTTAAGTATGACAAGAGATATCCATAAAATGAAGAAATCCAGTCTCGCTAAGAACAACAAGCGTTCTCGTAGTAATTGGAAGAAACCGACAGCATCCATCAATTCTTTTAAACGTTGTCGTTGAAAATGAAGGAATTTTGTTTTCAATCATAAAACGTGCACTTTTTGGATATATTTTTTTAATTTGAGTATTCATTAAAATTCATCCAAATTGTTATTCAGAAACGCTAGAAATAGCTAGAAACCTTAAGTAAAAAAGGAAAGAATTAGTTAATCACGTTCCCACAAGATGGCGTTTTCAGCAGATGAAAATAAACTTATTTATGGATTTTCACTTAAGCGACAACTGCTTCCGTGACAGTGTTTTTGTTGGTGGTTCCTGTTTCTTTTGTTTATTACATTAACGTTTTCGAATGTTCTTCCTGTGACTAATATAATTATTTTAAGTTACTTTCACGATCGGGAAACGAATTTCTTTGAAGTTTTGTAAAGCAATTTAAAAAAAAAAAAAAAAAAATATTTTAATAGACTCTAGAAAAATCGATAGCACACTATAGGAATTGCAATGTGATGTTTTCCGGATAAAAAATGCTAAGATCGAGAAAGCATTTGAGAAGATCCGAAATTTAATTTAATTTATTCCAGTTCATTTCATGTTCCGTTAATTTATTCCTTTGAAGCGAAGCAGAGTAAAATCTCTTTCTGTAAATGTTGGTTTCATAGATTTTTTCAACTGAAATCATGTGATAAATCTCACTTAAACAATGGATCGAGATGCGCATGCGCTGTTGACCTAACTTCGCAGTGCAGAAGTTTCCTGTTCGAAGTTTGTAGTTTGAGATGAAACGAAGACAAACAGACAATTTCTTTTACAACATATGTAAGATTTGTAGGAAGTACTTGATTAAGTAATGAGAGTCAAAAAGAAATTCAATTTAAGTTTATAGGAGAGTTGATTTAGATGGCTTGAATGTTTCATTGGCATTATTATTAATAAGCGAATGAATGGATTGATGCTGATCTATTTTATCTAATAATTTACGTAATACAGTTTTTCCTGCCGATAATGACAGGAAAACCGTAGCACATTTAGTATAGGAAGAATAAATGACATCATTGCATTAAAAAAAAAGGAGCAAACAGTCTCACTACATAATGAAAATGAAGAATTCAACATTATCTTTAGAGGCGCAATCTTTGTAGAATCAGAGAATTTCTTCCAGTGTGAATCTAGATATTCAGCGATTGTACATTACATTCTGATTTACATTATGTTCAAATAAATATATACGAATGCATAATTTATTATTTACATTCCGTGGTCGTACAGAATAAAGGCTTTTTTCTACGAGCTACAAAAGCCTGGCTCCATCCCTGGCGGCTTTGGAAGATCTATCCATAGTTGTTCTTGAAAACAAGTCCGAGGTTTACCCAGCCCTCTGTCAAATTGAATCGTGTAGGTAAAGAAATATCGATTGATTTTTCCGATCATCCATTACCCGATCGAAAGTCTCTGATAGGCTAGAGATCCCGCGCCTCCTTGGAATTTTCTTGGTAGTATCCTTCGATCTCACGTCAAGAATGTAACCGATCCACTCAAATGACCTGATAGCGAAATATTAATATATAGGCTAATATTCTTCCGCATGCTTTTAAAATAACTTGATATCGTTTTCTTACATAAATATATTTCTTTTATACATAGTTTATTTTTTCATTTGAATTACTGTCTTTATATCTGCAATCAGCTACTGTCCTCCAAATGAGAGATAGCCGCCCTGTTTTTGTGCGATCTGCGCATGTATGATCGATTAGTCTGGTCAGGCACTTCCGTCTGATTTTATGACAGGACGCCGCCATTACTGTAATCGCTTGTTACTTTGCAAAAGAGCATTGTATTTATAAATAATATATATTTATTTATTTATTTATATGAATACTTATTGTTAGCAACTGGTATTGAAATAACGCTAAATAGTCGAGAGAAGTTTTAATTTGGCGTTATCAACATGTCTTCCTCAGTGAAAACAGACGACGGCGTCCATTGTGACAGGAAAACATAATTGGTCAGCTACCGGAAGGGCTGCGCAGTTCAAACTTCCGCCGGTCATCTCTCATTTGGAGGCAATAAGTGTATTATAGATCAATTCATATTAAAAAAACAAAAACAAACGAGCAGACATTTAGAAACAGCAACATTATCGTTTTCAATGTGCGACACCTGGTGGAATAGGTTGTAAATGAAAGCGCTTCAACGTTTTTATCTGCTATCAGTCTTATAGCGAGGATTGTAAATGTAGCGGACGAAAAGAGGAGACAATTATGAAGATTGGATAGTTGGAAATAATAATAAAAAAAAATCCATCGTATTTCTATTTAAGTTGGACCATTAATAAGCATCGCAACCAATTTTACGAAAATCCGTCCAGTCATTTTAGTGTGAAATAGAAAAGAAAAAACATCTCCAATGGTGTTATAAGACTTCTCAGTCAATTATTATTACTTTTTCTTTTTTGTCTATTGACTTTTCAGGCGTTATCACTGAAGAAAACAGTGTTGATTCAAGTGTTGTTGAAGAGGTTAAGTTGTTGCTGAAGGATTAGATAAATAAAGCCAGGTTTAATCCACCCATACAATACAAATAAACGAATGGGGATTTTGTTACTGATCTGACAACGACAAAATAATTCAGCAATTAATTTCAATTTTGCTGCTATTATATTAAAAAAAGGGCGGAGGGTGCGTTTTAGATTTGTACCAGCAGACGAAGACCAACTTATTTTTTTTAAACCTGAAATTAAATTGTAGTATTTGTCTTGATGGGACAAACACTAATCTCTTTCAAGTAATTTCTTCTAAAACTGTAATTGGTATCGAAATAAAACTGTTTTGTTTCTCCGTAAGAGATAATCACGCTGATTATTTCTTACAAATCCTTAATAGCTGTTAGCAAATTACATTGGACACTTCATTTTATTTAATCAAAAATCTCTGTTTTTAATAAAAATTTAATCTTGGTTTATGTTCATTCACTAAAATGTTACCTTCAATCGTCAAATAGCGCCGCTTTTCATATTAATTTAAATACATATTTAATAGATAATTTATATTTATAGAAAATAAAGAAGTTAATTCATTTTTTACTAAACAAAAAGAAAATGACCTGATAGCCCTCATGATTATCATTCTACAGGAGTAAGGAAAGACTATATACGCTGTAGTCTGTCATTGCTTACTATCGAAGAGTTGATTTTGTACCATAACTTATGTGAGCGCAAAGTTTAACATCAGTACGAACCTTGGAAATGACATTTCCAAGTATTAAATTATTGATTATTGGAAATCGGTATTAAACTTTAATTCACTAGACATTAATAGTCAGGCAATATAAGCATATTTTAAGTACGGCGTAATGTAGATTCAATAATGCAGCTTTTTCATGTTTTCTAGGTGTACTGGCGAGCTGCAATTTGCTGATGAGATTAATTTCAATCTCTTTAAGTTCTCTTCAAGTTCCCCTTAAGGTTTTTTTTTTACCTTTTTAATTTATCTTTTTTTCAGAGAACAGCCTATTTTATATTAAAAAAAAAAATCATTCGATCGTAGCTGATGCCAGAATTACATAGTTCCCAGGAAGCTCTTCGTCTACCTGGTGGAGCAGAATCCCTGCCATTTACTTTTCTTTATCCGAATTCCTTGAAATAAACGATAAAAAAGGAAAAAAAAAATGTTCTCCAAGAATGAAGAAGCAATTAGGGCTACTCCTTTAAATTTGTTACTGAATAATTTGTGATGTAAACAACACAATAAAAATGTCGAAATAATTTATAACACAATTGCCGAAATAGAAGAGAGGCTCTGCTAGTTAGTCAGGGCCTTTATTTAGGGAAACACATTTTCAAAATTCTCTGCTAATCCTCCGCTATCTGAAATAGAAAATTGTAAACATCAGATGATCGATTAATCAATCCTGGTAATCAACAACAAGTCACTTAGTAAGGTTTGGTTATCGCTTCCCGCAATCACAATATGAAACTGAAGATAAATAGAGTGATTATTGCAGGCTAACATTGCATAAGAATAAAAATAATCGGTGTTTAAGATTTACATGCTATATATTTGGCCACTGAAGGTGACCTTAAGTTGTAAAGGAACAGTTCGTAAACTTTAGTTATTTTTCGCGTAGGTTCACTGTTTCGTGATGCAAGTGAATTGCATTTATTGAATTTTTGTGTTTAATTTTGTAGCAATCAATTTGTTTATCTTATTGGCACTTGATGTGAAGGACGAAATACTGGTCTTCAAGAAAACTCGCATTTTGAGCATGTATTCCGCCCTTCGTAAAAATATGATTATTTAAATTGTTAGGAAACAATAATAATAGAACTCTATTAGTTATTAATCAGCGGGAAAGAGGATTTTAATCGCCCCCCCCCCCCCCCCCCCAAAAAAAAACAAAACAAAGGAAAAAAAAACAAAAATTTCTTATCTGCAATTCAAAATACGTCAAAGTTTACTGAATTACATTAAATGCATACACAATTGTATCATCTCTTTCCAAAACAACTGCATTTCGTGCTCTGCCGCTGGAAAATCAGTAGCGTGACCTTGAACGGCGCGCATCAGTAACAATATAGTGAAAGTGCATTTTACAATGAAACAAAAAAAGGAACTAAAGAATATTGAAAACAGGTAGAAAGATAACAAAAGAAGATACAATTATTACGTTATAAGGAGTGGCATTTTACTAAGCTATTAATAATATCTAAAAATTCCTGCAGGGGGCATAGCTCCTCCCGTGTTAAGAAACGTTAACTTTCAGATCCGACGGAAAACACTTTAACCGAAATGATAATTTATTAACTGGAAATTTGTTTGAAACATTACTGAAATTTTTCACATTTCTTTTCCCATTTTTTTTTTTTTTTTGCAAATATTTGTTGAAGGGAGACTTTTTTTTTTTTTTAAAAAAATCGAGGGTCCTTCACCTGATAAAGGTCGTTAGCAAGAATTGACAACAATTGCGTTCTCGTAAAATGAGTCAATTTTTTTTTTTTTGTTCTTTAGCTCAACTGGCAGCAATTCTAATTCATAAATTTCTGTGAAAGTACCAAAGCTGTGAGGAGTCTTTTCCTAGTAATCTTATCAGTGTAATGTAGACGGAATGCGGGTTTGCCCTCACAGCTTCCTGGGCAGACGCTCCTTTTCCTTGAGATGGTGGCGTCATCTAGTGTCGTTTTACATAACTAATGTGTGACAAGCAGTTCTCTTTGTTCCGATTTTATGTAAATAAAATACACACCACAAAACATAGAGTTCAATATATTGTATA
Organism: Thereuonema tuberculata; assembly: GCA_023159025.1. Classification (NCBI taxonomy): domain Eukaryota; kingdom Metazoa; phylum Arthropoda; class Chilopoda; order Scutigeromorpha; family Scutigeridae; genus Thereuonema; species Thereuonema tuberculata. The sequence goes on from JAFIDM010004315.1 coordinate 67,388,543, forward strand.
TAAAGGAAACCCTTTTCCTTTTATGACTTATGAAAGCTACGAAAAGTAATCTGGTATCGCCTGCTTAAAAAAAATTAATCATCAACGACTTCTCAATTATTATTATGACTTCATCTCTGCTGAGAAATGAAACAGAATAATTACCTATCTTGTTACTATCCAAGAAATTCGCGACTTGCTCTACACAAAAAAGTAACCTAAACGCATGTCGGATCTAACTCCAGCATGCTTTGCAATAGACAAACATTTTAAAATTGATAGTATTATTATTTAGTGAAATAAAATTGACTTGTACAAATTTACATGAAATAAGTCTTTGAAGATCTTAACATACATCTAAACGAAAGCTATCTTCAAATACATGGCTTAGTCTTATTTCTTTCAGTTTCTAAAGAACAGTTTAAAATTTCTGATGAAAATAAATAATTTTACAGAACAACTTAAATAGATTCATGGTTAATTAACTATTGAGTAATAATTAGTTTCATTACCTTAATTTCAATATATACGTTTAATCCTTATTTTCTTAAAATAGCCATTCAGAAAAATATTAAAAATTAAATTTTGAAAATAAATGATATATTTCATTCATGTTTAATGGAAATGATAATGTTGCAGAATTCCTTTTTCAATTTTAGTAAAAAAAAATAAATCATTTAAGCAAATAAAATTACTTGATCATATTTCATCTTTGTTGAATGTGAGATACTTTATGCGTGGAGGATAACATTTTGTCCGTTTGCCTTACTAAGATGCCCAGGTTTGCAAATATTAATGTTGGTGTATAACAGTGGATCTTAAATTGTAGTAAGCTGTGCACAGCTTTGTTTGCTCTCATTGAATTTTGTTCAGTTTAACACTTCTTCCTCAAAAAAAGTAAAAATTTAAGTTAAAAACTTTCTTAACAAAATTTCCTTATGGGTTTCAATTTTAAAAAAACAAAAAATGCTAGTAATTTTTATCAAATACATTTAATTTTTTTTTTTTATAAGAGCAATTCAGAATTCATATCGTAATCTTTAATTACACTTATAATAAATAAATAAATGTATTAAAAACTAATAACATAACAACCTAAACAATTGAAAATAACATGTAACTGCAAGATCTGACAGAGCGGCCGGGGGCATAGCCACCAACATAAGATATATAAGAGAAGATTCTATATAGCTTTCTTTGAAAACCTTAAATAGCCTGACAAGAAATTTAATGATCTTCTGCGATTTCTGATGAGTGGTGAAACTTTAAAACAGCAGATGCCTACAGATGCTTAAAAGAATTTCAGGAAAAATCTAATTTTACTCGGATCACATTTTAAGGTGAGAATTTTAAAGAAAATTTGACTACCTAATTCTTTGAAATTTTTGATAAGAAATCTGGAGCGAAAAGATCTAAGGTGCTGATTTTATGTTTTTGACATAAAAGATTCCTTAGATCAGCAGCTAACTTATTTCTTCCGGTTAAATATATTTTTTTGAATTATAAAAACCTCTGGTCTTGTAAGATAGTCGACCGGTCTTTCCAACTGTCCTTAAAACCTTAACGATAAATTTCAATTTCTCCTTTTTTCTTTTCTAGTTGAAGGGACACGTACAGAACTGGTACCCTTCGTCAAAACATCAGACATATAAAATAGACTTAAAATAGAAAAAAAAAAACTAACAAAGTATTACACAACCTGAAATTGAATTTGAACAGTTTTGTAACGAAGTGATTCTGATAAAACCTGTGACAAAAAAGAGAAAAAAAAAATCGAAATAAAATAAAAATAATTTTGTGACATCCCGGTGATATTATTCAATTTAAATGAAATTATAAATTAAAATTTATTTTTAGAACCTAATCGAATATTTTTATAAAACGATTTTTCTTTTTATTATTCTATCATGAACTTTTCTTCCTGTCTCAGGTTTTCCTAATTGGTATTGTAGATCAATTTAGATATAAAAGTCTAACATTTAAACAATAGAAGTATTTAAACAATAAAAGTTTATTATTGTTGTTTTTTGGTTTCTGTATGGTATGTGGGAGACCTCCACTTATGTTTTCGCCTGTCTGTGTTTGTTATCGGGGAGGGCTGATGAGTCCCCAGCAGGACGAAACGGCCTTTTCCGATTCCCTCTGACAATAAGATCAGAAAGGCATTTTATTTATTCGTTGTGCAGTCCAAAGTCAACATTAAAATCTTAATGAGTTTTTGTTTAACTTTAATTAGATTGAAATTAAATTTAATTCACCGTATTTCTTTTGTAGATTCCTAATTCATTTTCATTTTTTTAAAAGTAAAAAGGCATTCATAGCAAAAATGCTAATTAAAACTTCTAATTTTTATTTTTTATTTTTATATAATGTGTTACTACGAAATATAGATTTTTTATATAATTATAAAAAAATAAATGTGCAAGATTTTATATTTAACTCCCCGGGGACGTATAATATAAATCATATACCTATCTACCCTCAATAGCTTTTAGTAGAGGGAGATTCTTTTTTTAAGGGATTTTCTAAAAAACAAGTGTATAACATTAGTTTGATCAAAAAGCTTTTTTTATAATCTGATATCGGGAACGAAGTTTGGGTAAAATGATAATTCTCTGTTAATCCACTCACATCCTTGTTTCGTCGAATGGGTGACGCAGGATGTTTTTACTAAACAAGGAAATGGAGTCTCCAAAACAAAGCCTTACTACATTAGCAAACTAGGAATTGGTGAAGATTTTAATAAATAAACAGCAATAGCGCCATTACGAGACTTACTCCCCACTAAGGAATAAAATATTTCATTTCGAATAAAAACAATAAATTATAAAGTCAAAACTTTTAGTCCCAAGAGAAGTAACTCGTAGATAAGATAACAACTAACCATTTATTCCCAAACTGCAAATGTGGTAAAAAGAAAAATTAGAAAAATGATGTTGATCACAGCATTATTATTTGAGCTTCAAAAGAAAGAAAAAAAAAGAAAGTAGATCTTAAAACAGCTGCATAATCACCAAAATTAAATGATAATCAAGTTGGTGTACTTTAATGGACGTAGTATTTCGCCAAATTTAAGAATTGCCCGTAAGATCGATTTGTATCCACCAAATATTCTAAGGAGAGGTACACAGTAAATCTACACTTTAAAAAATGTGAAATGTTATGTAAAGTATTATTTGAGTTATATAAGAATACTGTATTGGGCCCTTATTGCGAAATTCCCTAAACAGGAGTACAAACAACAAAATTTAATCAGGATTAAACAATAACATTTAACTCTCGAATTTAAAATTTGCTGTTGACCATCGCATTGTTTGAATTTTCTTCAGTCGGTATTTGATTCTTATTTTCTATCATAATTCTCACATTTTTGGAAGGTTACACAAGTCTAAAATAATTTTAATATAAATACTATATTTGCTTTCCAATTCCGTTTTTTGAACCGGGCTTTAGTCATTCCCTGGTTTATTTTCATTCGCAGTTTGATCTCATTCGCAAAATACTTCGACAAATGAAACCCACCGTTTACGTGAACGATTTCCACACGGTTTTCTACAAATTGACAATAAGGTTTCATTTTCTTTTTATGATTACAGATTGATTTTTTATGTTAATTAACAAGAATTGCTGAGAATTTGAAACCTACTTTCATGAAAATGTTATTTCTTCATTTTTATTTTTAATTTTAATTGTTTTTTTAATCTTTAGATGATATAAACGAAAAACTTATATTTATTTTCAAATTCTAATATCCACTGACTACAAAACAATTGAATTTTTCCATTTCTGAATTTTTTTTTTTTTTGAAATAAATCGGCATTTCTTCCTTATCAAAATAGGATTAACTTAATCTTATTAAACGCCGCGCAGTGGATTAGCTAAAAGGGAATTTAATATGCATTATTTTAAAAAATAAAGTATTCATAGAATTAGTGTAGAAACCCATTACTTGGGTTTCATCCTTATCTATGATCATAATAGATCTCGAATGTAAAAATTAGATTAAAATAAAATTAATCATTAAATTAATTAAAATTAAACCTAGTCCACGAATACGCATATCAAGATTCAAGAAGATCCATCCGTCTTTCAAAGGTATTAGGAGACACAGACGAACACACAAACATTGAATGATTTGACAATAACCCTCCCTTTCCTGTTGGAACCTAGTGTAAACAGCTCGTAGACTATCCTTTTCTTTGCTTCTAATTTTTTGCATTTATATTACATACTAAAGTCCCCGCGGTGAATAAAGATCCTCCCAGAATGCAACGCAGCTTATAGATTGAGCTTTCCTGGCCGACCACTAACATTGAAAGAGAAGAGGTCGCTTCTCTTCTGTTTCAATGTTAGCGGTCGCCCAGGAAAGGACAATCTATAACCGGCTTTGCATTCTGGGAGGATCTTTATTCACCGCGGGGATTGTAGAGTCTTCCTATGTCCATTTAAACTAAGTTGAGAGTCTTTTCGTTTTGGCCTTTCCTAATTCACTTTCTATTTCTCCCTTCTTCTGATTGTTTATTGTTTTCTCTACGTTCACTTGTTGACTTCTTAGTAACATTGTCATTATTCAGAATTTCTTGTATTTTGTATTTTGCTTAAGTAAGAACGAACACTTTTCCTACAGATGTATTGAAATAAGATAAAGAAAAACGAAAACAAAAAGCTCAGAAGCTGAAATATCAGTAATTTCACTAAGAAAACAATAAAACAATTTATTTTTGTTTTCACTCGTTCGCAGACTCTACTGTTCATATTTCTCATCTATCCATGGAGACTGAACCTTCATTGGGCGGGAAGAGGGATAAGTCACTTTTGAGGGAGATGGAAAGGGTGTGGACCAAAGTAACCCTATTCATATTTTAAGTTTATCAACAGACAAATTTTAAATTACTCAAAAGGCCACGAAAATTAAGGGTGGGATTGGTTTTAATTGTAGTCTTGTAATTCAAACCTTTCGAATACCTGCGACCGGAATTGCAGTTGCTACCAGGATTTCTCAAACGCATCAATAAAGCATTTGACTCGGCCTTGGCTTTCATGCTATTGGATCAACTAATATTACATCACCAAACGCTAAATGCCGTTCACTAACTGCAACGATGGAAAAAAGTTCTACTTAAGCTACCCGCACACGAGGGAGCTTTTTCTGTGCAACTCGAGGAAATTGAGGTGCACAGAAAAAGCTGCATGCGACTATCAGTGCGCAAACGATGCAACATTGTTAGCGCCGCCGTGCGGACAACAAACGAAGCACACTACGAATTTGAATGACATCACTGGACATGACGTCAAGGATACTGCTGTGATATCGTTCCAAAACTAAATATTTGTGATTTATTTTAAACATATGAGAAATATTTTTATAATATTATTAGCCGGTATGTAATCGCAGTTGATGGCAATAATGCGATTCACGAATAACAACGACCAACAGCCAATAATAATCCATTGCTCACTGAAACAATGACGTCACGTGGCAGTTTCCGGAAATGGTGAATGAGCGACAATCCGCTTGCGATGTGAAATATTCAAAAAATCTAGGTTTTTCAAACGCTATGCTACATTCTACCGCATTAAATTACTGCATTTACATATAAACTGTATTTATGTGTGAAAGAAACTCGAAATAATCTGATATTTTTGCTGTATTCGCGATTCGCCCATCTGAAGCGAAGGAAAAATGTTTCGACGCCATGTTTCTTCCTTGAGCATGACGTCACGCCTGACGTATAAAAATGCTGCACTGTGATTGGGTAATTCCATGCAACTTTCCGTGGTGCACCGCCGTTCTGTGAAGCTTTTTTTCCATGCAACTTGGCCCATGCAGCTCAAAAAACCGCTCTAGGCATCAAGTTGCACATGCAACTCGGCCAAAAGCTCCCTCGTGTGCGGGCTACTTAAGATGCATGACTCAAGTGAAATCAACAAGAATAAACAAATCAATGTTGAAATTTTACAAAACACTTTTTGGATGATTTAACTTGTACATAGGCAAAGCCCGATTATATTTCCCAGTATTAACTTATATACAGGTTAGTATGTTGATTATATATTCTAGTATTCTAGTAACACACTTTAAGACTTGCAAAATTCGGTAGTGAAGCTTTATTTGAAAGAATACAACAGGGAACTCTTTTTTGTAAAGCATTTTTTTTTTTTCAAAGCCAGTCTTCCTGGTCTCGTAGAATACGATGATAAATTAGCCGTAGATTCATTCTGTTGGTGATGGGATCTTGAAGCACCAGCTGTAATCGCTCACAACAATGCTTCCGTCTGTTGCTTTCTTAGATATCAAATGACCAACAGATGTGCATCGCCACTTTTCGTCACAAGGTGTCGCTATCACGCGATGAAGAAGGATTACGTTAACTGAGGAAAGGGTTCATTAGCCAAGAATAATATTTAACAACCTGCTACTTATCAGTCAACAAAAGAAAACATAATATTTAAGAATCTTTTTTACATATATTAGCTATGATTTCTATGTTTCAATGGCATCTAATAGCACTTGGTCTCTTCCAGTTAAACAATATTTTTTTAATACAACACTAACGGCAAGTTTCTCCAAATAATAATAGTTATAAAAAACTTAAAAGTTATTCCAGTTAGTAACCACAGAGAAAGAAGAATGACCATAAAAGGAAAAAAAACGGATCACTTAGTTTATCCTGGAACATATTACTGCAGAAAACAATATGGCGTCGTCATAAGAACAGATTACTGTAAGGCCTGCACAACCAAGCTAGAGGTATAAATTGGAACGTTTTCCACTATTTTAAGAGTCAGGAGTGATGGAATATGTATTTCTTACTAAGAAGATCGGATGGCTAGACTTTGGCAGATTGTGCTTCGGTGCACATCGCGCGGAGCGATACATCACCCTCGTACGGCCTTCAAAACAACTTTCATGCTAATGAGGTCCGTAAGACCGAATCCTTTACTACAATTAGCTGTAGGTTAGGTAAGATTAGGTCTGCTCAGCTGCAGGATGTATGTATTGGTAAATTTCCTAACAATTTCAACCTTTCAAACCTGGCCACCATCTTGAATATAGTCCTAAAACAGACAGCTGAGCCGCATTCGCAAGTTTAACCGATCGGATATTGTTAGAAAGTCTCATTTGACGGTGAAGAGAATTGTCAACGAGCGAAAATGGACGGGAGCCGGAGTTCATTTTCCTCGACCGCATTTCCTTTTTACTCGTTCGAATCCTTTTCGATGTGGATTTATAAAAAAACTTGAAATAATATAAAAATAATAATAACAGTATATAGATAGGTTACAGATGCAAAGAATAAAAAAAAAATATTGACAATCTTGTTCTCTTCTAAACATAAGGTTTAACGTGCCACAAATTAATATAAACAAGCGAAGAAATGACAAAGAAACTAAAAAATATCTTAGTTTTCATCGGTGAGAGTCTGGGACGGTGAAAGCTCAGATATTTTTTTTAGTTTCTGTGTCTTTACTTATTTGTAGTGTTCTCTTGTACTTTGCAGAAAAATAGAAATTATTTACGATGCTTTGCGCTAGATGTCACTATGAATACATGGAAGTAGTAATCCATAACCCATGGTTTTCTTCTTTCCCCAACCGTCTTATGTCGCAACTCTATTGGATTCAGATGAACTTAATCCAGGAGTAGCTTACGACTACTTGGAGAAATCAGCTGTAAGACATTTTATTCAAATTAGCTCAATTATACTTTATCGCGGGTTAAAACAGAAAAACATATAACGCACTGCCTATACAACCAGCTACATATACGTAATAGCTGGGAGATCTTCGATGATATGTCAATCATCCACGTGGTTTTGCTTTCAGACGCAGCTAGAGATAATTCAAAAAAACCTTTACAAATTATTAAATTTTATTTTACATAAAATAAAGTAAGCCGTTTCGGCAGGGCCTAGTGGTTTAGGCGGCAGCCTCCCAAGAGGTAGATATGTTGCAACCTGGGTTTGAACCTCAGCAGTGGCATGGATGTTTAATTTCCTTTCCTGTGTGTGTCAGCCTCTTCTTCACTTTCTCTTCGGGTCTGGGGTCATTCCTTAATGCCTTCCTGAGGACGGCAACCGGAAACCACCTCAGTATCTTTCCTGAGGATATTCTACGGAAACTCCTGAGCGTAGAACCCCTGTGCTCGGAAGTTAACATTTCTTGTTCCAGTTCCCTTATTTTGAAGAATAGAATATGCTACTCGATTGATTGACAAGTAGGCTACTCAGTTATGGTATGTATTCATAGATTCACATATTTCAGTTACGAAATTACATTTTTTATCTATCTTTTTAGATTGATATTTTTTTTTTTTTTTATTATTGTTTGTTGTTTTTATCTAAACCGTTCCGGCATAGCCTTCTAGTCAAGGCGGCGACCTCCCATAGACAAATGTGTCGGAACCTGTGTTCGAAAGCCGGCGCCGGCATGGATGTAAGAAGGAAAAAAATCCTTTCCTGTATTTGTCTGCTTCTTCGTCTTTCCCTTGAGGTCTGAAGCCATTCCAGAATGACTCCCTGAGTAAGGCAACGGGAAATATCTGTTCCCTGTATATTCTATGGATCTTTCTATAGTTTCTTCATGATGGGGATTACTAAGAGATCCAAAAGGACGCTGACCTCGGAGATCGCATTTTTCTTATTTTTCCGTGTTGGTCGCTGTCGAAAAATTAGCGCGAGAAGGACACACAAAATTCCCTTACAGCAGCTTTAGAACCGAAACATTGGGTTTGTTCATCCATGTTTTAAACAAAGGATCCGACTGTTAATCCTCTTAATGTCTGCACGAGCTTTAATAGGATTCAAATTAATTACATAATGCGGATTTAATATTTTTTCCAGAAACTAAAAAAACCTCTATTATAGGTATTCAACAGACATAATTAAAACAAAACAGAAACATATGCGTTTTGGTTTGTATTATTTTCATGTTTTTAAAAAGAATAAAAAAAAAAAACAAACAAACAAACAAAAAATTACCAAGACTTTAAAGAAAGCAGACTACTTCTTTCAAGAATTTCTTATTCCATTCCATTTTCACATCCATTTCTGAATGGTTTGGATCACGGGAGACAACACTTCGTACAACAGCGTAGACTGATTGTTTGCGATCACTGCTTCAGATCTTCCACTCGATGATTAATTTAAAACACCTTCAAATGTTGTTCGTCGACTCTCAGCTATTCTGAGCTAAATTAAACAAGTCGTAGATCTTTATAAACACTTTCAGTGGGAATCAATCCTACATTCAATTAAAAGACTTCGTGATCTAGAAACGCGAATTGGTTCAGATTTGATACGAGTTCTTTGTAGACAAAACATTGTTTGTTTGTAGATCAAGGTAAGTTCGTTTCAAGTCAACTGAATTCATTCACGAAAAAAAATAGCAATGACAGGTTGAACTACATAATCTATTGTCTACTGGATAGCCTTATTAGTTAAGTTAAGCCTTATTACGTATTAGTCTAAATTAAATTAGAACTACAGAGCTCCTATAAACATTTTGAGACCACCTGTCAATTTGTAAAGTAGGCTTCTTTATTATTATTATTATTATTTATATCCATACGTAAGCCTTCTTTTTATGAACTCCTTTCTCTCTTTACCTCATGCTTTCACAAAGTGTTTTACTTCGAAGACAACTTCAATCGTTACAATTTCACATTGATCAAATTTTTAAAAGCATCCGATATTAATTAAAACAAATCAAATCAAAACAAACAACCAAAGTACATTCACCCAACAAGAAGTTGAAAGAACATAAAATGTTTAGCCTTATAACATTCTTTCCTGAAATTATTATTTGTGAAACTTTTACATTCCAATGCTTTTCTATGTTGTCTTCTTGCGCTGATCTTTTGAAAGGGACCCATTTCAAAAAAAATTCAATATAAATTTTAATTGTTTCTATGCTTATCTACTTTCAAGAAAATTTGCCCGGGGAGGATTTATTGAGCCTCTTTTTCTAATAGGTGGATGCCCCAAGTGTGAGCTACACGAGCTTTAGGCTTGAGCTACACGAGCGTTGAGAACGCCCCATAAAATGTCCTGGTCTACATGAGAACGTTGGCAGCGCTAGATGTGGTCTACACGAGCATTGCTAACACCGCTTTAGTTTAACCAACCTCCAGACATTCTTATAGGGATAAAATAAACGAAAGTTTACCCTCGAGGATTGAGCGTGCAGACCAGACCAACGTTTCCAACGCTCCTGTAGACTGCATCTTTCACTTTCCATTCAAATACGTGGGATTTCGCTGGGTTCTGTTAAAGCGCTATCGACGCGCCATTGCTAACGCCGTGTTTTCACTACAGTCTCTCTCCTTAGTCGTCCTTATTTCTACCCATAGAAACCTACTGTTAAAAACGTTTGCTCTACGTTTGCATCCACAAATTCCGAGAAGGCCTGTAGGATCACGATGCACAATAAACCTGTCTAATTTTCGACCCTCGCACTGTAGGGCCTATTGTATTTTCACTGTTGTTGGCTTGGATTAAAATTTGGTTTTTTAGAGGTTCGTAATTAAAAAAAATTTTCGCGGCACTCGCGGATAATCGAGGCTCTACTGTACTTTTCAATGAAAATTTCAGGAGCTAAATAAATAAGAAAAAAACGAAAGGAGCAGGAGTGAACGAAGTTATTTATTTTCCAAAAAACAAATTAATCTGAATTATGAGAGAACTCTTAAACAGAAATTACAGCATACTTTGTACCTTACTCTCATTTTCATTTTATTTATTTATTTTCATTATTCAAGTATCGCCGTTTTTTTTTTTTTTTTTTTTATAATAAAAGAGAAATTCAAGTAAAATACGACATTTTGTTGTTTCATTACTAGATAATATTCAGATATACATTGGTTAACTTTTTAAGATGTTAACAAATAAAACTTTTTATTTATTTACCACAATTATATAAGCTTCCTTTGTAATTTCGTTCTGCCTTTGACAAAACTATTTTATTAGAAATTAAAATTATCTAGCATAATAATAATTTTTCTGTTATTTTTGAATATAAAAGTTTTAATTTTTTTTTTTATTTTTAATGGATTATTAAAATTGGTTTAACAACATCTAATTGGTTTTTATAAAGTAGGATCATATCTAAAAATAAATTATTTATTTTGATAAACTAATGCTTTATTGAAAGAATAATAATAAATCGTTAATTATATTATTTTAATCTATAAATATGCTATCAGTGACCCCTAAAAGACTAAAAACAAGAACAAATATTATTATATTATATTATTTTTTTTATTTTTTTGTGATCAAATACCTTTTGAGGCAGCCGTAGTGCTGCCCAAGGTTTGGCATTTCACAAATTGTTATTGTTATTTTTATTTTCTTGTTTTTGGTCTTTGAGGGTCACTGTTTATATCTTAAATGACTTATTCTTCCCCTCGTTCGCCTTTTGTGTTTGCACTGGCTGAGAGTTCAACAAGCTCGAAACGGCCGTCCCAGGGTCTCACCTTGACTCTAAAAGGCGTCTTAATTTCAAATATATTTATTGATGATATTTAAGAAATACAGGTAAAATTTGAGTGGTTGTTGTTTTTATCATAGGGGTCTATAGACAGAAATCACGGACGACTCCGGATAGGAGTGTCTTCCTATGCATAATTAGACAAAGACATATAAGTATTATTCTACGTCTTTGTATTCCACCCCATCCATCAGCACAGCAGGCTAGATTACTTTTGCAAAAACGCTTTATCTAAAACTGTTTGAACTTCACTTTATTTACGAGCTATATTCGTTAACCGAGGAACAAGTGTAATTTTTGTTAATATTTCTACGGAATCTAACGAATTTATTGTGTTTATGTTTTTCTGTAATTTAAGTAAAAATACAGTTTCCCCAAAACCATTATTTTCATGATAAAAATGAATAAACAGAAGTACTATATATTCTTATATTTTTGATTTTTTTTTATTGAAAAAAAAACAACAAAAAAAACAAAAAACAAACCCAAAAAAACCTTGGCCTTGTAAAGCTACCTTTATCCAGTAAGAATTGAGCAAGCGTTAAATAATGATCATCGGAAATGATTGGAGTCTGCTCGACATCATCTTTTTTCTTTTCTCTCAAATTTTATACATTACATAACAAACGTCAATTAAACAAAAAAAAAAAAAAAAGGGGGGGGGGGGGGGGGGGCTAAAATAATATTTTTAATTGTAATATCCTGCGAAATTTTATCCGAATTTTTAAAGCCCAAACTTTTAGTTTAAAAAAGCTGATATTTATAAATTAATAATTACGATTTTGTTGAAATAAAGTTTCTTAAAGATCTGTGTAAATTCGTATTTAATTACCTAGAGAGCAAAATAATTAGACAGTCCCATGTAGTTATGAGGAACTGTATATTCTCAGGATTATTAAAAACTATTCCTAATATTTCATTTCCATTATTTCTACTTTTATATCAGCATTTAAAGAAAATCAGTCAATATTCTGAAGTAAATGGGGCCGTTAAGTATTGCCATTTCGGAGGTTGAAATTCTAATGGAATAAGTAGATTCTTTCCCCGATGCAAGAGAAGTTGTAGCTGCATCTTCTTATCTACATTCCTTCGACTTAAAACAAGAGCACTTATTCAGCTCATTGAACTTCAACGCCAGACAAGTGGCGCCGCCCTAGTGACCTGCCCAACAGTGACTCACTCTGCAACCACTGCTGTTGCCATATTTGGAAAATCGTCCGCCATATATGACCCACATCTCAACGAGACTGCATCCAAAAAATTCCTATCATAACTGAATTTTTCTTCAAAATAATTTGGATTGCTAATCATTCCATATTATTCTTTAGTGGAGAGAAGAAAACAGTTGCGAGATTTCAAATGTAAATATTTATAATATAACGAATATTTAAACTGATTCATTACAATTGCCTAAGGAAATAAATAAAATAACAATAAAAAAAGAAAAAAAATACCAAATTTGAAAATTACTTTTATTTTTACAAAGAATAAAAAGAAAGAGGTATGAAAAACACTTTCGTTTTTACTAATTGATTCTGGGTTAGTATATGCAATGTGACTATATATTAGTAAATTACTGTATTTAATATTGCAATGGCTTCTCCCTAGATGTATTAATATGAGTATGTTTGACGGCGCATACATCTAAGCATATATCCTCTAATGAGACCAACATGCAGGCGAACTTTAACCGGACGCTTGTGAAATAGCCGCTTACAAACGGCCAAAGAATTTACTTTTTTGATTAATTTCCTATTATTGTTTACAATTCGAATTGATTTTAAATTCTGCACAATTCTAAGTTAGCTTAGAAGGATTTCGAAATGATGAGGTGATCAAAATAATTCTTCCGTGCATTAGAGATTTGAAATGAAATATAGGTACTTGGAACAGATGTAAAGATGGGAGGAGAACCGTATTACGGTCCGGGAAATCTATAATTTTCATAAGTCACTAAAAAATCCATCAGACATTAGAAATATTTTAAAAACGAATTCCATCAATGGCTTCTTTGCAGACCAACTAATTAATTTTGTAAACTAAATGATACTTTAAAAAAAGAATAATAACGAAGAATAAAGTTTTAAGTCGAGATATCAGTTTTAATCAACGCAAATATTAAGCAATCCATAGCGATGATTTGATTGTTACTAAAGTGTAATTAATGCGCTCAATTCAAGGTTACATTAGTCAAACGATACACATTAGATATATATAAATTTAAAATCCTGCTCTCATAAAAAAATAATAGAAAAAGAAGGATGCTCCAAATCATAGTCCTTAACGCAATAACTCGTTAATATATAATAAAATTCGCTATTTATTATTAATAAAACGTTAAATTTGTTTTATATCCCTATTTTTTTCAGTGGGCTTATATAAATCTATTATTACAATAATAAATTATTAAAGCATGAGATTAAAGAACTAAAAAACGCTACACACACAAAATAATAATAATAATAATAATTTTCTTCAATTTGAAAAGTCGTCGAAAGTGAACAATCTGGATAGGGACGTTCAGTGGAGCCATCATTTGATCGAAAATGCAACTTCATGATTTACTTGAAATACGTAATCTGTCTATCTTATATTGATCCAAGATAAATAAACTTAATAGAAATACTTTTTCTTCTGGATGCTATTTCATATATTTGTTTTCCTATTAAAGTTTGAAAGAAATACAGGGTATGCAAGGATGACGTCACACTGAAAATATATTGTAATTTGAAATAAAAGATCAGTTTTGATGAATCAAATTTTTAACATTAAATTAGTAAATCTAAGTTAGGTAAAAGATTAGTTTTACACAAAAAAAAAATTTCAGTTTTGGACATCAGATGGCACCACTGTACAACGCAGGCAGAATCACCCGAATACGAGATAATTTATTTTTATAATTCACGAATTTATCATGAAGCTACTAATCAAATAAAATGAAAATAGCTGTTTTTAAAGTTAAAATTAATATTTTTTACCATTTTAGTTAAGATTGATCGTTAGTTTTGTTTTGTCGAATTACAGATCGCCGCAAAACCGAGTCGTTGAAATGAAAACCTTTATGATTAAAAATATTCTAAACAGTTATTTCATATAATTCAAATTTAAGATGCTTTAAATATGATACTAAGTTGAATGGAGTCTCACATTAATTTAAAACTTTGCTAGTCTTTTCAAACGCCCCTTATTTTTCTTCTGTATTATCATCCATGTCATTAAAAGCCGGAGTTCAATAGCTCACTCACAATCGGTCATTTTTTCGAATAACAGTGGTTGTTAAATAATTTAGCCCCATCATAATTTATACATTTTAGATATTTTTTAGGATATTTCCGACAATTTCGCCGACTTAAATATAGTTTACGTTCAAAACCGAAAACTTTAAACTGTAAAATATAAATTTTCAACCATCAAGACGCCACAAAGACTTGCGGTAATACAAGAGAACTTAAGTAATTGAAAAACATGAAATAAAAACTTAGAAGCCATTAGAAATGCTAATGAAGTAACTTTATGATTAATAAAGCAATAATGCATAAATTTTTCAAATAAATTTTAATAATAATGGAATTCGAGTCATAGGAAATCTTTTTATGGACGTGCACCTCAAATAATATAATTTCTATACAAACAAGCTTCCCAAAACAATAATACAAATGGTCTGATAGTTTTAGCTGTATTATCTCACATTTAATGAGAAACACGCCTCTCATCTTAACATTCGATAATCCTAACCAACTTAAAAAAAAAAAATACTGCTTTTATGTTAGCTTAAGAATTTACTTTACTCATTTCGTATTAAGTAGTTTCTCTAAAATGAACATATCCAGTTAGTATTTAAGTCTTCGCTTACTCTTTTTAAAGTAAGACATAACAAACATATTTACTCATGCACTAGAAAGATATACTCGACAAGTTTTGTGTCCCTGTAAGACTAATTTGGATACATCATTATCCCTAAACGTCTTTGGCAGAAACGAATGTTTACGACTAGATGAATAACTCCTTTTTTATTAGAGCAAAGTTTTGAGATTCTGACAATTTCTATCGAACTGACAGAGAACTACATTTAAGTCAATGCAGTGCTTAAACATCTTTTGCCAATTTAAATTTCAAAGCCATCTTCCGAGATATCAAAAATTATCACTTAATCCATTTCTATTATTAAAGGGAAAAAAAAACCACCTCTTGTGAAGAGTAACATATGAAGTTTCTAAAAATCAATCAAAATTTACTTACCAATGGACCACTTGAGGATAGGCGGGGCTTCGTAGTTCCAAAATATCCTACCAGTCTACTTTTTGGCTTGTGGGATAAACAAAGCCATGTGCTTCGTTTTATCCCTAGTAGATAGAGTCTGAACTAAAGATTTGATTTGGATGCAACGATTGTAAGCTTTCCAAAATTTTCATTTTGGATGTAGAGTTGATTATCGCCTATTGAAGAAAACTACAGCAATATATTTTCAAAGAAGGATGTAATTTAATGGACCACTTGAGGATAGGCGGGGTTTCGTAGTTACAACATATCCCTCCATGCTACTGCTTCGCATGTGGGATAAACAAAGCCACGTACTTTGTTTTAACCGGTGTAGATATAGAGGAAATACTATATTAAAGAAGGATATTCCAAGCGTTTTTACAGAATTATTACAATAAGGATCTGCACAGTACTGAACCATCCGTCTTGAAATATCAAAAATCGACGATTTTTTAAGTAATTCACACAAAATTATATATTTGTTTATCCCACAAGCTCTCGCCGCATGTGCTTACACGTCATACGTGACGTCGATAGGGGCGTGAACCTCAAGTGGTCCATTGTTTGATTTATAAGCCAATCTCAAAGCTATTTTTTATATCGTAACTTAAGTCAATGAAATAGTAATTCAAACTACACGATTTTCGAGTAATTTTTGAAAAAGAATAAAATACATATATTATTTGATATAAAATTACAGTAGTTAAAAATTTAAGAGTAATATTCTCAATTACGTCAGTGATTAATGAAGTTTTAACCTTTTTAATACTTTTAGTGTCTTAGAATAATATTTTTCCCCAATTAATTTGACCGAATAATTTATATTTTATATAGTTTTCCAATCTTAAACCAAAATTATTATTCAATTTATTGATTTGAAAGATTTTTAACCAATTGTATCTAGTTATTTTTTCATTATTTTTTCTCTATTGACAGTATAAATGTTATTCATAATTATTTTATAAATATTTTTTTTCTTTAATAGTAAGCATTTTAAATTTTTTTAAAATAAAAATTTTAAGTTTTACATTTAACAAAAAAAAAAAAAAAAATTTTAAACGTAACGTTATTTTTTTTTTTGTCACACTTGAAACAGAATCCCGTTTTTTATAGTCTCGAACAACACGGTTTCAAAGAACACGGAATCAATTAATTGTGTTCTTCAGAGTTAGGTGTATTGCTGGTGTGAATTACTGCCAATGGGTTACATCTAATATTATGATGTAAACTTACGGCTACAATATCTGAAAACAATTTACATTACTCCTGTTGGAATCTACTGACAGTAGAGGTCTTTGTAATGAGATGCATTGAAAACTGTCAATCTGGACAGACAAGGAAATTGCGAAAGCTGATATATAGATTCAGCTAAATAAAAAATATGTGGATAACAGAGTATTTGTGTATAAATACCAGAATGATCTGGATGAGACTGAAACTGCATTTACAGAAGGTGCTCTTTACTATATTTTTCTATCTCTTGAAACAAAAACAAGCAGCAGTAACTACAGCACATTACTCAGACATCCATAAATGTCTCGCCCAGAGGCTGAAAAATAGCACTGATGAGATTTTATATAAAAATAGCTGATACAGCGGTGTTGAGTAGAGGATCAGATCACTAAATGACTTCAAAGATGACTTCAACCAACTGAATGGAAGAATGTTTGGAGGATTAAAAAAAAGTGAAAATGACGATGGAGTAGAAAAACTGAGGATGAATTCAGACATGCGAGAACAGTGGTGACCAGATTTTGGAAGCACCCAATGATGTCTGATAATAAACAAGATAAATATGTTGGATCTTTCATATATATATTTTCTTTCATTTTCTCTAGTACTTCCAATTCCAATTAAAAAAATGTTGTATTTTTATTCCTATTCGTTATTATAAATAATAAAAAAAAAAGGCAGTAAAATATATTTTACCAGCATTTAAAGTTGGTTGAAATTCTCAAGTTTTCACACTTGATTCAGCTACCAAAAAGAAAAAGAAAAAGAAAAAAAGTCCAATAATACTGATAATAAAACTTTGCACAAGAGACCTTATAAAATTTTGTCTTTACTATACTTGGTAATACTTGCTATCATGTACAATTGTCGGAATTTGCATATTGTTCTTTTTCTACCTACATATCTTTCTATGTCAGTTATTTGAAATGGAAAGTACAAAAGTTTTCAGTTTCATATCATTTAATTTCTTCCAGCTCAAGTGGAATACATTACATAGAAACAATGTAAAACACTGTTATAGGAAGACAATTCAAATTGCTTTTTAGAAGAGGTAAGAAACTAAAATATAAGATAAATTTAGTTGTAAGTACATGATGACAGCTTAAAATTTTCATAACAAAAACATATTTCCTGTTTCTTTTTTCATTTTAATCTTGACATCACTGACAGTAAAATCAGAAAACTTTAAATTATACTAATAAACAGATTAAATAACTTCCATTTTCTTTATCACAAAAAGATCTCGCTTCTAATAATCTTGTCATCACAGAATACAATTCTTCGTTGTTCCTTACTGGCAAGTTTTCTAATTCAGTTCAATTATTATTTTGTTGTGATTCCAACATTACATATAAGCTTCCCTAACGAACAAGTTTATTTATAGATAAATATATATCACTATATTTTTGTTTCATACAATTTTACTATAATTAAGTTTCCAATTTTCTGTAAAGGGAAATGTGAGATGATGTGTAATATCATGAGCGATTGTTTGAAACTCTCTTGTTTTAGAATGTGAGCAGATCAAGTAAATGTCTCGACTATCAAATTTATTTATGTATCCAGAATTCTAGTGTATATTTCTGCTTATCAAATAATGCCATCACATCCAATTGCTGGTAGATGTATTCGAGCTATAGCTGCCGATTCAAACTGTTAAAGGTGTTTTTTACTTAAAAAGTTTTCACTGGTTTTTGTTTTCAAAAAGCAATTAATCAAACAAAGTAATTCTACAACTGACCTGTGCATTTTGAAACTGTTCAATGAGATAAACTGACAAATATTCAATTTTCAACATTCAACCATTTTGAAAAACACGATTTTTCTCTGAAAATAAAACTAAAAAATATGGGTTTTTATTTATTTTTGCACATGTACAATACTATGACTGCTAACTTAAAAGTAAAACAAAAACTATTATCTTAGAAGAAAAAGCAAAATCTTGGGGAACAAGAAGTTGTGAGCTCTATTCAAACAATATACTGAAAAATAAAATAATGTACCATTCCTAATTTCGAAAGTTATACCAAATAAACAATTGGGAAAAAAAGGCAGTCTGGGACAATCTTTACAATTATATCATAAAAAATATTTTACACATACAACAGCATTACTTAATAATTTCATTTATTTTATTACAAGAATTTTCTTTCTCTTTACCACAGATACCTAATTCAGATTAAGGCAAAAATACAAAGCTAAGCACAAGATGGGTTCATTCTACTACTTACCTTAAAACAATCAAAAACGAAATTCATCATCACTTGTAGAAGAACTCAGAGCAGAGCAGATACGTATATGCTGAGTCAAAATAAATAGAACACAAGATAGGATCAAACAAAAACAAAATTCAAAACCTGAATTATATTACACAGGACGTGTCACAAACTTCAATACATTTTGTATTATTTCATTAATATATATATATAAATATATACAAATTTAAAAGAAAATAAGTTTCTTGCACCAAAGTGTCTTTCAAAGAGACCAAATCAATTTCATTTTTTCCCTCCCAAATCATTCAGATACAAAAATATTGCTTTCTTTTTCTCTGGAGACCAAATAATACATCGGAAGTTGTAATAATCAGTAAATAATCAAACAATGCTGAAGGTAATCCCTTTCGTTATTTGCAAATAAAGTAAATGTCCTAGGCAAAAAAAAAATCCCATTTTTAAAAATTTAACTTTTATGTACAAATAACAAGCCAATGTCATTTTCAGAACTTAATTTTAGAGTTCAATGTCACTAACAAATTCTAGTAAAAAAAACACACAAAACAAAACAAAAAAACCAGTGCTTTTATGAGATTTATCATCGTCATTGAAGAAATCCACTTCCTATTATGAAACTAATAAGTTAATTGGGGAATGTGAATGGAATTACCATGTAACGCAATTGCCATTACTACAAGCAAATCAGACTAGGGCCACTTTTAACAACAATGAAAATATATGATCTGATAGGCTTTCATGCTTTCTCTCAATAAAACTTTTAGGCATTTAATTTTGAGTTATTTATGGAGAAATACACTATTCACAGAAAATAACCTTCTTATTAAATTATTTTTTTTTTCTTGACTTAAAATTTTTCAGCAGCATTCTTAAATTCTAATGTTATACTTTAAAAAAAAAATTGCTTATACAATTCTTAAGTGATAAAAACTGGATATATTTATTAACATTCTGAAGCCACAATAACAGTTAACAAGACCATTACTACAAGGAACGTAATCCATGTGGCACATTGTTACAATTGAGTGTCAATTCATCTTTCTCTGCCTAAACTGAAGTCCTATTTGGTCAGTGACGTGTACAACTGATATTAACTAAGTATTTTCCTTATAGAAAAATATGCTTAGACATACATACACTCATGCACGCAAGAATGAAGATGGTATACATATGACAAGAACCTAACAAAGCTAATATACAAGAAATAGTTGTAAACATAAGAAGAATAATTTAAAACTGAATATAAAAAAAATATAAAAAATTATTTCTTCGATAAAGGCAAAAAATACAAACGCTAACTTTTTGAGCAAAACTAAATGCAGCGAAGTGGCAATTACTTGGTAGAATTAACACCCAAAATTTATCTTTGTAAGGTAACACTTAACAATAAGTGGCTTGTTAAAATTTTTTCACTTAATTCTCAAAGAGATTCTTTAAATAAAAATTCGTAATTAGGTTTTGCTTTTTTCTCTATTTGTTAACTGTTAATAACAAGTACCGACCTTCTATTATACGACTTAAAGTAAAAGGATTCATTGCCTAATATTCTAAAGAAAAAAACAAAACTATCTTGACACTAAATGGATTTCACAAATCTGTGACAAACCTCGTGGTCATCAAACAATCACTTAAGTTAAAAGTAAGCTTAAAACTAAATCCACCATCTGTGATATAATCTGCTGATCCTTAACTATGAAAACAAAAGAGTTCTGTAAAGATTTTAGGGCAAAATAAATCAATAAAACCCTAATGTCAATCAAAATTCATCCGTAAACAATTACAAGAATCATACAATATTAAGGAGCGAAAAATTAACAAACTAATGATTTTTTTTTTTTTGGTTTGTTCTGCAACCCAACGACTGGGGTTTGTTTACCCCTTAAATAATTCTAGGTAGATTTTAATTCTCTGTAGAAACTCTTAGATGCAATATTTGTTCTTAGTAAATTCTTCCTTTTTAACAAATCGTCATTCAAAATTAAATGTTGAATATTAGGGAAATAAATATCAACAATTTATTTTTTTCAAATATCTATCAAAACAGTCTTAGGCACTGACATTGTAGGACTTCTTTCACATTAATGTTTCTAGAAATTAAGTAATTTTGCATTGACTGTTGACCATCTCTGAGGGGAAGATAAAGAAATCTCAATAAATATATCATCAAAAACACTAGCTTTTCAGGTTAATCAATGTTTCAATAGATTTCTAATAACCTAATTCCATTCATTTGTAAGCAAATTATGATACCAAAATAAAAAAAAAAAATCTTTCAATAAAGCAATTGATTCATTTTCTTTTCTTTTTTTTATTAAAAAATTAAAATTAATCAAAACCAATTTATAAAAGCAATCAACAAAAGAAAATGCATTTTAGTGAAAGATCAACAATGGATAAATTGTATCAGGAGTCTTAAAAAAAAATTCATTAATTGCACAATAAAACTAGAAATAATTCTACTTTAAAATTTACAATAGTACATTTGTAATGTTTATATTTATATATATATATATAGATTCAAATATCTGTAAATAATCTAATGTTTCATGTACAAATTCCAATAAATATATATCTCTCTCTATATAAATGTATCTTATAATTAATGTTTCATTTTAGTTAGTTTTAACTGTATAACAGTGAAGTAATTTTTATTTCATTGGACAATAAAAGAAATAGATTATTCACAGGATACTGGGCAGGAAAAAAAAAAAAAAAAGAAAACTGCCAACTACGGTAACCAATTCTGAAATCCATTAAGCTATTCACAGAGCAATCTCTTTATATGGTAGAGCCACTTCAGAAAGTGACAATTTTTTAAATGTAGAAAACTTTTTTAAAAAATCTATACGCACAATATAATGCAAATAAGATTCAAAAACAAAAAATCAAAAAAACAAAATAAATAAGTAAATTAAAAAAAAAAAATCACATAGATAAGAGGCTCAGCTCATATTATAGCAAATTTAAAAAGAAAAACAGCAGAAGCATTGTGGAGGAAAAAATCGTCTGATGAAGTACTCCCGCTGTAGGGAACATTGCAAATGGAGTAAATATTGAATAGTAAATTAAAAACTGCATCTACAGTTCTTTCAATTTGTAAAAGCGAGGCTGATCTCAACTTTAAATTACGTTAGAACTTATTTTTCAAGCAATGGTAATTAAAAAAAGATAAAAGTTTTGCAACTGCCTAAGCTGGGCCAAATCTTCCTTGATTTGTTGCAATTTAGTGGCAAGATTACTGCATTGTTACAGAAAACAGAAACCCTGGTGTCATTTCTTATATATATAAAGAAATAAAAAATAAATAATAATAAATGCATATTCAAGTCATTTTATCCTCTGAAAAATTTATTATTTCTTCAATGGCTTTGATTTCAGAAATGCAATTTCAACGAAAAAAAGAAAAAGGACTGGGTAATTATGAAAACGATATAAATTCAAAACCGTTCCTATGAACTGATTTCAATATTTTAAGTTAGAATTTGTGCAGTTTTGGTACGAATTACTTAACTGAAAAAGAACTTCAGAATTGTCCATTAAACTAAAAATATTCAACTGTTGTAAACAGAAATCTTTACCCCCCCCCCCCCCCTTCACATAACCCACTCTCTTCGGATCCGATATTAAAAAAACTATCCATCCATATTGTTTTGAAAAAATAAAATAAAAAAAAAAAAGAAGAAATGAAAGATAATAATAATAATAATAATAATAATAATAATAAAAATCCTTAAAATTAAAAAAAAAAAAAATAGGCTAGCACAAAAAAATAGCACATTACATAACACAGATGAAATAATAATAAAAATATACATATATATAGATTAAAAAAAAAATAAAAAAAAAAAACGAAAACAAGTCAATAACACTTTATTTTGAGAAGAAGAAATGCCCACTGTAGTGTAAAAGTGGGAGAAAGATTTCACACAGAACACAACCTACAAACTACCAATATCTAACAATAGATTCACCTTTTGTATATAATCACACATACTTTTTTGTTATCATTCATACTCTTCACATATATTTCATTTCTCATTTATAAAAATAAACAGAAGCTTGTGCTACAGTAAGGAAGGTCTACAATCTACTGACCCTCAAAACACAGTCTGATATCAATTACCACAACTGTTCTTAAACATTTTTGTATTGCAGCTATTTTCTACATTGGCTTACAAAAATTTTATTCATTTTTTTATATTTTTATTTTTGTGTGTGTTTAAATTTACATTTATATAAAATAGGGGGGAAGGGTAATCAGCATGATTCATAGCTACCCACAAAACAAGCCCCAAAATAAGCTGCTTTTTTTTTTTTTTTCTCAAGAACAATGCAGCCATCAAAGAACAACCGTTGCAGCAGTCTCATTACAACAGCCTTACAAGGCTCGGCTCTTTAACAGACAATTAGCACCAGATTAATTCATCTCAGAGTTGGAACAGGAATTACTTGCTAAGTTCCTTGTCTTGGCTTTTTCTGAAAATAGACATAAAAATATTACGTGAATTTCACTCCAGCATAAAGGAACCTACTGTACTGGCTTTCAATTTTAAATAAATATACATTACAAAACAGAATCAATCTAACAACAATCAGCATAAATTTTTCAGGCCAAGTTTTTTTATTTCATTTTTTTCTAGTTATTATTTCTTCTCAGAAATAAGAAATTTAACCATCAAAATACAGATAGTCTCTATGAAAAACTCTTCAACACATCACACTAGTATTTAAAAGGTTTATTAAATACTGAAGATAAATTTTCAGGAATTTGTTCACATTCTCTTTATCAAGCCATGAAGCAAAAATTAGAATAAATTAACAATAAAAACGGGTAGAATAACAAGATGTTTCATGCCTTTGAATTTTGTTATGTTATTCTACCCGTTTTTATTTGTCAATTTTTGCTTCATGGCTTGATAAACGGAATGTGTACAATTCCTGAAAATTTGTCTTCAGTATTTAATAAACCTTTTAAATACTAGTGTGATGTGTTGAAGAGTTTTTCATATTTGTCTAACATATTTGAGATTGAAAGAAAGAAGATCATTGAAGAAACAGATAAGTCTCTTATTTACATCAGGGTTACGTTTCGACAAACATGTCATAAGTCAGAAGTTACAGTACATAGTATATCAGAAACCATATATATGGTATACATTACAAATGTCCAAACACACACTTAAATAACCACAGTACTCTACTATACACTACAGTACATTTAGTGTTGTACCATGAGCACACAACAGATAGTCGAAGCAAAGGAAACAGCCTTGGAAGCTTCAGTTGGAGATGAAATGATCGCTATCATATCTATCTTGGTAGCAAACTACCGTACATTATAATATATTTTTATAGTGAAGAGAAACTGCAAACAATAACACCTAATAAAAAGTACATACATACTTCATAGCTGTTAATTACAGCTGTAAAGTATTAAAAATTTGATATTCATTACCATTATTCTTACAACCTGAAATGCAGCCAGTTTTTTGTGCTAGTGGATGAGTCCCATCACCCACCCCTGCCTGGCTTTTGCAACTTGAAATTGCTTGTGGAAAGGCTTAATGAGGCCTTTGTCATAAGTTGAGATGTATCTGCATACTAAATAATCTAGCGCTGAGATTGCATTTTTTAGGATTTTGAAATAAAAATGTAGTACGCAGTAGCATTTCCAGATTATATAGACTTTTGCAGAAAACAACAAACAGAAAATCCAACCAAGCCGCATCTTTGAGTATTTGCTTTGTTTAGTTTAGCAGTTCTATCTGGTGATGATTCAGTCACGTTGAAGTATTTAACAAAAACAAAAACTATTCAGTTTATTGCATTTGCTCTTTAATTTTTCACCATTTGAGTCACACGCTTCTGCTAAGAAATAGCTGCATCAGGTCCATTGTTATTATTTCCCGTAATGAAGATGATAGCCTTCACGTTTCAACTTAAGTTGGGAAAAGAAATCACATACTAAATTTTAAAGGAGCAATAGCACAGTAAATCAAGAATCTTCAAAAGTTATTTAGATTTGGAAACAAAATGTACTTAATCCTTAGTGAAATTTCCTTCAGCTAAAGGATCCAAAAGCATACTCCGAAAACACTCTGTTGCAAAATGACACAGAAAGTGTTCTATCACAATGAACCTTTGCACTTGCAGTAAGTATGTAAGAAGGATTACATCTCACTGCAAAAGGACTTTTTTATTACAGAGCAATAGCAATATAACAATCACAAGTTAATAGACAGTATATCTTCCTATGCTCATTTCTCATGTGCTCTGGAAATATCCAATGCATTCAAGGCAAAAGAATTTTTAATCATTTTCATATCTACCCGACAGGCATTTACATAGCAAGTTTCTCTAGCTCTGCTCAATTTTAGGAGCCATCATTTTTTTTTTTTTTTTTGCAACAGAGCGTATATTTATTAACGGCATTTTCCCATACAAATATTAGTCATTTATCGATTTTCCATTTTACAAAAAAAGCAACTTTGCACTTTGAGGTTACCTCACAACTTAATACAGATTCAAAATATATTAAAAAGCAATTATATGCTTATGAATCATAAAAATGATTTATTTTTTTTTTAAATGCTTTGCATCACTCCTAGTGAAAAAAAAAATTACTATTTCCATTTTCTGGAACTTTCCACTCAATAAAAGAATTCTGGCCTGTCTTTTCTTTGGTAAAACCACAATAACACTTCAATTCTTTGCACAGTTCTTAATAAGAAAGACACAAGGTAATTTCTAATTATATCAGCTAAAGCCCATGAGTACATGTTTTAAAAACATAAACTGTTTATATGATATTTGTTTTAAGCTTGAAAAAATATTAATAGCTCTAAGAAATTTAATATTCAATATTTTTTCAAGGACCTATTAAAGAGTTAAAAAAAAAAACTACAACAAATTTTGTTAAAGCAATACTATAATGTACATACACATTAAGACATTTACAAAGCAACCCCCCCCCCCCCAAAAAAAAAAAACCTAGTGTAATATTCTTAAAATGAAAGCACGCTCTGGTCATTTTTAAAGTTTTTTTTTAATCCCTAATTGAATTACAAAGTGTTTAAAGATTCGTTCACTTCATTATGTAACCAAATGATTTTTTTGCAACTTTTAATTGTGATAAGAAAACAATAAAAACTTACCTTATGTTTGAGACACAAGAGAGAGAAATTCTCTTCGTTCAGTTGACAACCTATACAACAAAAACAAATAATTATCATTGAAGGAAGGGTTCACTGCTAAATAAAATAAGACAAATAAGTATATTTGATGAAACTGTGTTAATCCAGGAAATAATTTCCTTACAAATCTAACACAAATGGTAAAAAGTTCACACTTTCAATTGAATATAAATATTGTGCATCTCAAACGAAAAACAAAATAAGCATCATTAAAAAATGTTAATAATAATAATTTTACTAATCTATAATTTTTAACAAAGTATCGTAACAGAATTTTATGATAATAATAATAACAATGTAGATTCTTCGAACCGCTCATGTTAGAATTTTGGCATCTTACAATATTCTACCAGCAACTAATGTGGAGACAAAAATTCATATACGATATTAATACAACTTAAGACCGTAGTACTTAACCCACAGCGTATTAAATTGGACCCATTTTAAGACGATATATGAAGTTGTTACGTATTCTTTTTAAACATTTCCTGCTTGTTGGATTCAATTTTGCTTCCACTGCAGAAAGGATGAGATCTTTAATTACACAGCATCTGATGATCAGATGCTCTTCCTCCGACTAAAACATAATGGTAGCAACTAATTCTCCTTTCCTATCTTAAAAATTTCCCTTTTTCCTTTATGAATTTAAAGTGTCTTTTTTTTTTTTTTTAAATTTATTTCAGTAGAGCAATACAACATTATACTTTAAAGTAACTACAACCCAGGGCAATTTAAATAGATCAAAAAACTAATAGGAAGTTTACATTCACTTGTAAAACTTAAGACAATTAAAAAAAAAAGAAAATTACCTCGTTCAATTGCACAGACATAATGGTACTGTTCAGTGCAACCTTTATTTAAACAGCCCAATGTTGCTCCTGCTTCTTTACATTTGGAGCATAACTATAAAATAACGGAAAGGAAAAAAAAAAATCAATGCTTAAAAATTTCATCAAGAAAATGTAACAGTCCATCAAAACCTACTCTTAATTGTGCTGTAAATAAAACATATCTCACTTTGAACTCTTTTTAACTGCCTCCAAACATCGCTGGAAACTAATACAATGCAGAACAGTATAATGATTACTTGTAACAAAGTTTCTTTGATATCTGCTAGACCATATAAATAACTTTAATATATTTGAATACTTGTGCAGAATTGAGTAAACTGTACCAGGAAAAAAAAAATATCTTTAAATTTATTCCTCTGAACTTTGCTGACGCTGTGAAATCTAACGAAGACCCTAAAAAAGATTAAAAGCCTAAGATTCCTATATTTTGCTTTGGATATCAAGACATCTAACATATGTTTATTTTATGAGGAGGAGGAAGCAGACATAATTACAGAAAGGGAGCTACAATGTTTATTACTTATTCAAATTGAAATTTGATAATGCCATGTGAAGTAAGAAATCTGAAAAGAATGGTTAAAACCCTGAAATGGAAAAAGGTCTCAAAGGTCTAGATCACTGATTCAGAACCTTTTTATTCACATCACATTTTTAATGTGAATTTCTAATCGTCCAAAGTTTATTCCTCTTTTCTAATAGTTAGAAATAAAACTATTTTCCATTGAAAGATATACATGCAAAATGAAGGTTTATCCCAAATTACTGATAATAATGTAGGCAGATTCATAATTTCAATTACCAATTCATAAAGGGATTCTTTAGCTTCTTTCTCAGTAACTTCAGAAGTGCCCATTTGGTAAGAAATAGAAACTACAAATTGTGCTCTTTCTCAAAGCAATCAAAATTCCAAAGAGCAAACTGTGAGGAAACAGTTAAAATGTAAGAGCTCATTTGTGATGTCTGTTCAGTGTAGATGAACATAGTGTAAATCTCCAGTCAACACAACAAACCAAAAATAACAAGCTACTTCAAGATTACTGAAGTATGTTCTGTTGCCATTTTAGAGAAACCAAATGCTCCTTAGATTCAGTCAATAGATAAATCCTTTCCTAACTGTTAGTTCTAGCTAAATTTGACTGAGCTGCTTTTCTCTTTCTCTAATGTGATGTGATACCACCTCTTCCCTGGTCAGTTTCTTTTTCTGCTGACTTTGCAAATTCTAACCTAAATTACTGTTTTTCTTTCTTATAGGATTATAATTTTGAGTAAGATTTATATGCTGTGTTTTATACGAGGGATGATCAGAAACTAAGTTTACAAGGATATTCCTGCGATATTCCTGGAGTTTCATCCGTTCTAGAGAAATTAGTAGTGTGCGGTAATTCTAATACATGCGGTTGGCAAACGTGCAGAGTTTCAGCCACCTGCCACCTACAGCGCTAGTGGTAGGTAAACACAAATGGCGACTTGAAAAACTGGTCTCGCGAAGAAATCCGCGCCGTTATTCCATTTTTGTGGGCGAAACATGTAATCACGGCTGAAATTCACCGGCAGCTGGTAGAGGTTTACGGAGAGACTGTATGTCTCGTCAGCATGTCGCAGAATGGTGTCGAAAGTTTGCGGCCGGCAGAGAAAACGTCACCGACAAGGATCGCAATGGCCGACCCAGCACGGCAACAACAGATTTGAACACAGTTCGCATGGAGGAGCTGATTCAGGACAACAGGAGGATCACATTACGGCATATGACGGTAGAATTGGTAATGTCGTTCGGAAGCGTTCGTCACATTGTTCACGATATTCTGCAGTACCGGAAAGTTTGTTCCCGATGGGTTTCACGAAATCTGTCCAACCAACACAAGGAGAAGCACATGGGGGCAAGTCTGCAACTTTCGCAACGGTTCTATACGGAAGGAATAGTTTTCTTCACCACATTGTCAAGGGCTATGAAACATGGATCCACCACTACACCCCCAGCAGTAAGCGGTTGTCAATGGAGCGGAAACACCCCTCCTCTCCAAAGACAAAGAAGTTTAAGGTGATGCCATCTGCCGGGAAGGTGATGGCCACTGTTTTGGGACAGCGCGGGTGTCATATTCATGGAGTTTTCGCTGTTGAAGCAGTTTCGCAGGGACATCATCGACCACCCTCCCTACAGCCTCGCTCCCAGCGACTTTCACCTGTTTCCTTGCTTGAAGGAGCACCTAGGAGGCCAATGATTCGCTTCAGACAAGGAGGTGAAATAATTCGCGACAACATGGCTGAACATGCAAGGACAGGATTTTTACCAGGAGGGAATATTCAAACTCATCCCACGAAGCGACAAGTGCCTAAACTGATATGGAAAAACCTAATGTATGTACTATCAGTTGGCTGTATTGGTTTTATGAAATAAAATGTACATGTTTCACTGCAGGCTTTGTAATCTTAGTTTCTGATCACCCCTTTTACTATTAAATTTCTAAAGTGCATGCATTGTAAAATTTGTAAATTGCAGATTTAGCTCTGGGAATTGGGATAATTAATAATCAACTGACATGTCAGCAATTACTTTAATGTTGATACTTTATATTTTATAGTAAATTTACCATGTCAGCTGCTATTCGTGTTGCTTCTTCTAATCCAAACACTTTATTTCCCACCAGATAAACTCCATGGGACCAGACAATGCAATCCTCATGGATCCAAACTTCTCTGTGAGTGGGGATAGGTAGAGTCGTCGGTTTTTCAATGGGTGCTACTGAAGGTGAATTCATGTCTGGTTCTTCACCAGGTGGGCCATCTTTTCCACTTTCTTTTTTTTTACTCTATTAGAAAATTATAAATAAACATTTATTTCAAAAGATACATTAACAAATATACCTAAACTAACAATATCATGCAAGTTATTTCAAACAAAATCTAAAATGATAATAATGTGCACGTGTTAGAAAAGCACAGAGTGAAGCTGACAAGAGTAACCTTCATTGCATTACAAAAAACAGTGGGGGTTGACATACATTGAAAAACAAAACATTGACATTAATCTATAATAATGAAGATGAATCACAACAATTTCTGATTAGGCTGGAGTGGGAACCGCTTTGGTTACACTTGTGACTGAACATCCACTGTATCTGGGCACCAAATCCAACTCACTCCCTGATTAAATGTAATTAATTTATAAGGTTTTGTTGTAGAGAATAAGATAAAATTGTAATAAAGAACACATGAAAACTAAAAACTGAGAAAAAACAAAACCAAAATAAAGCAAACAAACCATAATAACCATACAAGTTCAATTCTGTACTACTGTTAATCAACGAAACCATAAGCAAGAAATACTTTGTTATATAAAATAAATTCAAATAACAAATACACACATTAATCTTTTAAGCATTATAAAAATCTTTCACTTTAATACAATCTGAAGATGATTTTATTTAATAATAATAATATTTAATTGTTTATTTTGGCTTCAAATGTAAATTTAAAATAAAAGTTTGAATAAATTATGACGTCAAGAAAATTTAAGGATATAATCTCGTACGAGCCACGATCCTAAAGCGAGTGCAAAAGGAAGAGTTAAGTCACAGTGAGATGCGCACAGAGACGCAGAGTGATACGTTCACTGGCAGAAGGCGAGACTACTTCAGCGGAGCTAGGACGTCATTCCGCAGCAGCGAGACATGAATCAAGAGACGTCGGTTGATTCAACCTGGACCAATGGGATCACGCAGAAATCACTGCATTGCGGACACAGTGTCATTTGATACGAAGAAGACGCCAAAGTGAAAAGAAGCAAGAAGCGACAATTGAATGGAATTGTATGCAACGAACTATTCGGAACTTTGCGAGTACTTTAATAATTCTTTTCGAGTGGGTAAATTCAAGAAAGGAAAGAAACTTTTGAAGCAAATTTAAACTTAAGATGAATACAGTTCAGATAATTAAATTACCAGACAAGTGTGAACTCTAATTTCAAAAGGAGTGAAATTAAAACCTATGAACAGTTAAAATTAAAGAAAGAAAATTATCGAAGTTGGTGTTTCGTTCTCAGAAGAAATATTTAGTAAACGGAAGAATTGAATTAGTTTCAAAGTGATTAATTTTATTATTCAGCGTTTCGAAAGAACGAATTGCTGAAATTTATTTAAATAATTTAAGTTTGGAAGTGCATTATAAATAGTGTGCAAGTAAATTAGTGCGTCGATGTAGTGCGTTAATATTCGATAAGATTAGTGTACTAAAACAGTGCTTCGAAAATATGGAGTGTTTTGGTGAATAGAAAATTTGCCAAAGCATAAGTGAATAATAAAACAATATTATTAGTAGTATATTAAAAGAATTGAGAGACTTTAATCAAGTCAATTATTAAGAAACTGATTTTATTTAAACTACAGTGATTTGAAACTATACCATTATTGAAGAGAAGATTGAAGAGAAACAATTGACAGCCAATCATCTTAAAGAACAATTGGAAGAATAGGACAAAGAACTTTTATTCTATATGAACTATTGAGAATTTTGTTGTAAGGTTGAACTTTATCGACTATACAACTAATTGTACTGTACATTACAGCCTTCACTTAATAAAAAAAAAACCAAACCCCTTTCACAATCAGTCAAGGTAAAGGGTAAGGAAATTATATTTCATATTTGCTTGATAAAAATAGTAAATGAATTGCAGTGAAAATTAACATTAAAGGAGTTTAATTGAAAGATTATATATCAACTATTCTGCTGCCCTATAGATCCAATGAAGCAAAAGTAATTAATATATATATTATATACAGGGTGGTCCTGAAATGGTTGGCCAAACTTGAAGGCCTGATGCGACGTAGCAAAATTATAAAAAAAAAGTCCATAAAACATATTAGAAAATGCTTCTCTGGGGCTTTCTGAAAACTAGTGTAAATTGGTTCCCAATACATTGCATGACTGCACATGGATGTACAATGATTTTGGGTATATCTGGCAATCCTCACGAAGACGGTGTGAGAAATGTGTTGCTCCTGGTGGAAGCCATTTCGGACACCTCATCTAACAGTGGCTACACCATAGCCTATGTACGTATTAATCATTCCATAGCATCTGAATAAAGCATTTCCACAACCATATTCATAGGAACTTTTTTCGTTATTTTGCTACTTTGCATTGGGTCTTCAAGTTTGGCCAACCATTTCAGAACCACCCTGTATATATATATAAACATAATCATTTTGTACTTTAAATCTTTTAATGCCTTTGGAAAAAAAAAAAAGAAGCTTAACTCTTACATGTAAGAAGCTACATTTTGTGAGCATGTCCCACAATCCTTATAAAAAGTAGTTTTCACTCAGTCAAAAAAAATAAACCAAACAAACAAGATAATTAATGCTTTTAGACAGTGTCGAAAGCAAAGCGGTTCCATAATATGCACAATTGTACAAACAAAATAATTAAAAGCAAGAGCATATAAATGCAAGACCATTCCTTTATGCTTTACAGGCAAGCTGTAACCTAGTGGCTGCTAATACAATGCTTACAGTGCTCACAACGAGAGTTGAAAACACCCAGAATGCAACGCAGATTATAGGTTTTCCTTTCCTGGCCGTTCGCTAACATTCAAATAGAAGAGAAGCGACCTCTTCTATTTGAATGTTAGCGAACGGCCAGGAAAGGAAAATCTATAATCTGCTTTGCATTCTGGGAGTTTCAACTCTCATCATGAGCACTGTAGTGCATCATTTGGATATGTTAAAGAATCTATAAAACAATACGTTTGTAAATATTAACAATGACGTCCTGTTGGCAATTGTTAGTATTATTAAGTATGAAGCATCAGTATTATTACTGTGTTAATTGTTATCATTATTACTAACACTGCTATGGAAAACGTTAATTTGGGGGGAGTGGTCCTACAGGTCTGATTTTTTGGACGTGGTCACCTACTTTTTGATGCTGAACACAATGGTGAAGGTTTCATTCTAATATCTCTAACAGTTTGGCTGCTACAGAGTGTGACAGACAGACAACACAAAAGCAATAGCGGTTCCCTATGTTAACTGTAACATGGGACCGCTAAAAATTACCAACACCACTTAAGTCAAGATCTATTTCCTATTTTCATTGTAGAGAGCAATACTACTACTAATAATAATAACAATAAAAACTGTCACATATCATTTAAATATACAATATTAATACTGAGCTCTTATTTTTCAACAACCTCTCCTGCCTAAAAATTGCTAGAAATTAACTGGAATTCAAAAAAGTAACAGCACAGCAAGGAAATGTTTTAACTTTTAAACATTTGTGAGGTGAAAACTATATAAAATTTGTGGAAAAAGACAATCCTTCTCATTTGCCCAATCATCTAATTCGAAAACTTAAAATAATAAAAAAAGGAACTTCATTATACCATTTTTACATACACAGGGGGTATACAGAATAATGGAAATGCCCACTGAAAAAAAAAAAAAAAAACCACAAAAGGAGTTTATGCAAATCATCAGTGTGACATGGCTTCCGCTGATGTAAATACAGAGATAAGACAGGAAGTCAGCTATTGCTTATCAGAGCTAGAATCGCAGATAAGACACCTATAGTGTAGTAATATTGAAAAATGCCAGATTTCAGTGACCTAAAAAACCATGGTTATAGATGACCTCCTAGAAGGGACTTCTGTGACTACAACATCACATTGTGTTGAAAGAGCAAAAGCATCTAAAATTATGGCTGCCTGTTGAACAGAAATTTTCATTGACTCTAAACATGGAAACTGGAACGAAAAAAGATGTCAGATATGGTCTGGATGAGAAATGATACAAATAAACCATAAATATAAAATTGTAGCAGAGTTAAATATTAGTTCAGGATCTGTTTCAACTATAAGTTGTCGGGAACTTCAGATTAAGTACTTATGGCTGTTCAGCAATATACAACCCTCTCATTATGGCATCAATGTGAAAAAAATAGTGCAGAAAATATCAAAACTGGAGCCCTGATAATTGGCAGTGTGTGTGGTCCGACAAATCTTTTAGTTTGTTCCCATCACAGTGAGAGTTTGTGCGTGAAAATGTCTGGCAGAAATACACCATTTTGACTGTTGGTTCCCACTGTAAAGCACTGAGACAGATCTGTGATGGTAAAGCAGCCACTCTATCAAAGCACTCCTTAAGGCCTTTAATTATTCTAAAAGATCAAGTAACTGTTGCCTTACATCTGAACATTCTCCAGGACCATATTAATGCAATGGTGCAGACAATCTTCTCTGTTATCTATCTTTGGTTGCAGGTAGGCAATGCGCTCAAATATCACATGATTTCATATTACTCCCTTTTAAATATGCCACACACAGTTATTTAGCTTATTTTTAGAGTAAATTAATTTAACACCAACATCTACTTTTTCCAGCTCTATCCGAAAGTTTAGAAATAAAATTTAGAAAAAATTCTATCTATGCATACATTGTAACGCAAAATAGCTCTATGCAGATAGTTAAAACAGAAAAGTAATTTATATAAAATGTAGACTTAATTATTAAAAAAAAAAAAAAAGTCTAGAAGTTATAGTATATATATAAAATACTTTTACATACTTTGGGGGCTGGTTCCTAACACTAAAACGAGAACAAAAGTCCATATAAACATACGTCTGAAAATCCAACAGTATTCAGTTATTAAAGAAAGAACATACTGACACATCTGTTAGA
>JAFIDM010004315.1:67423554-67453422 GCA_023159025.1 Thereuonema tuberculata
AATATGAATGTTTTTCGGAATACGAAATTGATAAATTGTCGAAAATTGACAAAATTAGTAAAAAGAAAATCACCCGAGTTGTCCGAATGGTGCAAATTGTGGGACTAGATTTTTTAAATGAACGCAGTGCGGGCATCGCTAAACTTGACCGTGAATTGCATCGGCTTGAATAAATGAGTTTTGCGCACCAATCAGACGTCTTCTAACTTTTCGCAACGTTTGGTAGATTCCAAGTCGTAAAAGGTTTTTGGTTTTGCTACAGACCCGTCTCAATTGACTTGTTCCGTGTTTCTTTCAGATTCCATAGAACGCCCTCTCGTGATGTCTCAATTCAGTAGTGTTTTATTCAACAAAGGTAATTTAATATTAAAACAGTTGCCCAGTGAAGTAAAAGACGTTAAAGAAGTTAAAGAAGTAAAGAAGTTAAAAGATGTTTAGTCTACTTCCACTAGGGAAGTGATTTTCATCCACTCAGTCTATGTATGTGAGAGCGTGGGTCCTCCCCAAAACAGTGAATAATTTTGGAACTGATGCCTCTATCTTATTGAAACTTGTTATACTCATTCGAATACCAGGGATGATCAAACTTTAATTTTGAAATCCTTTCCAAAAGGATCATTGCAGAGTAATTAGCGCCTGAAGAATAAAAAAAAATTATCCTATACACAAGCATTGACTTTAAAAAATAAGTAAATAAATAAATAAGTAAATAGTAATGAAAGGAAAGTAGGCTGCAAGTTCTTTCGAACATCGTGTCATAATTGCATATCTTTTGAATTTTGCACATTATGTAATAATTCTAAATCTTTTCTGACGAAATTTTTTTCTAACAATTATGCGAAAAGTTGAATTTCATTCAAAGAGAAAGAAGTTATTAGTTTAGGCCTAATTAACTGATTGAAAACGAGGCTGGCATTGTTATCAAAATGAACGACGCTCTGTTTATTAGACTATTTTTAGGTTGTGTCTCTGGTTTTTGCAACTCCTTCTTTTTTCTTTGCTTGCTGAACGCTGATTGGTTGGTTTTAATTTACACTTACGATAGAGAACCACTTTCAACTGCTCATCATTTTCAGACAAAAACAAAAGATAAACACAGAAAAGCAACGCAAACAGGGATCTTGAAGAAGATGGTCTGCTTTCAAAACAGTCAATGAAATAATATTCGTCAACGGGAGACGGTTTCTTACGGGAACGCGAAGACTAACAAAGAGATTTCATTTTCATTAAATAATATTCAACAAGAATTTCGAAGAACTCAAAGTCTATTTCCTTAAAAAGTGATTTTATTTATTTTACGTCGTGAAGACTTTTAAAAAAAAAGAAAAGAATGTTGTTATTTTCAAATTCTAATACAGTAAAAAGTGGTTTACACGTATTTCAAAGGGCAAACTTTAACTGAGAATTACTTACAACTCAGGTTTAACTTTATTTTTAATTTTACTCAAATAAGAACACTCATAATAAACATTTGTGTAGCAGGTACTTAGTTTTCAACATATGATATGCATAACTATCAATTTCAAAATAGTGTATTCATTTTCATAGAGGTTTTCTGATCTCGTGTTTTAAGAAACTTTAAATCACGAAAGGGATTAAATAAAATACTGTATACCCATTACACAGTTACAGTTCTAAGACCAAATTTTCACTAATTTTCCATCACATTATTACTCACTTTTCCATATCTGCAAATTTCCTCTTTTATTGACGGCTGCGCTTTATAGATTTTGACCTAACTTTCAACATTCCTCTAAAATTGTCTTTAATTCATTAGTAAAATTTAATGTAACTTATATTGAAGCTAATCGCTATTTCTGCTTTTGAGTTTTGCGGGGTGTCTTTCACTTGTAAATCTCACTTGTTCCTATTAAGAGTAACTTTTATTCCTTCTATTATCTATGGCTACAAGAGAGAGAGACTGAAGTAAATGAAGGGAACATTTGTTTCATCAATGCGAAAATTCATTCAGTTTTGTCTATGACCGACCTTTAATTAAAAGCCGTCCAGAAACCTCATGACGAATAAATATCGATACGGAACGCCGAGCTGTATATCGATGACCTGGGGAATATCTATAGTTGAAAATATGTGTAATTCAATCTCGCTTTCAAAAATATACTACGTATAGGTGAAGTACGTGAACTCAGTTACTACATTCAGAAATAATTTATTTGTAATTAAATACAATCTTCGCCTGGACCTACAAACCATTACGTACAAACCAGAACTACGTGCAACTGGAATACATATTAACCAGTTTTTACTGTATCTACTGAATATAAAAAAGTACAAGTTTTCTGGAAAAAATAATTAAATTAGCTTTATGCTTATTTTAAATCAGATTACTTTTAATCTTATCAAACCGCACGCAATGGAATAGTTAAGATTTGATAGTTATTACATAAGACAATGAGATATTAACAGAAATAGAATAATCTATTAATAAATGAAAACCAAGGACTGCACATAAACACACCTTTAAGTTTGTCAATGGAGGGAATCGGTAACGGCCGTTTCGTCCTTCGTAGGGACTCATCAGCCCGATCCATCCTCTCCGATGAAAAACCGAGAAAGGCGTGAAATAGAAATGGAAGTCACACTCGCTCCCGACAGTAACTCTCGAACAAAACAAACAAAAATTTAAACAATTTTAATAACTTTTTTTGTTTGTTTGTTTGTCTTTTGTTTTGTTTAATGATTAAGTTTTTGTTAAATTCGAATGCTAATCACTCGACAAGGACATATTTAGAAAAGACATTCAATATTAACTTTAGATCATCAAAAATTATTGGGAAAAACACACATATACGGATCTATTGAAAGTAGGCTAAAAAAAAAATCTTATTTTGCAAATAATGAGAACTTTCAGGATTTTTAATTATTCAAAATTGAATATATGATGCGAAGAGTTTATGCATTTATATTTTACAGATTTTTACAAGGTGAAAGAGATCAACCAACCAAACCAAAAAAAAAAATAGATTTCTTTTTCTTTTTTCAGTACTTTCCGATTTACCAGTAATTCACAGGGAGGGGGTCTCTTGTATCTGCTAATACCTGTATTATTTAGTTATTTACTTTGACCCTTCTTTCCAATATGAAGAGGGAAGATTAAGGTTTATCAAATCGTCTGTGTTTGTGTTTTTGTTTTTTCCTTGATAACTTTTGAATCACGTGATCTTGAATCTTCGTAGATATATTCTAGGATTGGAATCAGGGCGTCGCGTGGGCGGGGCGACCGGGGGCGATCGCCCTGGGCGCCGCGGCAACGGCAAAAGGAGATTGGTTTTTTTTTGGTTGTTGAATTGGAGATTGAGGGGGCGCCTGACGAAATCTTGCCCCGGGCGCCAACAAACCACGCGACGGCCCTGATTGGAATTATTCTATTTGGAATCTTTTTCAAATGGGTCTTAATCGAGAATTAGCCTGAGAATGTAATCAAAAATCCCATTGAAAAACATTGGCATCTAAACAATGAGCTTTTTTAATATTCATTGTTTTAAACAATGAATATCAAACAAAATCTCACTTAATCTAGTGCTCGTGCTTCATACGATTAAAATCATTGCGATTTGAAGAATTCAAGTAAACAATACAGATTTATTTATTTATTTATTTATTGGAAAAATGGAAATTTTATACTTTTTATAGTCAGTAGATATCAGAATTGAAATATATTTTGTTATTTCTGTTGTTTTTTTTACATATAAATAAAAATAAAGATATTTTAAGATATATATAACATTTTAACAAAATTGGATTTTTAAGATCTTTCGAATTTCTTGTTTAATTTCTTAAAGGCGGATTTCGTGTAATAATTGGTTTTATTTTAGAAAATTATTCAGTGAGTTAATTCAGTCTAAATAAAATGGATATATTAATAATATCGAGAGTATGTTTTTTCTGATGACATTTAATGTCTACTTAAATATTTAAAATTAGCAAAAGTGAGCAAATGAGAAATGAAGAACGTGTGTTAAAATGATCTTTAAGTAAAATTAATTGAACTGAATACAAATACTGTATGAATTATGTTACATCGGATGACTAATTAAATACGAATTCAATCTATTAGCTGTTCTTAGGTTCTTAACCTAATAGTTCTTAGGGTTCACAATGGCAGCCTGTACTTTCCATTCTTTCAAAACATGCATCTTAGCTGGATTTGTCCTCTTCTACTAGAAATCAAGAATCCTGATGTATTATACACAGCTAACAGTTTCTCGGAACGGATAGTTACTTTAATAACTCAATCGTGTTAAATATTCTGGAATTTCGTATCCGTCCTAACTCATTCCTTCGTGACTCGATAGGGTTACGTGGCACAGATATTCTTCTTAACCCTAATCACATGAAATTCGTTTAACACTGGATTCACGATGCTACGATGATTTATTTGACTGCACTAAATAATCAATATCGTTGATTACTTATTTCACACACAAGCATTGAACTGATTCGTTATTTAGAAACATTCTATTTCTCGTACAATAGAATCAGTTTTGGCGGTTGGGCCAAAAAAACTTCAAGCAATAAGCGCAGCTGCGGACGGAATCGAAGCCTAGAAACATCCACTGGGAAGCAACTAAGGGCCGCTCTTCTGTCAGCCTGGACCAATATTCCTTCAGAACTGTTCCAAAATCTGTAAAATCTATGCCTAGAAGAATTACGGCTGTGATCAAAGCTAGAGGAGGACTAACTCGTTGTTAGTACGATGTCTCTAATAAAGTGACCACTCAGTGTAGATCCAATCAAAGAATCCTATCCCTAGAGCTGCACGTGAATGGCATTATGCGAAGGATATTTAAATTTGAAGATTACATTGACATTCTTAATCAATGCTTAGAAAATATCTTTTTTTTTATTTTTAACAAAGGAATTCATTCTTGTCAAACGTTCAATCAAATAGTCACTCCTCCAATCTAGTAATTGAGATACATTGAATTGACAGATCTTATTGCAATGACACCTATATGGCATTGTTAGATCTTCAACAATATGGATGTGTGTGAGCTTTACGTTGTTAGGATTGATATAATAATTATTGTCTTAATTTCTTAAATGTAAATACTTTTATATTACTGGAGGGGTAAGTAAATTATAAAGTTGATACATCTTCCATTATAGTTCAGTTATACTTTTGAATATATCATTAAACAGAAATATTCATCAGTAAATTGGTTTTTAGTTTAATTTTAAAACAAAAAATAATAAGTTCATCGAGTGTGTCCTTATAACTTTTTAACCATTGGATAGCTGGATCTTCTTGAAACATGATATGCGTATTGGAGACGATTTAATAAAAGGAAATTCTTCTCCAATTGGGTTCTTGACGAGAAACCCCCAAAATAACATTAACCAATGGATTTCTATTCTATTTCTGTTAATATCTCTATTATTTCTATTAATATTAAACAAGGAATCCTTGAAAGCGGTTTCATATGATTAAAATTTACCCGATTTAGACAAGTAAATCATGCGGTTTTATTTTTTTCAGAAAAACGGAAATGTATTGTTTGTATTCTGTAGAAATGAGAATTGAAATACAGTAGAGTCCCGATTATCCGAGTTAATGTGGACCAAGACTAACTCGGATAACCGAAAATTGAAAACAAAATAAATCGTGTAGGTTTAAATGTATATTTTAACAAATACAAAAGTTATACAGATACATCACATGCAATTCATATTGAAAGAGTTCCTTTAGTTAAAAAAAGTCCTTAATTGTTTTTTTGTTTTATGTTACTTTGGCGTTTTTCTGCAGCAATGTTCCGGCCTTTTTTTAAGGATAACCCAGGATTGTTGGTGTCGAAACCATTCCTCGATTCCAGGTAGGGGGTCATATGACTAGACGAACCAAGATTAATTTGCGAAAAAAAAAATCCTAGAAATATTTGATAGCTCGGATTAAGCGGAAACTTGGATAATCGGGGCTCGGATAATCGGGGTTTTACTGTATAGTTAACGCTATTCGTTTTTTTGTCCTTGACTTTATATATATATATTTTTTTTTAAAGAAATTTTAAACAATATCATTTTAAAGAATGTATGCATTACATTCTTTCAAAAATTCTTGTCATATTTATTATTTACGATATTTTTTATTAATAACGATTATATATATATTTAAATACATGAATTAATCAACAGAGTTATACATTATTATACATTATATATTTTTTTTAATTTATTATTACACAATCTTTTTATTATTATTTTTTGTTTTTGTTTATTACATCCTAATACTTATTATTTTTTTAAAAAAATTTCATTTGTTTACAAATAAACAATAAAACTACATATATTTATATCCAATCATGAAGATGTTTTCTTTTTTTTTTTTTTTAATCTTTTTCTTTTTCTTTTTTTTTTATTTCTTTAGTTGTTTTATTTCTTAAGTAAGTTATATCTTAATTTTTTTTTAATTCATTTTTAATTATAGTTTTACTTTTATAATTAGATTCCAAATATTCAACGTAAACACTCATTTTTACTGATTTTTGATCATTAAAAAAAAAATACATTAGTTGTTTATTTCACGATTACTAACGATTGAGAAATGCCTGAGTGAATCTCTTTCTGTGAATAACAATTGCGTCTAATTCCGTTCTTTGATTTCGTATCGACTAAGAAGTGAATTCCAGGGAAACTCCGTTTTTCTTCATTTTTAAAAGTAGGTCAAAGGGAAACCGAATTGTGCCGCCAAATTCACATTCACTTAATTCAATGTTAAAACGCCTTCGCTTTCGTCGTTAGACCACGTTCTTCTTAGCGTCAATAAAAATCATTAAAACTCTGTAGCTATTTATGGTCAATTCGATCCCAGGGCAAACAAATACACTCGGCATTGAAACTAAAATACAAACAAAAACAACACATGGTTGCTTGCGAAAACAAACTAGTTTTTCTATTTTTACCGCCTTTTTAGTTTTGAGAGCAAAGGGGTTTTTGTATTGACTGCATTGAGGTCGGTGTTCTGTTTCTTCGTTAACAGCTCACGTTGTGAACCACATCATTTGCCTGCTGCTAACAATCCCTTCGCCTAATATGGACATCAAATAACAATCCGCTTGACCTTATATGGGCACTGACCATCGTGGCGCCACCTGTAATCAGTTCTCGGAGTTACATATTGATTCAAAAAGAACAATCGAAAAATGATTCATTCGCAGCAACCACAAAGAGGAGTCTTCGGGATGCAAAACTACATCAAAATGCAATCAAGAAAAAAAAAAATATCAAAGGATTATCTAGCGAATCGTAAATGGCACTCGTGCTTCGTTCGACAAACATTAATAATACTTTTTTTTCCTACTAGCATCTTTACTAGGCTAAACAGTAGTGAATAAGAACAACCGTTATTGTATTTACAAAAATCAGAACAAGAACACTTATTTTTCAAGATACAATCTTTGCTTATTGTTGGTAACCAATAATCAGAAATTCTGTTTAATACAGGAAAAACTCTGTTAAAATGCGAGTGTATTAGAAGTTACGGCACTTTGTTAAGTCGTATTACTACTTCATATAATTAAGTATTAATTGTACGTAACTACAGTGCTCCCAGCGTAAAGTCGACTGTGGTCGCCAGATGGCGTCATGGTAGAATTAGAGTCGATTGTATATTCCATTCTCTAACGCAGGAAAGTTTACATTTACGAGAATTTATTTGAAAAAAAAAAAAAAAAACTGATTTAGCTTCGTATTACTTAAATATTCATTTAAAAAAAAAAAAAATTATTGTGTATGATTAAGTATCAAATATTTGTAATACTTGTAATATTTATTTCTATTTACTTATTGTATGCTGATGATGTGAAACTATTGAAAAACATTACGGCAAACAGACGGCACCGATGCTAATCCTATTCCCGTGGCAGCAGATTTTTTCCACAGCTTTTTCGAATGGCAGTAATACTGTCTTCTCCGATTTCTCCTTCTCAAAATATTATTTTACATTAAAACCTTCTGTTGTTTGACTTCGTAAAGCATTGCTTTGTTCTAACTTGGCCGCCATGATGGAAACCAGAAGGAACAATAATTCCCAAAATGATTAATTGATAGTCAGCACTGTTCACGATCACAGTCGAAGTTAGGATGGGAGGCCTGTAGTAATGGTTGCTGATCCTAGCGAACGAAACTTGCATCGTTGTGATATAATGCGAATTACCTTCCAACCAATAGAGAATTCAAAACACCATTAGCAGCGTTGTCCGCGAGTTTTCATCATTTTATGTGTAGCTTACATTCTTATTATTATTATTAAAGGTCGAAGTGGTAAAGCCAAATTCTTGACGGAAGGAGCCCGTTACACTCCCCGACCCTGATTATTCCTGATATAGTAAACACTCACATATTACTGGAATCCTTTCTTTGCAATTTATCCTTTCCCAAATTCGGGCCATTTTCTTCGAAAATTGCTGTAGCCTAATTGATTTTTCTGCAACGCCTTTATACCAAATTATATTTTCACTATTCAGCAGTGATATGAATGTGCTTCGTTATAACGAATAAACTCGTTATAACGAGTATAAATACTCCTGCGGGTGATGACAGCGTTTTTCTGTTTTGCAAAGGAAACAAGTGAATATAATTTTGTGTTAAAAGTATAAATTTAAAGGCGTAAATAATAATAAAAAAATTAACAATAATAATAAAAAAAAATAATAATAATAATAAAAGT
Source organism: Thereuonema tuberculata (assembly GCA_023159025.1). Classification (NCBI taxonomy): domain Eukaryota; kingdom Metazoa; phylum Arthropoda; class Chilopoda; order Scutigeromorpha; family Scutigeridae; genus Thereuonema; species Thereuonema tuberculata. The sequence goes on from JAFIDM010004315.1 coordinate 67,432,241, forward strand.
ATATTAACATAAGGAAAAAAAAATTTAAAGTTAGGAAAATAAGAAAAACCAAAAAAAAAGTAAATATACGGATTCGAAACCACAATCTTGAGTATACGAGTCCGAAACCTGAACTATCAAGCTACAGCTGATATCCGAAATCAGATAGTTGCATTTATAACATTTAAGCTAATAGAGGAAATCCAATGAAAACAATGCCAAGTATCTCGAATATGGGGGCGTTGGCCCCTCAAAATACCCTATCCCTACAGTGTTTGGGCCTCTGAACACGATGGTGAAATCCGTTTGTCGGTCCGACCTTTCGTTTGGAAGTTGTTGCGGGTGGAGAGACACGGACGGACGGACAGTAGAAACGCAATAGCTATCAATTTTGATTGCTATCACACTAGCTCCCAAATGGATCGCTGAAAAACTGTTTTTCTCGTAAAAACGAAGCCCTTACGACGAGATCTCGTAAAACGAAAATTCAGTTATTGATTTCTTGTAAACTGGGAATGGATGAATTGCCAAAAAACGGAAATAAAAATGCATTTCGAGCAACCGAAACTGGCACAAGAATTTCCTCACTAATATTTCATTAGAGAGTTTTTTTATTTATTTTTGCTTTTGAGGCACCTCTACGATTCTGACAATCATTTCATTTTTTTAAGTTCATTTTCGTGTTGCAGGAAAGAATAGGCCTATCATTTTCTTTCGTTATGAAGTACATTGAAAATAGGGTAAAAAGGAATCCTTTGTATAGACGCTATCCATTACATTTTATCAGATGTTTTTTACATCAGTGGTTTATCAATGTCGAGTGGGCGAGGGAGGTCGACAAATTTTAGGGGAAAACATAGATGCTATCACCTGCAGGGATAAATGTTAAAATTCTTTTAGAGGGGGGAGAAACACGAAAGTTTGGAGAACATCCCTGTCTCCTAAAACAACCGAAGCGTCGTATTCGAAGAAATGAAATTTTCAATCCCTTCATTGATAAGTTTCAAGTGTCGAAATCCATAATGAATTATTTATATTTGAATAACGGAAGATAATCTTAAAATTGAAACCTCGTAACCAACTTTAGAATTCAAAGAAAAAGTACTTTTTTTTTTTTATCAGTTGAAATTGAGGAAAATATTTTGCGTTTGTTCCAACACAACCAAAAACAGATTCACAACCAAAAAATTATATCTCTTAGACTATCTATAGCAAAGGTTTGTATCTTATTTCAAAAGAGTCCAAAGTAACTGTAGATACCTGACTGTTAGTCAACAGATTTGATTCAGACGCATAAACAAGCCTTCGCCTTCACTTCCCCATTTCCAAAGATTTAATCCAACCTGACTATTATATTTCGTATAGGATTACAATGTTCAGTAAGAGAATTACTGTGGCTAATTTAATAAATAAATAACAAAGAATCAGTAATAAAAAATTATTAAATTAGATTAAACATAATTTTATGCAAATAATTAAATCCACAATAAAAAACATTGAATCCGAAATAACAAATTTAACTTCTATTGTTCATTTAACAATAAATAATAATTAAATGCCTTAAATAAATGGGGGAATTAAAAATAAACCCAAAATAAATTTAAAATAAGCGAAACAAAATGTAAATTAGATAAAAGAAAAATGCCAATAAACGTAGAAATAAAAATTGTAAACATACTAGCTGTACCCGGCATGCGTTGCAATGCCACTCAAAGAAAGTGTTTGTATTTTAATTCTGTTTATTGAAGTGCTTTTGGATACACAATATTTTTTGTTTTTCCGTCTGGTGCATACACGAATAAATCAGAAGGTTTTCCGATGCGTGATAAAGCCACATTCATATGTGAAGCATGGATTTTCCAAATTTAGTGCACACACTTGTAGGATTGTCCCTGTGCTTTGTTGATGGTCATTGCAAATGCGAGTCGCACCGGAAACTGCAAACGTTGAAACCGGAATACACTCATTTGTTGAACTGCCTCGCGCATCAGATATTGTAAAATGGTTCTACTAATTCAGAAACCTTCGCGGGCGTGCGCACAACAACTCACCAAAGTTTCATCGCAATCTGATGAATGGCATAGGAACGCATACGGAACAAACAAACAAAGAAACATTCATTTTTATATATTAAGATTATTAGTTACATGATGTTTTGATTTGGGTTTAATTGTTTAGATGGAAATACTTTTCACTTAATTTAATAAATGTTCTTATTACTGTTTTGTATAATTAAATTCTGATGTTATTAATAGCAGAACCATGACTTATTTTATGTAGCGTGATTTCATAATGATAACAGCCGGTCTTAAGTCAATCGGGTCCCGCTCTTTTCAGGGATTGAATAAACTGGGAACATTATTAAAAATTTGGAAATTGCGCTGAGAGATCACAGCCTCATCCAGAAACGGAAACCTGGTAGTCGATGTACATCTGTCGAATGCTAATGGCTGAAATGGTAGCATTGAAGCCAGTTCTTTCTGCTTCGTACTGTGAAACGCCTTCAGAAATTCTTTCCATTTTCTTGCAGAGAACAGCGTCTCCAACCTTTTCATCTCTCTTCAGATGCATCTGTCAATTCCACTGACTGAGGCTGCAGGGAAAACTCACCTTTTTTTTTTAAACGAAAACTCATAAAAAAGTCAACAACGATACACGACAGACTTATTTCTTTGGTAATACTGAGAGTGAAGAAGCAAAACATGTGAATTTCTGCGATATTTTAGAAGAGTTCACGGAACGAAAAGCTCGTAAGTCATTGGATGAGAAATGAAGCTTTTATCAAGGAATAAATTATACCTTAATGGGCCATCCTCATTTAATAGACATTTCATTCTTTTTTCTCAATCTCACTTTAACGAAAAGATTCTATTGTCGGAAACGCAGTGGTGCCTCAAAGGAAAAAATACACAATAAAAAACTCACTAATGAAAAATAAGTGAGAAAATTCATGTGCCAGCAGTGCGCCGGCCTCAATGAATTTTTTGAAGCATAAAAAATTCAATCGGCGCCTTGAATTCCTAATAAACAACAATGGGCGAGACCAAATTATTTACCAAGTGATATAAGACTAAGTCCTGGAACAGCTGTTTCACACTCTTTGGCGATCATCAGCCAGGATAAGTCACCAGTAAACAACGAGGTCTCCGAACTGAGGCTAATAGGAATGATCATCAGAAGCCCAGTCGTGCCTCTCACTAATTTTTCATTAGTGAGTTTTTTATTGTTCATTTTTTCTCCTGAGGCACCACTGCGCTTCCAATGATCATTGTGGTGTGGAACGTAGATTTTATTAAGTGATAAAAGAATAAAACAAAGTAATGTACTTACCTGCCTTTTCCACATATTGACATTTTATACGATCAAATTCAAATTAAAAAAATGGAGATTAATGCTAAGTAATAAAATAGATCGTCATTTCCTCTTTAAGTATTGTAAAGGCAATGTACAACAAGCTAGTGTTATCTGCACCCGTGCAGTATGTCGTTTGTTGACTCAAAGTTGATCGTCGAATGTTAACACGAAATTGTTGTGATCGCGATGGAAGAACTTTTGAGACAACTTGTGATTAACTTGAGTTTTTCCTTAGTGATACGAAATCATGGAAATTTTTATCCCTGGTGCATGTATGTTTCCATGGGGATATTGCAGTGTTAATGTTCATCGAACAAACATGGAGTGAAAGACGCCATGTTGTTCCCAGTTCGAATCGACAGCAAGTGAAATATACCTCCAGTCCAATGAATCGACATTTAGTAATATGGCGATTCACAAAGTTCCTGGACTACTTAATACAAGACATTGTGAGTATGTACTTTATTTGTATTTTATGGGAGGATCGCGAGAAGATTTCCTTGTTGAAGTTCATGGAAGTTAGAACTCTTCGAACAGTGATACAAATAAGTGTTTCAGTAATTTTTCTAGCCGATTAACTTTAATTGGAAGAAGTATTTATTCTTGAATCCAAGTGAGTTACAGAGAAAGAAGAAACTGTGTCACAAAGACTTTATTCGTTTTATGTTTTTTTAAGCCCAAAGTCAAAGCAGACGTGAATATGATTTTGTATTATCAACGTTACTAAACGTTCTTGTACCTTGAAAGTTGAAATACATTCGTATTTAAGAATCAAGTTTCTGTTTGATTTCTTAGATAGGTGATTATTATCTCTTGCGAGATATTCCTTTAAGGCCTTACTCATAGATAATTGGGATTAGTGCTCAGCTCTGCTAGGGGATTTTAAATACACATATTTTATTGTTCCTCTTGAAAAAATTTTATTGGTTATCAGTTTGCACCACACCTTGTTGTTTACTGGTGACTGCTCCTGAATGATGATCGCCAAAGAGTGTGAAACGGCTGTTCCAGGATGTCATTTGGTAATTAATTTGGTCTCACCCATTGTTATTTATTAAGAATTCAAGGCGCAGATTTTATTGTAATTGATCAACATTTGCATACAGAGTTTTTGATGAAAATTCAAAAAAAAAAAAAAAAAAAAAACAATTGCTATTTAGGGGACCGTTCAAGTATTACGTAAGCATTCGAGGGGAGAGTGGGTTCATTTTTGGTAACAAGGGGGAGGGGAGGATCACACCAATGCTTACATAAGACAGACAAACTCTCGCATGCACGCGAGACAGTAAGTTGCGCGACATAGACTTTTTCCTTAGTATTCATCGGGGTTTTTATTTTTAATTTTTTACAATTTAATATAGGGCCCATTTGGAAAATATTTCAAATATAAAAATTAGATCATCCCTAGTCCAATATGCATACTAGAGTTCAAGAAGATCTATTCAGCAATTCAAAAGTTATTAGATTGATTTGATGAGCTTTATTAACCCTTTTGGAAAGTAAGATAACAATTTGAGTAAAAATTGCAGTTAGGAAAATAACATTATTCAACGGCAGAGAATTTACGCATTAATCAAAAATCTTGGCCAATGGTAAATCCAACTCCATTATAGGCAAGACAGTGGTCCGCGCGCCCATAAATTAAACATTAAAAATCCATAATAGCATTTCCTGTCTACATTTCTTAGCTGGAACTCTTCGGGGTTAGAAGGCATTTTTTGGATGCATAAAAAGGAATAAAATCGCGAATTAAACAACGAAAAAGAAAGAATTTTTTATTTGGGACAATAAATACTGAGGCTTTTTGTTTACATGAACTCAAGTACATCTAATATTTGTGAGTACAGTAAAACCCCGCTAATCCGGCATCCGATAATCCGGCACATTCAATAATCCGGCATCGGTCTTATTTCTTACCAATGCAATAAGTACCATATACGTATACTTTCCAATGTTGTACGTAATATAAGTATTAACAACAATAATGTATGTACTTAATATATAATATCTTAGTACTGTACTATATTACTTAATGTACGAAATAAAGTAACTATACTGTACCGTATGTACTGTATTAAAATATAATACTACATAAAAATATATTTTGTTGTTTTGTTTTTAACATTTTTCATCACTACCGAAATCATAGAAATCACAATAGAACACGGAAAAATGGCCTAATATCTATTAATAGCCCTTTTGACTCTCTATTTTAGCGGTATTTCCGCTATCCTCGCAATGACGGCTATTTTTAGACGGCGCTCAGTAATCCGGCATTTTCGGTAATCCGGCACTGCCGAAGTCCCGAACGTGCCGGATTAGCGGGGTTTTACTGTAAATGGTTATCTCTATAAGCAAATTGATTCTGCTGTTGTATTAGATTGAAATTACGAATTGTTAGGGTTAACTTGTAGTGGCATTTTGGATTAGATTCAATAGAGAACCTATTTTTCAATAACGTCTTCCACATTACGAAAGGAGGCGTTCCGTCTTATCCTGTTCTTCGATGACCAATAAATAAAAGCAGTGATGACATCCATTGATAAATTTTCCCATCGGATATTTGGAATAAAATTTACGCCTTATGTCACTGCAGCTTCAGACGTTCCCTTATCTCCTTATTTAATCATTCTGATTTTTTTTTGACGTGTCAATTTACTACCGAAATCGATTATATAAAGAGGCGTTCCGTTAATGACCTGAGGTCCTTGTCTGCCTGACCTTGGATGACGTCATCAACTGAAAAACAAACAAACAAACACGTCGACATTTTCGTGAACCTACATTGTGGGATGCCGTACTGGCAGTTAAAAATAGAATTCCTTACTAACTAAAAAAGAATGCACAAATAAATAATAAAGTCTTCCTTCAAAAAGGTTTTTTTAGAAATGTGTATATGAGTGGATGTTTATTTCGCACGAAATCCGCACGATTTCCTGCCGGACTTTCGTGTTTTATGAAGATTGATTATTTATTGTCGCTAAAAGTAGGGCACAAAGAAAAATACGACAACGTGGTCAGTCCATTTCTGTACGCAATTTATATAATTTTCCTAATAAAGAAGATGAATAATGATTGCTAAAAGAATTTAAGGTAATTACTGAAGATCATAGTATCATGAAAACAATGCGTTTATTCCCTGTTTTGGTAAAGATTCGAAAAAGGATTTACCAATAATACACACACGGAATTTTATATGTTCTTTGAATTTTTTTTTAATAACAATAATAGAAATGAAATTACATTTGTGTGTCGGCGTCTAATTTCATTCCACTAATGCACACGTTAAAACTTATTAATAATAGAAATTCTTTCAAAAATGGATTTACATCAACAAATTTAATTTCACATTGTTTTAATTATCTTAGGCCAGATTCGGTTAAGTTTAGACTGTTTCCGTGGACCAAAAAAAAAAAAAAAAAGATGAATTTACACTTTTAAGTTTTATTTTATTTATTTTTGTTTTGATCGGCCATTTTTCGATATTGTGGAAGTAAATTAATATTTCGTGAATATATTTCAGTATTTTCTAGACCATTTTTCTGGGTTACTTTAATAAGAAAGTGAGGTTCATCAAATCAGTCAGTCTGTGTTCCTTCCCACCCTCAACTTTTGAACCCTTTGAATGGATCATCTTGAAATTTGGTATGCAATTTCGGCGAACGGATTAACTTCAAATAAGTCACCGAATTTGCATATCAAATGTCAAGATGATCCATTCAAAGGGTTCTTTTCAAAGAGGATCTTTGTCAAGAAATTCAGCGCGAGAAAGCGACGAAAATTCCTAAAGAAACGCATAGGAATCTAAACAATGGATTGCCTTCCTATTTCTTTTAGTATCTCACTGTTGTGTGCATTTAACCGTTTTTATGTTATATCTAAAATGAAAGGAAATTTAAATATACGTTAAACCTTCTTACATATTAATTTTTTGTCTATGAGTTTCGCTTAACCTTTTGCTTTTTGGCCAGAGCTCAGCTGACTAAGATAGTTACGCTCTACTAGTCACAGCGATTTTTCTATTGTTGTTTGCTTTTGCGAGGTCCCACTTCCGAGAGCGGGAGAAAGAATCATAAGCTTTCACGCGTTCTGAGGTTGATCTTCGAGCCTAACCTGGCTGATGAGTCCTAATAGGGACGAAACAGATTGCCGTTGACGATGGATCAAAACGTGAAAGCAAACATGTTTGTGCATTTCATCGTTTTCCAGTTTTTCATGTCTTAAACTCTGAATAATAAATCCTTTCGCTAATTTATTGCCTATGGTTTGATCCAACTAAGATTAATCCGAGTTTAACAAGTTAAGTAAAGGAATGCGATTTTAATTTTTTATTTTTTTTTTATTTTTTTAGAAAATAAAATATTTTTACTGTTTCTATTCAGCTGATTAAATAACAATTGGAAAATAAGCGAAAACTTTTCTTTCTTTTTTTTTTTTTTCATTTTAACGATTTAAAACAAAAAAAAGAAAGAAAGAAAGAAATTTCTTAAGAAATCAAATTTTACGAAAAGTAGGCTTTTTAAGTCCTTTTTTTTTTTGGTCATCTAACAATTACAATCTTACCGGAATTAATTGAGGACTTGTTATGTCCTGATACAAGCCGGATTATCTTTTAATCCTTATTGAGAGATAAGTTTTGTTTTGTTTTTTTACTCCTATGTTAGCTAGATATCACATGTGGCTTCCTTCTCGAAAACTTCCCTCAAACCGGCAAATGCTCGAAAAACCTGTCACTTGTTGTAAATAGGCGATGTTCTAATTTGAGGCATGTTTTAGAAGCAACTCGACAGCGCGCAAAGCGGCGAGAAAAATTTCTTTGAAAAACTACAACAGTGCTACTTTTAAGCTGAAATCTGGATGTATTTTGTTTTCATCCACTACCATCTCTTCGTCCCCGTTCTTCTTTTTTTTTTTCCTTTTTCTTTATCTCTGTTGTAGGTGAGCTAAAGCAAAACTAAAGCTACAAAATCAACTTCGTTGCTTCGTCGAACGGCAGTTTTAATTGCGAGATCAAAGAGAGCAAACGAGACTTGTCACTGGCTTGTATAAAGCGACGCCGTTTTCGTCGAATTGCAAATGACAAATTTACTAGCGCTTTGTAGGCAAGTTTTCGAGAATATGTAAAGCAACCATAACGTTTTTAACAATCCATAATACACAGAGGAGGGGGGGAGTAATTAAAATGAAAAGTAACACCCCCCCCCCCCATGTCCGTTCATTCTCTGAAATTTAATAGATGGATTTAAATTACTAATAAAAAAAAATTCCTATTAATATGTGTCTGTAAGTAACCCAAGTGAGTTTTATTGTTATCGTTCATTCAACCTTGACCTTACATTAGATTTGTCTAATAATAGCGATTTTAAGATTTAATAACAACTCTTTCAGTAAAATTTAAATGTTTTTTAACCCTTTCATTCTTTTAAATAACACTCATAATAATTGATTCAGTTATTGAAATTGATTTTATCGGTAATGAAATTAGCAAAAAAAAACAAACAAAAAAAAACCAAGTTTATTATTTTAAATAGAAGGGAAAAAAATAAGCCAAAAAAACTCATCATACTTATTAATATTTAATTAAAATTTGAAAGAGACAATTTTATTTATTGCTGAAATCAGCAATTAATGAATCTAAGTAATGATAAAGGAGATATTCAGTAGACAAATAAAAAAAGATAAAAACATACATAATCAGTTCACAAGAGACAAATAAAAAAAAAACCGAAGCTAAATAGCGTCTACGAAGGAGTCAAATGACAATTAAATTATTGGTAATTGGATCTTGAAGTGGTTCCATGGCGTGATTGCGTTGTTTTGGGAAAAACTAATAACTTCTTTCCCCTTTGACCCTCAGCTGTGGCTTTTAAACCCCCAGTAATTGGATTTTGATGACTGCAAGAGAACGTATGACATTGATTGTCCTGCTTTAGACACTAAATTAACACTAGATTAAGAGAATTAATCTTTCCTACTTTATAATTTGTTGGATCGGCTGATTAAAAAGCTGATAGAACGTTACATTTTCGTTGCGATATATTGAGAAATTGTTATCTATTGATTCACATGCCATTGCCTATTGTTGTTGCGTGTCTTAAATTTTGATTCGAAATAGTTGGATTTATTAGAAATTTGTGGATTTAATTTATTACGACGTCTAATAAATGTAAAACAAACTGAGATACTAAAAGAAAAAAATTACGATTATTTAGAATAATTTAAGCTTGAAAATTTCAAGTCCTTTGTGGAGTGGGAGTGACTCTGTAAGGGTCAGTTCCTAAGTAAATTATAAGTTGTAAATAAGTTCTTGTATCCCAGATATGGCGTTACTCAATAAATTGCATTTCACACTTTAACATGTTAATAGTAACTGCTTAGGATGTATCCTACAATCAAAACATATTGTGAATTTATAATTTTTGTTTTTGTTTTCCCGAAAAGGCATTTTACTTCTGTAATTTCAAAATGAAAAAGTGGAAAATTGTTTATCTCAATGAGGTAGCTTTGAACAGGTGCAGAATCATTTGGATTTCGTTCCGAGACACTTCTGAAGCCGAGAAAACAGAGGCACTGATCCCTCTTTCTTTCTTTCTTTTTGGCTGCATCAACTGGCTCCCGCTTTGTCAATAAATAAATCACCTCAATACGTGTTGCTATTTTATGTGACTCGATTAATTTAGCTAAAACCAGACTTCGAATGGGCGCTTGAAGATTTTGTTTCCTTTATTTTTGTTGAAATGTTAGGATATTTGAAAATTTACTTTGGTAATTCAAAAATTTAAAAAAAATACATTTGAATTCCTTTTTCTAGATAGCCACTTTAAATATTTTACTTATAGGCTTTAAAATATATATTTTAATAAGGTTTATTTTTTTTTCTTTTTAAAGCATGCTTCATTACGAAGCGCCCGTTGCTCAGCTGCACTACGCATGCTCAAGTTGAAAACCGGAAGCTCTATCTGAACAACAGAGTTATTACCGTGTACAGCAGGTGGGTAGATCTAAATGCATCTTCAGTGCAGTTGAACTCTAAATAAAATGGGTTGTTTAAGGTTTCTAAATAACTGTCTGGATGATTAAAAGTCGACTGCATCAGAAGAAGTCTTCTTCTTCTTCTTAAGCACTCAGAAGATTACAGCTTCAATCACAAAACAAAGATTCTGATGAAAACAACCTAAATAGGAGAATTCATCATAAAATAATATCTTTTAATGTCTTACAGAAGATAATGACAAAGTGAATGGAAAACATACAGTCAGCAAATTTCAACTCTCGAAGTACACGTCTGAGTTTTCGAATTACGGCGCTTCAGAGGCAGTGGAATTAAATTCACAGAAGCTCCAACCACTTATCTCTTAGGTAACTGTGTCTGATTATAATTTATCATTCAACATTTCACTTAAATAGATGATTTGTAAAAACTTAAGATACATTGCGATTCCTACCTGGATAGATACGGATATCCCACTTGGGAAATAAGGCTCGCAATGTCTCATTGACCCAACTGAGATCGAATGGTCTAGTCCAACGCTCGCCTGTCTGCACTCCCGGGAAATAAACCCGGTACTCATTCTATAGTGCGCTGGGTACACCCTAGAACCGGTCTGGAGTATATTGCTTCAATACTTATAAATACTTTACTACAAATAGGTTTTTAATGTATCACAGGAGAAACTTATTCCAATTAAGGATAATGACAAATAGAAAAACGCTTGATAGACGGATGGGTGGACTTTAGATCCTTCTCCTGGAAATTAATTAACGGTAGTCGCTGAACTTCCGTTTACTAATAAAGCTACTTATTTACTAATAAAGATTCCGTTTACTAATAAAGCTACTTATCAGGTGTTTTTATTATTGACTGAACTACTAAGAGGTCCTACTATTCCACTTGAACATATTTATCTTCTCTATCGTTGCTCTGTATGTTAGAGCATCACGATAAAACAACTGGACGGATTTCCATTATGACTCTACTGATTTCTTTAAAATTTGGTTGTTCTTATTGATTGTCACTGAAAATATGAGCACGACATCTCCCTCCCAATCCTCAAAAATGACCCCTTCCCCTTATCCCTCTTACCGTTGATGCTCCGTAATGGATGCACAGCTAATAAAAACATTCATGATTTTTAATAAGAAACTTATCTTTCAATCATTTTTTTTTTGTTTGTTTGTTATTCTTTTGAACGAATCCAATTTCTTCCAGAATGACTTGAGACGACGGCTTGAGTTTTCATGATTACGGAGCTTTAACGGCAATGTTTTACCTTTTTTTAAAAAGTTTACTTCTTGATGCAGTCTGTACCAATATTATTAATATATTGTTTCGATATTCAGCTTAAACTTGGATATACTGTGTAGATCCTTTTTTTTTTTTTTGAGGGATTTTTCCCAATCTGGGATGAAATATTTTCTCGATATTTCGGCCCGGTGCCTCGGGCCTTAATATTTCAATTACATCAAGGTGGGCGCAAATCTAACAACGTCCGTTGTTAGTTTCTCAGTGTGCTCACCATTGTTCGGAATAAACAACATGAGAAACTTATCCGAGAAACTAACGACGGATTTTTTCCTTATCTGTGATTTAGACTAAACAAAATTTAGGCATTAAAATTTTTACTTGGAAATTTTGTTGAATGGGATGGGATATCCTCCTTAATCCTTGATCATTTAATTATATATTGAACTGATAACTACTAGCTTCCAAAGCCTCAAAACCTAAATATAAGTACATTAATAACAGGGTTTGTTTTTTTTTTTTTGAAATTCTGGAAAATTCCGTTTTTAAGGCATCAATCATCTAATTTGAGAAGAAAATGAACTGGAACAAGAATAATTAGGTTAGCATTTAATAACGCGATGTTTTATTTTTACAAGTGAATTCCGGAAGTGACGTCATAATTTCAACCGATGACACTCTCCAAAATGTAAGAGAGTTACAATTGAAAAGGGAAATAGAAACAACAAAATCCCTGAAAGAACGTGGATTGCCTTAGAATGTTCCTTTTTTTTTCCTTTTTATTAAAAAGTTGTGCAAAGAATATAAGGTGTCTCCGCAGTGGCGTAGGTGGGAATTATCATTCTCCCAATAGACGGATCTCAAAATGTCGACCCCCCCTTCCCCGAAAAAAAAAAAAAAGCAAACAAAAAAATTACAAATCATGGTAAAAAAAAAACAAACGGTTTCGTAGTGAATTAACGAAATAACAGCGACCCCTAAATGTACATTCTGACCGAGACTCCTATTTTTTCTCCGTCTCTATAATCCATAAAGGTTTCAATAGGATATGACTCATGTCTGTCCGACTAGTAGTTTGGTGCAAAGAGATGGTGACAGACGAACGGGAGGACAGAAATACAGTCCCCCCCTCCTCTCCTTATATTCTTTTGTGTACTGGATCGCTAAAAATATTTCCAAAAAAATATACTCATCAGGTTTGCTAGATTTTAAGAATCTGGTGTAGTAAAGTGTATTGAAGATGTTTGTGTCTTTGTTAGAGATTTAGATTATAAACACGGAATGAAGCAGTTTACGATTCTCTAGTAATCAACAAGCTCAATAATTAGTCAGTCTCCCAATATCCAGATGAAGATAAACTTTAACTTTTAAATAATCAAATTATCTTAATTACATTTGGATAGATTTGGATATTTCATCTTTAAATCACATTTTAAAATTTTGTTGTAACCGTTTTTTCTCTAAGTTGCTAATTAAAGGTTGTTTATTATTTTTAAACAATTCCTATGTCTTTATGATATGAGCAGAAACACGAAAGCTGGAAGAAGTTGATCAGCATCCATATTTGAAGTAGTGTCAAGGATGTAGTTTCGAATCCTATGTAAGATATGGCTATTTCCTTTCCTTTCCTGGTTCCCATGAAATCAATGGTCGTTTCCGGATTTGCACGCCCTGCAGAGAACGACAGGAATCGTCCGCTTGGTTAATTTGATGTAGATGGACATTCCATGTTCGGAAGAGAAAGAAATGAATGAAAGACTGAAACCTTTTCTTTCTACTCTTCTAAATTAGCTTAATTTCACAATTACGTTTACAAGCACGTTTTTCTTGTAAAAAAAATGGCTCCCAAAGCTTGTTAACTTTTCCCTGTTACTTTTTTTTTTCTTTCTGTAAGGAATTGTGGGTAGTTCCTTCACGTGATATGAGCAGGTGACAAATGAGACAGATAACATTTGTGGCTTAAATGAAAGGATAATGACCTCTTAATGCACCTCCCCTCCCACTCAAAGATTCAAAAGGTAAAATTAGTGAATTATATAATAGCGGAAATACGACAGATATTATATTCTCAGTTGTTATTAAATAATGTATCTGTTTTTTATTCCAAGTACATTAAAAATACATATGTATTTGACGGTTGAGCTTGCAGTAATTATAACTCAAACTAAGAAAAAAAAAAATTTTTAAATTAAAACTTTTTGCAAATATTTAGCAGCTATATTTGTTTTATTTGTAATTTATATTAATTTTACTGTTAATGCTGCTGTACATGTTAAGGTAATAAATCTAATAAAACTAAAGTATTTTTATTGACAAAAATACCTGAATTTTGAAAAAAAAATTATTGGATGAAAAAATTAAAATTAAAATTTCAACTTTCCTAAAGTAAATTTTTAAATAAAAATTATATAAATTAAATGTAAATTTCTAAATACACATTTGTTATGTTAATTTGTTTATTATGAATAACGTCTTAAGAATTATAATCTACTTTTATTTTTCTACAAACATCATTTGAAAAGACTATTGACTACTTATATATTAGTATTTTTTAACAATTTTATTATTGAAGGCAAGTTTATATATTTTGTATAATTAACGTTGTTTATTTTAATAAAACAAAACTCGAGCAATTAGAAGATTTCTTTTTTAGCTTTTGGAGTTCCTCTTTTGTTTCCTGTTTTAAATTGAGATGATCTGATCTCAGCTGATGAGGGCCCGATAAAAATATGAAACAGCTGTTCTAGAATGTGTTCAAAATATTCTCATTAGCGATCCATTCGGAAGCTATTGCATTTGTCCTGTATGTCTGTCCGTCCGTGTCTATCCTCCCCTAACAACTCCCAAACGGAAGGTCGGATCGTCAAACGGATTTCACCATCGTCTTTAGAGGTCCAAACACAATAGGAATGGGGTATTTATTTCTGCCTATCCGGAAGTCCACAAGTTTGGGAATTGTTTGCTCAACAACTTCTGACCCGATCAACTTGAAATTTGGATATGCTTTAGTTTCGAGTGTCTACTGTACAATCTATATTTTTATTTGGCCGTATCTATAAGTTTCCGATACAGTCGAGTGTTTCCACAAACAGTCGACTTTGTTCGCATTTTTCCGGATATGCAGAAATAAAAAAAATATTCATTGTATAGCAGACACGCTAAACTAAAGCATATCCAGATTTCAAGTCGATCGGGTCAGTAGTTGTCCAGGAAAAAATTCCAAAACTTCACCTTTTTCCGGTGGATAGTTCCGGATGACCCTCCAACGCTCCTTAGATGAAGTTTAGGTTTTCGTGGGTCGCCCTTAATTTTATGCTTTAGCACGATTTTTTATTACATATTACATTATTTATTACTTAGTTTATTAATAATATTTAATATTTTAATGAATTTAAATCGCAAACTAATCTGAAGAAACGTCATTTTGAAATCCTTTTATTTAGAAATTTTTCAACCTCCTCTTTTTTTAACTGAATAACACTTTGGAAAATATACTTACTGTCGTAGAGCTGCGTTGATCTAAAGATTAAAAGGAATAAGAATAGAAGACTTAAAATATAAAGGACAAAGCTTTTATGTTTAATGTTTTGAAAAGCTGTGTATTACTTTTAAACTATTTTCTTACAGGAAAGTGAGGCTCCAGCGATCAGTCAGCCTCCCAATGAGTTTTGAATCGTCTGATGGATCTTTTTTGAAACGTGGCATGCATATTTACGGACAAAAGAAGATCTAATTTTTATAGTTGGATATTTTTTGCCGCTGCTTGGAAAAAAATTAGCGCGTGTAGATAACAAATATTCCCTTCAGAAAAACATTGGGATCTAAACAATGGATTTCTATCGATGTCTTAACAATGGACTTTAAATCCTTTTAGTTTTCAACTACTTTGCGCGTGCTGTGATTTAAATTAATTGGATTTAAGCAACTTAATAAGCAATGGCGACTTAATTAATTTTTAATATTACTATTATTATATATTAGATGAGATTGTAAGTTTATTATTATAATTTTAAAATAGCCAAGACTTTCTTTTTTTGTGTGTGTTTTGTTTCACAATATAAAAAAATAAACAAGTGAATATAATTTTGTGCTAAAGAATAAATTTAAAGACGACCCTTAACAATACAGTAATAAAAAATTAAAAATAATAATAAAAAAGGAAGTACATTGACGGTCTAAGGAAAAATAAAAAAAAAAAAGTCAGAAAAAAAAACCACGCGGACATTGGGGAAAAAAAGAAAAAAAAAGTAGATGTTCGAACCGACAATATATGAGTCCGAGACATTAAGCATCAAGCTACAGCTGACAACTGAAATGAAATGGTTGCATTTCTAACATTTAAGCTAATACTGGATATCCAATGAAACAATCGTTCATATCTCGAACGTGGAGGGGGGCGGGGGGACGTTGGCCCATGAAAACAACCCATTCTTATGTTGTTTGGACCTCTGAACACGATGGCGAAGTCCGTTTGCTGGTTCGACCTTCCATTCGGGAGTTGTTAGGGGTAGACACACACAGACGGACGGACAGGACAAAAGCAATAGCTACCAATCACTATCACAATAGTTCCCAAAAGGATCACTAAAAAGGAAAAACGCAAAGAGTTTAAGGAAAGTAGGTCTTAAGTTCTTCAATTATAATAAATTCTATTTTATATTTTGTATATTTATAATCTATAATTATACAATTGTTTTACAAAAAAGGAAAAAAAAAAATCTTTTTTATGGGTTTTTGTATTTTATATTGATTTCATAAGTTTTATGATTGCAGAGGAGGACTATACTTCCACAATGTCTGCATGTATGTTCTATTAGGGTGGTGAAATGCTCTGGATTTGTTTCCAAAGCGATTGATGTCATGTTCTCATTTGAAGGGGGAAAAGGAGATGTTTATCATCCCCTAGTTTCATAGGAAGAGACATTGTTTGGTGACGGAGTAGAAAAGAATTTAATGGAGAATTCAATGGCTCTGCCAGTGAGGGGAGATTGTTTGATAACATCTTAATATGGAAATCTTCAGCCAAGTGGTTGCTAATAGTGTAGAAAGGATTTGATGAGCGATGGCTATTATGTATCTTAAAAGTGTTTAAATTGTATATTAAAAAAAAAAAAAACAATACTTCCGCAATAACTTTGTTCGAAGGGGGTTACGATCTAATTTCCCCTTTGCTTAAGCCACTATACACTTGTATTTTGTACTGGTTTTCTCTCCCCTCGTCACGTGGTCAACAATAATCGGACATTAGCACAAGCTTCGAAAGACTAGCATTTTCCTATTCCAGACCTCAGCTCTATTGAAAAAGAATGGGTTGTACAATGGATGAATTACCATTCTTAGAATGTTGTGTAGTATTTACTTCCATACGCATTTTTTTATTTATGATTGTTTTTACATATTAAAATCAAAACGTTTAAAAGTAGCTTCCCTGGTCTGATAGTGAATAGTTTTTCCTCTCTATTAAATTCAGATCTCGATCTAATTGGGTTTTACTCTCGAAATTACTTCCGATACCGTGACGGTATGAAACTGAGCTTTAAAAATATCGTTTCATTTATTAAATAAAGTTTAAACAAGTAGATTTAGCCTTATTTAATCCAATAGGACAGAAAAATCAGTCTGTTTGTATTTACAGTGTTCCGTAATAATGTTTGAACCAAATGGACGAATCTTCTTGAAATTTGACTGGTATATTTGAGGACAAGGAACGATCTTAACTTTTCAAATATAACTTTTCATTTGCATTTGGGTTCTTCTCGAATAATTAGAAGACGAAAATTCAAAGAATACATTGGAATCGTAAGAAAACAGTGGATATCTATCTGTATTAACTCCTCAGTCTCTGTAATAATGAATATTAATCATTTCAAATCCATTGAATTTGATTTGATTTAATATAAGTAAAGCAGACTTAATTAATTTTAATTAAATTTTTTTCTAGAAAATGGATAATTTATAAAATTTATATTCAGCACATACGGTAATAGAATTGA
This sequence comes from Thereuonema tuberculata, assembly GCA_023159025.1. Lineage (NCBI taxonomy): Eukaryota > Metazoa > Arthropoda > Chilopoda > Scutigeromorpha > Scutigeridae > Thereuonema > Thereuonema tuberculata. The sequence continues at coordinate 67,449,809 of JAFIDM010004315.1, forward strand.
AATATAGGCTTTTCGTTTTGCCCTTGATTTTTCTACTTAAAATGTAAGAAGGTGCCTTAACTGTAACATGGAAAACGGAAAAACGATGTAAATGCCCATTCGTTTGCTTTCATGCCTTGAGCCATCATCGACTGTAATCTGGGACAACTGTTTCGTCCTTATTGGGACTCATCACCAGATTTACCCTCGATGATCAAGCTCAGAACGCATGAAAGCCAATGAAAAAAAAAAAGAAAGAAATTAACATTATTAATAAAACAAACATTTAATAAAGGAAAAGAATACAAAGTATATTTTTCATAAAATTTCAGATTTCAAAAAAAAAAATAAATAAATTCTGACAAAGCCAGTGTGTATTCCTCGTAAAAATTGTCGTATTGAAATCACCATTCGGTTGTACAAGAGGAATTAACTTGTAATATGTTAAAGTGGCGAAATATCGAGGTACTTACCGCGTACAAGAATAGGAGTAGTTCGCAATCACTTTCTGTCTTGATAGAATAACGACCAGCAAAAGAGACCTTTTACCAAAATGCGTTTGTTGTATCAACATCGTCATACAATCTGTAATTAATCATTTCAATTAATTCTGTAATTACCTTTCCTTCATTGAAGAATGAACAATACATCAAATAAATGGTCTCCCTAACACAAGTCAGACCCCAATCTCATTAATTACAATAGATTTAATTATATTTGTCGGTTCTGTTCCATTCTAATTGTGTAGGCATCGTTTAACACTCGAGTTTTGATTTATTTTTGTTAAGTCATTTAGCTACAACGCCTTTGGCAATTGGACAGACGACATCCTTCTGCTGAGTAATTAAGATCAACACCCACTTCAGTGAACTCATTTAACTAAAACAAGGCTGACATAATAATAATAGATCATCCACTGAGCAGATTGTAAAAAAAAATAGACATCCAAAATCAGGGAAACATTAGCATTCACATTCGTACTTAAACTGTACTTAAAACTTTTATGACACAACACGTTTTTCATCGAATCAAGTCATCAAGTCAGTCTGTGTGATGTGTGCGCATGTTCCTGTAATAACGTTTGAACCCATGGAGGGATCTTCTTGGTGTACATATTCGAGAACTAGGGACTTTTTTTATATTTCTAATTTTTTTAATATTTGAAATCATTTCCATCTAGGTCCTTCTCCAGTAATTACAGCGCGAGAAGACGAAATTTAATAAGGCTTTTCGTTTTTGTATTGATATGGTCAAAAAGCTCATTAGTTTTTTTGCGTAAGTTGGCTCTAGTAGTGTTTTTAACGTCATTCGACACCATTTTGTTATATTGTATTGTGACAGCTGTCGTAACAGCGTGCATTTAAAACAAAATTGGTGAATTTTGTGTCGCCAATTTAATATTGAACTAAAATAAGGACGCAAGATCGCATGTTTCTTTGATGACCAGGCAAGAACTGTTACTGCTTGGCTGGGGAGTTCTCATTCATCCGCCCTATTCACCAGACATTGCACCTTCGGATTTCCGTTTATTTTGTTCTTTACAAAATTCTATTAATGGAAAAAAAAAATCAATTCCCTGCAAGACTCGATGGGTATCTGGAACATTTTTTTGCTCAAAAAGATTGAGTTTTGGGAAGATGGAATTATGAAGTTGCCTGAAAGATGGCAGAAGGTAGTGGAACAAAGCGTTGAACAGGAACATTGTTCAATAAAAGTATTGGTGACAATGAAAAATGCGTCTTTTATTTTTATTTAAAAACCGAACGAACTCTTTGGTCAACCCAATAGTTTCCAAGACTTTAAAAAAATTAATAATAATAATTACAATGAAATTTTAAGAACTGATATTTTAAGAATTTTTCAACCTTCTTGTTAATAAACTGAAGCAGATTACAAGTTTTTTCACTAAACTAGTTAAAAATAAGAAATTAATTGAATGAAAGTTAAAAATTAAGTAATTTTGATTTTTATTTTGCTTCTATATTTTTTTCTTTTATCTAATTTAATTAGATATATCAAAATTAAGAGAATAGCAGAAGAATTTATCGTTATTTCCTAAACTAACATGGAATTTTAAAACTGATAAGAAACAAAATGGAATAGAATAATTTAGATAACATAGTTTGATAGATTACTTGATTATATTTTGGAAAAAAAAATATAAAACTGATTTTTTTTTTTTTTTTTTACAAAAACGATTTTTTACTTATAAAAATGGAGTTTTTCTTTATTCAAAATCACGAGGTCAAATAAAAATAAGGGTTTCACACAGTTTTCTTTCCAATAATTAGAAAATATTAATGAAATAAAATTATTGTTATACATTTCGCTTAGTTTCATATGTTTAAAAGTGATATTATGAATCTAGTTTTTATTATCTGGATAAATTAGAATATGAATACAGTATCTTCTGAATCTAATTGTACCTATAAATCCACATTTGAAGGATTAGTAAATGTTCTATATTTAGGAGATTACAAATACAGTAAAACCTCTCAAATCCGGCCCTCGGTAATCCGGCCCCCCCCCCCCCCCAATAATCCGGCCTGATCCTGAGTAAAAAAATTTGTTTTTTAATAACTAAATTCGTTTCCCTATCGGCGCGTATTCATTATGAGTGAAAAAAGAAAGAAAAACTTTGTCACTATGGAACAGAAGTTAAGGAGATTGGATGCAGGGGAATCTGCAAAACAAATATCACTAGAGCTTGGTGTCGGAAAAAGCACATTTGTATTGTTTTTAATAAACATTTGAGTGCAAAATTATGAAAATGGAGTTTAATTAATTATACCTGGCATTATGTCTTCACAAAAATTGAGCTATTGAGTTATTTTAAGAACAATCTCGGTAGTCCGGCATTTCTGTAATCCGGCCTACTGGGCACCACATTAAGCCGGATTTTGAGAGGTTTTACTGTACATATTTAATAAATTTTCTCTTCTTTTTAAAAATCCTATCATTACAAATAAATGGTTGTCTATTAATAACTAATGTAAAATGTGAGATAATAGCTATTTCTCTTACTCAGCATTTATTTTTTTGGTTGGAAATAAAACTTTATTTTTGTCTGTAATGTAATGTTTTTTTATTATAATTTTTTTATTCGCATAAATGCATATTTTAAGAGTTTTTAGTGCATATTTAGTGCACTAATATATGGGAATAATCTATTCATAGTAACTTACAAATACAGCAGATGCCGATTTTTAGCATTATCAAGCAATGCATATTTTGATAAGACGTCACTGCGAATGTTCATTTATTTTTGATATTATTATAATGTTAATATTAAATGAAATCGAGTGGGAAGTAAGTCTATTGAACGACTCGTTTCTCTGTTATCGTGGTGGAAACGGTGGTTGCCTTTTTCTACCATCTGTTTTTCTCATCCGAGGCAGCTGTTTTTCTAAGTGACTTCCTTCGCTTTCTTTTCTTCCTTTCTTCTGCTTCTTCGCTGTCAGTTTCTCGGAATATAAATTATACCAAGTGGTTCGTGAGCCTCCAATCGGGGTCATTATCACCTGACTCACTTGAGTCTTTCTCTCGTATGGCTCTGTTTTCCAGGACACCCCATGTTCGGACATCGCATTTAAACGGTGCCATGATTCACTGGAAACTGTACCGATTCACTACTC
>JAFIDM010004315.1:67453432-67546981 GCA_023159025.1 Thereuonema tuberculata
TGTTGTCCGTACGGAATCTTTAGTTTTCATTGGTGTTAGATTGTAAAAGGTGAATTGTCTAATTCTTAGGTTACAAATACACAAGCAATTAGCGTTCTGTGTTTCATTGTATTTACGATAAGTCAAAAACTATTTATATTAGAAAGCTGAAATTTTACGGTAAGTTGCAACTCGATGCAATCGCCTTTGATTTTGATGATAATTACTGTCATATGTTGTCGTTAATCATCAACCTACAACCCTAGGGAGATGAGAATTTAAAGGTAGACTTATCCTACTTTAATTAATTAAATCCATAATTAAGGAGGCGTAAAAGAACCTACTATATTTAGAAACCCTACAAAGTAAATCGATTCTAATTAAGACCTTAATCCTCAAATGTGTTTGGATTAAGGAAAAAAAACTACATCTATTTAATCCCACATATCGTCGCTGTTACATCAAAATGTCCTATGTCAAAATCTACACTTCTTAGTAGCTAAGAAAAGCTTCTGTTTTCATTTTGTATTAACCCTAAATACTTAATATCATAATTTTAAACTTTGGTTGGCACATCATGCAATATGTAGATACTGGTTTTAACAAATTTCTTTTTGTAATGCACTGTTACTTACATACGATGTTTTGCAATTAGTTTTTTTTTCTTTTAACTTAACATGCGTTTTGTCTTTAATCTGTAACTTAGTTCTATCACCTGATAACTTACAACAATTTGAGAGCAGATGTAGCTAACAAATGCAAGTGTGTTTCCTCAATAAAATTTTTTTGGTAATTTTGACATACGACATTTTGATATAACAGCGACGATATGAATTCTGTTCTCAGAATATAGGGATTTGGAGAGAGTTAAGATCAAAATAATCCTAACCTTTTTTTTTTATTTCATTAGCTTTTAAAAAAACTAGAATTGTATCAAGTATCAAGAAAATCGATTCAGCCGTTTCAGCGTGACGTGCATATAAAGACAGACACGGAATCTGAGAAGTAAGTAAATCTTACTCACACTTCAAATGTGTAGTCAGTAGAATATTTTAATAGGTTTTAAAACTGGAAAAAATTACTTCTGAATAGAGCCTTTTCATGGATTTAGTAAAGAATTACTCTTTCATGCGTCATCGCCAACTAGTTTAATTTATATTTGACGCCATTAAGAGATTAGGCGATTGTTCTTTCCAATAATTACAATTTTGAAAAGTATTTCTCCATTTCTGCAAAATCTATTTTTAGCTTCACCGTTGAATTCATTTATCTTCACGAATGTTCTCTGGCATTCGTGGGTTCAAGATAGAACAATAAAAAAAAGACATTCGTGTTTTTTGTGTTGTCTTTTTTTCTTATGATAAATGAAAATCTTGAACGGCCTTGAAGGGTAAAAATCGTTTCCCACCAATGAAAGGTTTTGTGCCAGTGGCAATGTCACTGTAATGATACATTTCCGTCAAAAGTCAGGAGAATGAAATAACGGTTCTTAATGAACTCCCCCAAGTCCTGTTATTTATTGCATTCCATTTGTACGGAAAAAAAAAATGGAGTTGGAACTCCCCGGATGGAAGGCGCCATCTTGGATTTGAAATTTCAATTCCTGAAATGTAAATGAGGAAGGAAATAAATAAAACATGTAAAGTAGGGGATAATATTAAGAAATCGTATATACGTAACTTATATATCGTCAGATTTAACAAGAAATTCCTTTAAGAACCTAAAGCCTTCTTTCCGTAAAAAATAGCAATCTTTAAAAATTCTTTCTTTCTTTTATTTTTTAAAGTTAAGAAAACTATAAAAAATGAAAAGCTAAATTTAGTTATAAAATATAATATCTACTGAATATCAACATTAGAAACTTTCATTTTTGGAAAAAAAAAAAAGAATTAAATCTACAGTAATTACCTAAGTTGTGTAAAATCTGCTTAATCTTAATCCTTCTTTCAACTTCTTCCTTTTCATCTTAGTACATTAAACAAAAACTCCACATCTCCATAACATAGTATTCAAATAGTTTATTTAAAATACTTTGCGAATTTTCGGGATGAAATTCATAACGCCATCCCTTATAAATAAACTATCTGAATACTATGTTATGGAGATGTGGAGTTTTTGTTTAATCTTAATCCTATCGAGCGGATTAATGTCATTGTTTGATTTTTTTTTTCTTTCTAATGTCTGTTTATGGGAATTTTCGTGATCTTCTTGCGCTAATTTCTCATTAAGGACCCATTGGCAAAAGATTTCAAATGTAAAAGTGAAATTGTTCCTAGTCCTTAAATAAGCACATCAAGTTTCAAGAGAATCCATTCAGCCGTTGAGAAATTATGAGGGAGGGGATGCACTTACATACAGACCGATTGATCTCACTTTGCAGAAAGTAGGCTAAAAAAAATAAAAAAAAAGTTTGAAGAAATAGCATTTTAAGGAAAATAAGCTTAAGTTGTCTCGAACTTTTTTTTTTTTTTCAGTTTTAATGTATTATTTGTCTGATTCACACGCATATATATACACACGAGGGTCAATCAGATCAGGTGTTATATAGTTTACAACACCTAGGAATTAAATTTGAGTTTGCTATAATGCCGGCGATTGCTGAAATATCCAATAGAGCGCTGCACCACTCGGTTGCGCGTGGTCTTTCTTGTATTTGTCATTGGAGGTGCGCGCTGTCATTTCAACTACATCAGGAAGAAACGTCCTGAATGACGATGTAATCCTCCTTCACGACAATGTCCGACCACACGTTGCACGGAATACACAGAAATTGCTGTAGAGTTCCACTGGGGAATTTTGGAACATCCGCCATACAGTCCGGATTTGTTTCCAGTGATTTTCATCTGTTCCCTGCCTTAAAAGAGCACATGTCAGTTCGACGCTTCACAGTGCAATGAACTGTGATACAAAAAAGTGATACAACGTGATGCAAAAAAGTGGCTCTATTAGCATGGACCATTTTATGCTGCTGCAATGGACAAACTGATCAAATGTTGTGACCAATGCCTCAATCGTCAAGGTGACTTCGTAGAAAAATAGTGCATCTGTGCAAGACCCTCTGGTCTTGATCTGTGTCCCTTTCAGGGATCCATCTCATTTTCTTCCAATAAAGGTTTGTTTTTCATACATAAGGTTTGTAAACTTTTTTGTGATTGCTTATTTTGGGAATTACGTTGATCACAGACGAATGGACATTTCAGTATAGAAGTAGATTCTAAAAAATGAATAAAACACAAATAAATTTCAATCCTTCCCAATGCCTTTCAAGATCGCTGTAAAAGTCAGAATAAATCTATAATATTAAGTAGTACCTTAACTACTGTAAGGGTTACAAAAAGAAAATAGCTTATTATTTTAATCACTGATGCACAAAATAATTACACTTAAAATGCATGAATTGAATTTGAGACAGAATAGCTGATACACTTATCAGACATAAAGATATCCTAATCTATTGAAATTAATTTCCCTGTTGAGATTCTGTCTAAAAATGACCTTTAAACAATGATTACTTTCCAATTACAAACACTGATATTTCAATGAACTTCTGATTTTCCAATCGAAGCTGTCAGCATTTGATGAAATGAAATAAATTCTTTTTTTCCGCTTCCAATAGCAGGTGATTTGTTTGTAGGTTCTTCTGTAAATCAATAAAATGATCTCTTTCTACATTTCATAAAATAACTGAATCACAAAGTTCAATAGTGACAAATGTCATTTTTATAACAACTGAAAGGCTATTTTTTTACCTGCTCTCTGTCTGCAACTCTGTGCGTCTGTTATCTTTCGAGTAAATGAATACGGCAGAAATTAATATTTTACAGTACTTGGTAATTTAAATTTATTTACATAATTCTTTCATTGAGGAATAAAATAACTAATATTTCATTAAAAACGATTTATTTATATAATAAAGTAAATATCTAATGAATCTATTTCATTTCTTTTTAATAATTTCTAATTATACTGTAATTATAACCAAATGTTATGCAATTATGCTTTTTATTAAATTATTTTAAGTACGCTATCCAATTAATCGTGACTTAATTAATTATTCAGTAAATATTAAATAATTTAATTCTTAAATATTTAATACTCAAATACAAAATGACTATAAATTTAATTAATAACTTCAACAAGAATAATTATATTCTCTTTTAATTATTTGATTTCATTTTCTTTGTAATAAACGAAATTATGGTTCCCTTTTCGAATTTGTTTCCTTCTTGATTTCGTGAGATTTAATATCAATATTTGATGCATTTCTGTTGTTTATTTAATAACTACAACTCAATCAAGCATCGTGACGTCATCAACAAAGGGTTTTCGAACATTCTAGAGTTTGCCTCCGCCCAATGTTTAGCAGAAAATCAATTTCAAATTAAACCAAATTGCAGAAGAAGAAAATTCGTGTTTTCAGTTTTTATCTTCCCCGTTCAGGTTGATGCAAAACGTTTCACTGATTTTTCAACGCATGGGAACTTATAAATTCCACGATATATTTAAATATAATTAGTTTTCCAATATGCGTCAAAGTGCAGTGGTGCTGTAGAAATTATAACAGGGATTAATAAACCAGTAGCTCTTTGGAGGATGATTTGTGGCTCCTACAATCTTAATCCCGTGGCATTGGTGTTTTATTTATTTATTTATTTATTTATTTATTTATTTATTGCTTAGCTGATGAGGGTGAAAACCTGTAGTTTATTTATTTTGGATTTTGTTGAAATTAAAAAAAAAAAATTAAATAACTCTTCATAATAATAACTTTCTCAATTCCTGAACTAGATAAATGAAAATCTAAATTTACTTTCAGTTGTAGAATCAGAGGCGCTACAGGACTGCAAACGTAACCTAAATTATTTCTACTGCTTCGGTACTCGTCTCATCTAGGTCTTGTATTTTATAAAAAAGATAAATTTATTCAATATTGATTGCATAAATAAACATCATTTATCATTAACAATGATAAATTGAATAACAAGAAGAACTTGAAGCCTACTTCCTAAAATCGCTTCTTAATTTTTAATTATGCTTGTCAATTTTCAAGAAGCTCGATTCAGTCGCTCAAAATGTTATGAGGGGAACACAAACTGAGTGATTTGATGAGTTGTGCTTTCGTATTGGAAAGTAGCTTAAAATATTAACGGCTCGTAGAGGTTGAGCGTCATAACTACTATTCCAAAGGATTTTGCAAAAATCTTCAAATAATTTGACAGCGAATAATTAAGAATTATCCATTAGTTATTTAGTGCTCATATATGGATCTTATGAAGAAAGGAACTCCTAAATAAAATCTTTCAAAATAACGTTTACTGCAAGTAATGATTGAAAAATGATTGTAATCGCTTATTGAATTTCATATAATTGATGTGAATTACAATGTTTTATATTTATTTATTGAATAATAGAATGTCCTGCTAAATTCCAAATTTCCATGACAATCCGTCCAGTATAAGTTGCGTTGCATTATCAGTAAAGACCATCACAGCTCAGATAGAATGGGTTGATTGGGCTTAAGTGAAACACATTAAAACACACACACACACACACACATACCTTGAATGAAAACATTCGAAAAGTAGGCTACTTGTCAGAAAGTTAAACATTATTGTTGGCGTGCCAACTTCTGTTCACTTATACTGGAATTATAAGTGAACAAGTTTTTGATTATAAACTGGTAGGCCAGAGATGGCTATGTAGCGAACAAATAACAAGAAAAAATTTCAGATTCCTAGGTTAAAAAGTATTGTTTTTTTATTAAGTAAAACGGACAGACACGTTTCTATGCACTTTAAATCGTGTACAGACGCTACTAATAGAAGACATTTAGTTCTGCGATGCTTATTTCAAAAAACAGTTATGTAAAAACTACAGAGGAAACATTCTTTTGAAGCTTAATATTTTGTATAACCTAGAAAAAGTTAATAACTTATTAAATATAGATCTTTAAGCCGTTCCGCCATGGCCGAGCGGTCTAGACGGTGGTCTAAAGTTGACCGTTGTCGATGAAAGAAGAAGAAAAGATCTTCATAAGCAAAATTTCAGCATTTTGATTGGGGGGGGGGGGGGGTTCTTCTCGATTAGGGGGCAAAAAAATCCAATCCTTCGCAAACCTTAAAGTATTTTTAATTACCACTGAAGATAACTTTTAGATAATTTAATTCATGAGATTAGTTAAAAATGATTATTGAAACAAATACTCGAGGAGCGACTATTCTTAAGATGGAGATAATATTTTTAATTAATTACAGGATACCAAAATAGTGACTATCCCCATTATGTTCTTAAAAAAGTCCTGTCAGTAAGAAAATACCTTCCTCTGAAACTACTCCACCGATTACCCTAGATTTCGCAGTTAGACAGAAGATAAAAAGCAGTTGATGAATCGCCAATTGAAAAAACATCTCGTTAGCTTCACTCAAAGCTATAGTCTCCGTAACGATGTGGTTACTTTGTTTTGAAAGTAACTGGCATTAACTAAGTTTTCAATAGGAAAGTGAAACGTATTAAATGCGTTTCTTAGGTGAACGTGTGTGTTCTCCGCTGTATGGATCTGTATGAAACTTGGTCTGCCCATTGGTGGACTAGAGATGATCTAACGGAAATCTTTCCCAAATGGGTTCTTTTGGAAGAATTAGGGCGGGAAGGTGACAACAATGTCCATAGAAAAATCACTTGGAATCTAAACAGTGGATTTCTATCCTATTGGTATTAATCCCTCAAGCTAATAGTAAATCTTAAGCCCCGCGAACACCATCCGATTTTCGACCTTCTTAGTTGGCCAACTTTCACTTTTCGAGTTGCTAGAGACAACTTTGAGCAGGTTTTTCAGCGACTTGCCAGCGATTTTAGTTGTTGCTGCACAACCAATTCGAGTTGGCCAACTAAAAGTTGGTCGGAATTACCAATCACAGGGCAGCGTTGAAACTCGTCAGTCATGACGTCACGCCCATGGAAAGAAATGGCGTCTAAAACGATGTTAACCGATTCGAGTCGAAGACAAGCGAGTACAAAATGAATATCAGAGTAATGCGAGTTTCTTTCATGCAAAAATAAAGTTTATACTGAAATGCAGTAATTGTATGCGGCATAATTTATCAGAGAGGTTTCAAAACCTCGATTTTTTTCGGATTTTTCACAGCTGCTGGGGAAACGCATTGCATTACGGGATTGCTGCTATCACGGCCGACTTCATTTGCGAGTTGGATGGTGTTCGGGGCTGACAAAAGTTGGCGGATTCGAAGTTGGCCAACTAAGTTTGTGCAAAATCGAATGGTGTTCGCGTAGCTTTAGCTAATCGATTACAAATTAATTCGATTTACATTAAGAAACAATGAAGATTTAATTCATTTTTTTAAGAGAATAGAAAATTTGTATTGCTTAATTTGAATTTAAAATTTAAATCTATCCATAGGTTTATCTTTTTTGTCGTTTTCACAACTTTAAAAAAAAAAAAAAAGAAATTTAAGGAAATCAGTTTGAAGAAAAGTAGTTTTTAAGTTCTTTTGACTGTTATTATTATCTAAATTTATTTTCCGTTTCTATATGGGTTCTGTTTATTTAATATTGATAATGTAGAAGGACAAACATTGATTTGATAAATAATGAAACCGCTGTTCACAAAGAAAACCGACACTTGTTCGATTGATGACGTAAGGAAAAATTATTCTGATAAAAAATGGAAATTTCTGAAGAAAGATCAAAAAAATATCTCGTCTGTTTTCTTACTAAAATAAAACTAAATAAAAAATTTCTGAAATACACGAATGAAGTAAAAATTTTAGTAATTGAAATATTTATTAAGACAGCGAAAAATTGTAAACTCTTTATTTTTCTGATGATTAAAGTCCTCCCAGCGAAAGAACGACCAGATGGCGCAATTGTAGAATTTGAATCGATTGTATAAGTCAGTGTTTATGGCGGGAAAGTGTTTGGCTTCTGATAGGTTTGCCTCGCTTGAGAATCGCCATTGTGAATAGTTTCTCTATACAAACTTCAATCCTGGAATGATTAAGAGATCATGGGTGTAGTTCAAGGTCAGAGTCATTCTTTCGCTGGGAATAGTTTAGTGTTTATTTAAGACGATTCGTGTCTTGATAACTTTAGAACAAATCTCCCAGGGTCTTAATTTATATGTAAATCAATAGACAAATGAATCATTTGTATGAATTCTTTAAATTTTACACAATGAATTTGTGAAAAAGGAAATACCAGGATATAAGAGATAAGTAGAATCTTTTCTTATCTAAGTGTATTATTACTTTTATTACATCGAATTTAAATCAAAAACAAAAAAGAAAAAGTTTAATTTTCCTTAGAATTTATCATAAAATTATATTAGGAAGATAAGTTATGAACATCCTACTTATAGATAAAAAAGAAGATAATTTATTATTTCAGTTTAAAAAAAAACCTAAATGAATTATTTAGAATTATGTTAACACTTGTTATTATTATAATTTTCGTAAGTGTATCATTTGTAGATTTACATTTTTATGTATTATAAATATATGTATATATTTTTATCTAGGCGGCGGCCAAAAGGCTGATGTGTCGGGTTTGAATCTGGTGTCGGCATGTTTGAAAAATGCCTTTTAGTATGTTGTCTGTTTCTTCATCTTTCTCTTTAGGTCTAGAGTCATTCCTGAGGAAGGCAACGGGAAACCACCACAGTATCTGTTCTGCTAAGGGTTCACCAAGACGACAACCCTAGAGCGCCATTGAAACACGGGTCTTCGAACTCGAAGATTGCGCTTCGGTGCTCCGTGAATGATAATTGAAATATGTATATGCTGCATTAAGGTGACCAGATTTTAACATTGGCAAAGAGGGACACCATTGACCGGGGAGGGGGGGGGAGTCTTGATTAAAAATTTGGTCTGTATGGCAGGGCCGGACTTAAACATCCAGGGCTCCTAGGCCCTTGATATTCCGAAAATCTACAGCCAAAAAAAAAACAAAAAAAAAACGGAATCTCCAGTTCAACAACCAAAAAGAAAACGGAATTCAACAACCAAAAAAAAAAATCGGGACTTTTTTAAAACGCCGCGGGACGCGGGACAAATTGTTAAAAATCGGGACGTCTGGTCACCTTAATATGCCCCCCCCCCCCCCAGCATTTAACGGATCCTTTGATGTGCTTCTAATTTCCATATTCCAGTCATTCGCAAATCAATTCTATCTAACTAATCCCTCCAGTTATTTAACGTAAAAACTAATTTGATCACCGATGACGTAACTTGTAAGAATATCTTAAAGAGATAACAACCGGAGATGAAAACACGATCAGTGATGTGTGGGCGTTGAAACTGACATTTCGTTTTACGCGGGAAATCAACTGAAGGGATTGTCCTGACTGAATTCCTTGGCTGTCTTCGACTTAACGTCTTCTCTTTTAGCGTGGGTGTAGTAATTCTAACGTATTTCCTAATTTCAGTTGGCAAAGGGTTTGAATTTTGTCAAACACTTTCAAGAAATATGGATGATATCAGGCAGATGTAATTTCTTTTCTTTTACTTTAATTATTTTTCTTTTATATTGGTTTCTGACTTTGAATAAAAAAAGTAAAATAAATTAAATTTTAAAATTCCAACAATATTTTAAGCAACAGTAGCCTGTCGAGATCATCTTGTCTGTATTCTTGTTATTCGTTTCACTTACAATGAGGATACAGAGACTGTCTTGAGATCTTAACAAGATAACTGTATCGGCAAATACTTGGCTATCGTTATCTTTTCTTACGTACAACAAGTGATGTGATATTGGCAAAAAATAATTACAAAAAAAAATGATTGTGTGGAGAATCATGTTTAAACAATCCGGATACAGAAAATCACGATATAGGAAATCCTAAAGTGGTGAAGTTTAAAAAAATTAAGAAAACTAATTTATGTCGTAGAAAATTCATAAGAGCAGAAAAGAAAAGAAATAGGGTTCGAATCCTGCGTCGGCATGTTTGAAAAATTTCCTTTCCTGTGTTGTCTGCTTTTTCATCTTTCTCTTTAAACCAGTACAGCTGTTTCTGACTTAGTTCATCAGTCAGGTTACGAAGGATTAAATGACTTTATAGCTTATTAATGAATATCTGGAGAAAAAAATTGGCAACAGAAAAACCAAAAACTCATATTTTTTTTTTTTTTTTATCTTTTCCATTGATAGACTCGTGAATGAAAACCATTCTAAATATGGAGAGGAATTACATAGGGTAAAAAAGAAATAAAAAGACTTTTAACAAGGGGCCGTCCATTACGTGAGGTGTTTTTTAAAAAATTTGGACCCCTCTCCCCCTTGGTGAGATTTGGTGAGATGTGGTGGGACCTCCCCCCCCTCCATCACGTGAGATTTCAAAAAGTCAAAAAATCAAAAAAAGTTCAAAAAGTCAATATTACAAAATGTTGTAATTTATTTTAATACGTATATTCTCTGAATGAAAAAGTTGACGTGAGATTTTCGTTGACCCCCCCCCCCCCCTTGATGAGATTTTGCCGGACCCCCTCCCCCTCCCCCTTTTGACCTCACGTAATTAATGGACGAGCCCTAACCTGTCTATTCGGTGAGCGTAGAAGACGATGGAGAAAAGACAAGAAGTGATGATAATAATTTCCTTGACTCTACAGTATTTATAAAAATAAGAAAGTCTTAATTTAAAAGTTTTTGAGATACTAAGAGTGGATATTGTCAAAATTATCCTTCACCCTATTTCAGAGTTTCTCAACCGGTGTGGCGCGAGAAAATCCTCCGACTGTAGGCCTACATGTAATGAACTTCTCACTAACAGTCAAATGCTAGCATCCAATAGCAAATTTAAACAACATTCTGTTTTGCTCCAACAATCAAAGATTAATAAATTCATACGGAGATCATATTTGTATGTTTTTCAAAGGGGTTTCTATCATTACAATGAAAAAGTTTGGTTTGCCGCGGGATTTTAAGAACAAGGTTTGCTCAACATTATCTACAAATAGAATAATGTAGAGTGAGCCAAAAAGATTGATAAGCACTGGTCTATTTACCTTTCCATCACTTAGTCCATCCATTATGACGTAATAGATATGTCTGTAGATTATATCTTTGAGGACCAAAGAAGAAGAACTCATGTTAAACATGAACTTAGTTTGCTTGTTTTTCGTTGATCTTTTACTTTGATTTCTTTAATACAAACTGGCTTCTTTCGCAGAAGAAATACTTTCCATAAATTTCACACAAAAAATGAGAAACAGTGGGAAATTAATCAACTGGCGGGAAAATAAATGATAGGTTCACTTTCCCAATGTCAAGACATGGAAGTGACGTCACGATGAAAGCTCCGCCCTTTCAAGAGAAATAGGTTACTTTGAACTGGAATAACAGATTGAAATGAGAGCGAAGAGAAATCTTAAATGTGATGGAGAACAGACAGTGAAAAACGGCTTTTGAATTTTTTTCTTTCTTTCGCTGAAACTCGAATCTTTCAAACTTTATTAGGAAGAGAAGACATTTCTACATCAGAAGGAATTTCGTAAACAAAAAAAAAGACAACTTAATCTTAGATTCTGGTGAGTTTGTGGACACATTGGTAACGAGGCTAATACAAATAAAATATCGTCATTGACTAAAGTGAAGCAGATACATACGAATCTTCCTGGTGGTCCCATTGAACAGTGTCTCTGTTGCTGAAATAGGGAGTTTCAGATAGTTATGGATATCCTAATTATTCAGAATATTACGTGGATGATACCTAAAGAACTATCCTTTTCCACAGTACTTATAATTTGAAATATCCTCTGATCTTTTTGTGACACCGTTTTTAACCCATTCATATTTCTTCCGGAAATGAAGAGTAGAATCCTTCCGGACGAATTGACTCCTCTATTGATTTTTCTCCTCCTCGTGCGGGTTTACGACGCTCGACCCTAACAGGGTCTTCTTGACTAGGTTTCACAACATATGAGTTCGTCTTCCCGCCATCACCATTCTATCGTAAAGAAAACTCCATCTCAATTTGACTCCTTTTTACATCCTTATTTTCTCCTTTCCTCTTTATTCTTTACTTTCACCCACATTATCTTTCTTTCAGCTTCATTTGTTCCTTTCTCACGCTTTTGCAAATCTCTACTGATTTCCATGCGCAGTGGTTGAATCTGCAAATCTACAACATTATATCTTTATTTAGTCATTTACTTTGTTGGCCATTTTTCTTCTACTATCGTTCATTTAATTTCCCTTAAATCAGTAACTGACTAGAAACACAAATTGAATTAATACAATTAATTAACTAAAATTACACGACCACGTTTCGATCTCATGAATAGAGAGATCATTTTACGAGTGTGGATTTGTTGAAATAATTCACCCTTTTGAAACGTTTTCATTTGTTTGTTTTTTTCTGCCTTCCGTTCCTAATTCAAGGGTAGATCCTTGAAAATTTGTTAATCATTTGTTGCCCAGCAATTGATCGTATATTTTATCAAACGGGTAAATTAATACAGTAAAACCCTGCTAATCCGGCATCCGATAATCCGGTACATTCCCCGCTAATCCGGGATCGGTCTTAGGGTGTTTTTTTTACACTGAATAAGCCTTCCGGGCGCGTTCGGCAGAGTTCGGCAGAGTTCAAAAAAACAAAAAAGACATTAGGTCTTATTTCTTACCAATGCAGTAAGTACCGTATACGTATACTTTCCAATGTTGTACGTATTATAAGTATTAACAACAATAATGAATGTACTTGATATATAATGTCTTAGTACTGTACTATATTACTTAATGTATGAAATAAAGTAACTATACTGTACTGTATGTACTGTATTAAAATATAATACTACATAAAAATATATTTTGTTGTTTTGTTTTTAACATTTTCCATCACTACCGAAATCAGAGAAATCACAATAGAACACGGAAAAATACCTGATACCTGTTAATAGCCCTTTTGACTCTATTTTAGCGGTATTTCCGCTATCCTCGCAATAACGGCTATTTTTAGACGGCGCTCAGTAATCCGGTATTTTCGATAATCCGGCACTGCCGAAGTCCCGAACGTGCTGGATTAGCGGGGTTTTACTGTACCAAGAAACTTAAATTTTTGCATACAAATTCAACTTGAATTAAATACGTATATTCAAGAATTAAAAAAATTAAATAAATTAATAAAATTGAACAACGTAAATGTTTATTATTTTGTTAAAAAGGGTGTGAATGACTCTTCCTACTTCTATCGCCATATTTTAAACAATAGAAACGTCCATTTCGTTTAAGTGACAGTTATATCCTATCTCTATCGCCACCACCTCTATTCCTATCGCTGTGTTCTTCCTGACTGACCTTGATCTTGCTACTGCAGACTCCTCCCAAATCTCGCATGGAAAGGATAACAAAAATCAGATACAGGCACAACCAGAATAGGATATGTTAGGTTCCAGACCGTTGTCATAAAGCGAAAATCATAAAGCAGAATTACGAAATTCTGCCTTTTTTTTTTCTCTTAGATGTGCACATACTGCACTGCAATCACTAAATACTTCAAGAACTGACTCCGATCATGATGCTCCGATTCTCCGCTTTATCTACCATTAAGTTACTTTTTTTATTATTTTAAATCATACGAAAAAAAACAATCGAAAAGTTTAATATTCGCAACACAAAGAGGTGCATCTCGTACCGTATTTCTAAAGCCCCGCGAACACCATGCAATTTTTCAGCAATTTAGTCGTCCGATTTTGACGTCAAGAGCTGATATAATCAATAAACGGGCTCAAAACTGCTCGTGACGTCAAAATCAGACGACTAAATTGCTGAAAAATTGCATGGTGTTCGCGGGGCTTAAGAAACTGACACGGAGCCATAGCCTCATGTCGCAAAAGTGTTGTATCGGCGAATCGTCTGTCGCAAAATCACGGAATGGTGCTATTGAAAACAGAGCAGTTTCTAAGTGTTCTGCCACCCTAGGCGAGAACTGAAAAATGCCGACCCCCTCCCTTTCAAATGCCGCCCCCACCAAAAAAAAAATATGACAATCCTATTTTAACAACCAAAAAAAACAGAATCTTCAATTCAACAACCAAAAAAAAAACAAAAACGGAATCCGTCATTCGGCCGCCCTAGGCGGCCGCCTAGTCTTGCCTAATGGTAGAAACAGCCCTGATTGAAAACTGTTCGTATGAGAGAAATGTCGCAAAGCCAGAAGATTTTACAAATTAATTTTTTAAACTAAAAATGAAAAAATCTCTGACATTCCATTTGAGGATGTTGTGTTCATTTGTGCTTTTCTTTTCTTTAATTTTGAATTTATGTTGAATTGAAAAAACAAAAAAGAACTTTTATCCATTATTAATCCTAAGGTTTTTAAACATTTCAAATTAATTACAACCACCTAAAAACCTTTGCTCGTGTTGGCGCCTCATCCTCGTGACAGCTTAGGTTTGTTTTTTGTTTTTTTACTTGAATTTTTTTTTTTTTTTTTTTTATACATTTATTTAAAAGAAAAACCTTAAAAAGTATTTTTAGAATTTCAATAATTTGAAACCAATTTCGCCAAATAAGTTGTTTTCTAAATATTCTCTCCATTACTTCCGTCACTCGTAATTTGTGATAATGTAACGCAAACAATGATAAAAAACAAAAGAATGCTGCAGTCTGCTAATAACTAGGCTTTATTGATATAAACATTTATGTTTCTATCCATATAGTTGAAGTCCTATACGAATTTCACTCTGTTCCTATTTAGGTTCTGTTCTTTAGACCAGTGCTTTTCAACCTTTTCCGCTTCACGGCATATCTACAACATTTGTCTACGTGTGAATTTTTCTTATTGATGAACACATACTCAGAATTTTTTTTACGATACACCAAGGATTTTGCAATGCTACAGACTGTTCGCAGACGTTATCTATTTCGTCGATATAAACAGCTTTGATTAAGGGGTTTCAAATGTACGAGCGAGAATTGTATCAACCGGACTTTGTACATCTCCGATAGGGCTTCCTAATGGTTGAATAAGAAGACCCTGTGCTCTCGTGTTTCTCACGAGAGCACAATATGTGAGAAGAGGGAATGGAAAAGAAAGAAAAGGAAAAAGAAGGCAAGAAACAGGACATTAGTTACACTCTTGCAATTTACCGCAGTTTATTGTAATTTTTCTGGAATTATAATTAACTGTAAATATTTGCATGAAAATGATAGCACCTATCCCGTGTTAAGCATCTCTTATAATCAGTAGTTTTCCAGATCTGTCTGTGCAAAACGCACTTCCGTAACGCACGTTCCCTGTGTTTGGAAAATAATTTTAATTTCCCGTTAAAATAGAGATAATTTCTACAATGAAACGTCCGCGATAGGAATCGAACCTGCAACCTTCCGATCCGAAGTCAGAAGTCTTATCAATTAGGACGGGGGGGGGGGACTACATTCAATTTATTGTTGTTAAATATGTTTTAACACTCCCTTTGTGTGTGTGACGCAATGAGAGAAGAGCCAGAGAAAAAAAATAACAATAATTTTAGCCTACTAGATTAATATTAAATTTCAATGTTCATTTTTTTAATGCTCCAGACGAGCATTAGATGCAGAAGATTGCCCTCAGCCACGAACTGAAGAGTCGTTCGAGACATTTCTCGACATGAATGAAGAAATTAAAAATAATAGTTAAACAGAAAAAAACTTCTACTTAAAATACTCTATCTCAACTAAAAGCTGTCACATTGTTCTCCTGTCATTGTTGACAACCATATACGCAAGTTGTAGACATTTTCATTTCAATTGGTGTAATGTATTGAAATGGAAACGTATATATAAAATGTTTTGTATGTTTTAAAGAGTTGAACAACTCTTGTCTTAAGTTTTGGTCAGTAAAGAAACTTCAATTGACAGTTCGGCTTACGAATGATTTTGAATTTGACACAAAGTGACTAATAATCTCATTCTGTTTTGCTACAAATGATATTTATTTGACTTTGGACTTTTTTTCTCTTTCCCGTTCATTCAAACAAGTCTTGAATCGGTTTCTCTTTTAGATTTGTAGGTTATTTCTTCATTGTTTTGATAATGGCGCGTAGATGCTTCGATCAAGTCAGCAGGTCTACATTATTTGTTTGAAATAAAACAATTGGGTGAATCAGACTTGAATGAGGTCAAATCATATTCAGTAGATGTTTATTTTTTATTACATCAGTTGCAAAATAGTTTCCATTATCAGTTACAACCAAAAAAAAAAAAGAATTGATTGAACTAAACTCTTTGAATCTCTTAACAACTTCCTTTACGTTTTACGTCGCTTTAAACGTTTGTTGATTTCAAGTGAATATATTTTAAGAATTAGGTATTTGCTTTTCGAGAATTAACGGGGGAGTGGAAATTAAATCGTGCTTATATTTTAAGTTGAACCGTAAATAAACTACAGCAAATTTGATAAAATTTCGTCCATCCGTTTTGTCGTGATGCATGCTCAGAGAAAGGACAAAAATATTGAAGTGGCTTAGTGAGACTTCGAATGCTCAGTAATATATTTAAAAGAATACTGTGTTATTTTGAAATCCAAAATGGAGTCTACCTTGCTTTCAAATACCAAAGGTGAGATTAAGCGAATGTTAGGCCTAACCATCTGACCCACTGCGGAGAGGAAAGATAATCTAACAGTGTCAGAAGATGGGTGAAAGTGTGTCACCTACAATTATAATGAATGCCAATGTAATAAAGTAGCGGAGGTAAAGGTAGCGCGTTTAATCGACAGAATATCTTGTTGCATTTGTTCGATATAAAAGTTTAAAGCCATTAGATTAAAGGGTATTTCAAAATAAGATTAAAATGTAGTTCGATTAACCTTTATTTAAATGCAAATACAGTATATGTATTTAATTCACAGGATTTATTCGAAAAATAGATTAAATACTTAGAAATACAAATTTTATTCTCTTACTTTGAAACATTGTAAATAACTTGTGATTTTTCTCATGGAATTTCAAATTAGAAGCAGGAACTTGAATTTCTGTTTACTATTTACAGGAAAAAATCTACAAATTACAAACGAGGATTATTTAACAAAGAAAAAAGTCTGTAGTTTTACATGATTTAATAATATATACTAACTTCAAAACTGATGTATTTCTCTTTAGTTTTCCGTTATTTTCTCTCCAAATTAAATAATTTTATTTTCTCTCCAAATTTATTTAAAGTAAATAAGTAAATAAATTAATTGTAACTTATAACACTGATTAGGCTTTGTCTGTAGGGGACTTTTGTAGGTAGTAGGATCCAAACCACTTGAGTACAGTGCAGACTGAATGGCCAGTCCACGTAGAGCCGGCGTTAGGGGGTGGCGAATGGGGCGACCGCCCAAGGCCCCGCGCTTGGGGGGGGGGGGGGCCCCCCTGGGTAGAAAAAAGAGAGAAAAAAAAGGGTCGTGTTTTTTTTTTTTTTTTTTTTTTTTTTAAAATATGTTTTTTCTTTTTTTTTTTTTTTTTGGTTTTTTTTTATTAAAATAGGATTGGCAAGGGCCCCGCAAAATTCATCTCGCCCGTGGCCCCGCACCCTCCTAGCGCCGGGTCCACGCTCGCCCGTCATTATTCCATTAGCCATTTGACATCCACGGATGAATCCCAGGACTCTTAGCTTCTAAGAATCAGGGAGAAAAAAAGAAATTATTATGAATTGGTTTCTTTTATTAACCCTTTTAGAGGTTTTTCTGATTATTATTTATTTATTTATTTATTTATTTATTTAATCATTTATTTATTTTTTCTTTCTTTGTGGTCAAATTCTTTTGTGGTGAGTGTTTAGCTACGCAAGGATTTAATTTCCATAAGTTATTGTTGTTTTTTATTTCGTTCTTGAGGAGTCATTTGCCATCTGATGAATTGTACCTTACAATGAAAGTAACTTTTTGGTTGCTTTTTAATTTCCAGTAGATTATTTGCAACTATATTAAAGAAATATTTATTTTTTTGATTCTGAATTTAATTAATAGGGAACTACATAAATAAACTAGAAATTAAAAAAAAAAATAGTTAAAGGTTTTTATCTGGAGATAATGTCTTTTTTTTTTTTTTTGGTTTTGGTTTTTTTTTTTAGCAAATTTCGATGTAACCATAGCAATCTATATTGCTATTTGACATCAAAAGTTCCAGAACAAGATCCTTAAGTTATTCAACTCACCCAAAAATAAACTCTTTTAGTGAAACTACATAAATCAAAATATTTTGAGAAACACATGAATTTGTTGAATTTGTTGTGGCCTAAATCAATGTATTACGATTTACTTCAAGAAACATAGCAGAACAGTTAACCTTATTTGTTAATTAATGTTGTAGCTATTATAGTTAACAAATAAGTAAACTTTTACATGTTAAGATATGCTTATTTCTTTAACCCCCTCCTTCTGCCTGGAGAGGTTTGCTCTGGTCTTTTCTCTCTTCCACCCATTTTCTCCGACTTGTTTCAGATATTAATTATTAGTTCCTGGCGCAGTAAAGCCTCTTGCGCCGTTACTCAAGAACTAGGTTTAAACAACAATAACGAAAAAATGACGTATGTCAATATACTGTTGTCTTAACTTCTTAAGTATTTTCTAGAATTCTATTCACATCCTTACGAAAATATTTTCAAGAAGGAATGGTAGTTCCGTTGACATCTGAAAACATTATTCATTTATTATAGGTACGAAAACCTAACCAAAAGGCTATAATTTATTATTTTTGTGCTTATTCTAAACTTTTCGTTACATTAGACTGTAATACAAGAAGCTAGATATCTTTAGAGTCCTGTAGCAGATATGTTGATGTAGCTTTGTATCGCCTCCACAATACTATGTTGAAGTTAAGACGTTTCGTTCTGACTCACCCTATCTACATTGACTATACACATCCCTACACTAATGGACCGGACAGTGCGCGTTACTGGAAACATGTGAAAGTGTACCTTATTTAAGAGTGGGATGGGCCTCCATGTGCTGAAATTACATTAGCAACCCTGCGGGGGATGCTTTCCACAAGGTTTTGATACAGAGCTAAGGGTATTTTTGTCCATTTCTGCTTCAAGAACATGGCCAGTGGAGCTGTAGATGTCGGACGTGGTTCCCTGGCCCTCAATCGATGCTCGTCCCATAAATGTTCGATGGGGTTTAGGTCGGGACTCTGAGCAGGCCATGAAGCCGCTTTACAGTCATCTCTGTATACCACTGCTGGACAGAGGCTGAAACATGGCATGAAGCATGCACGAATAGACATGGCAGCAATGTGACAGCCAACTATAACGCCTCTTTCAAAGTCACTAAGTTCCCTGCGTTTCGGCATATTCTTCGCACTTTTCGACACTCCTACAGACGTTTCCGTAGCAACTATCTGAATGGACTTTGCCTGATCACGTGCGCACATGCACTTTGACAATCTCGTCTGATTTTATGTAAATATACTGGTGTCCGGTCCATTACTGTAGGGTAGTGTATAATAACTTGCTATGTAATGCTTTGCTAGGAAAACGCTGAATTGTGAGAGATGGAGGTATGATATGGACGCCAAAATAATCGCACTCAGGTTTTTATGGCGAATCAGAGACGCATCACGAGTAAGGAAATCCCGTCAGTCGTTTTAGCGTGAGACGTCAGTCATTAAACATAACTTTATTCTGTTAACGATCCTTAAAATAAATTTATTCACGTTATATGTACACTGTGCTTCTGGCAACATCCACAAGGTTGGCTGTTTTCGTCACTGAGGCACGCTCCAATGACCATGTCTCTTCTGAGGTCGGAGATAACGGCATTTCACTGCTAGCTCTCAATTGTCACCTGCAACCCGTACGACTGCTGCTGATCGACTGATACCTCCTCCTTCACGGCCACTAGCTGGCAGACATCTATTTTACATGGACGTCTAATGCTGCTCAAATGAAGTACGGGTGTTCACATTATTGTGTCCACCCTCTGTATAATAAAATATTTCTTTAGTGTGCGTGGTATAAATGAATAATAACTTTTATAAACATCAAAATAAAAAAAAAAACTTTAAAAATTACAATTTAGGAAAAAGCAATTCTATTATTAAAAATATAGATCCAATACGAATATAGATCAAAATAGTAGTCTTTAGGGGAAGGATTAATATTACGAGATTAGCCAATGGGGGGGGCAATGTAAGGCTAGATCCATTTGTTTATATTGGAGTAATGTACCTTTAATATTTAGTTTCATTTTCTTTTTGTTATGTGAAGAAGGAAGACGAAACAGTAAATGCTAATGTTTTTATGTTTTTCAGAGTTATTTTGTTTCGGTCGTATTCATCATTATTATTGTGTTCACGCATAGGATGATGGGAAGAATTCAGTAAAAAAAAACAGAAGCAAGTACTTGTTCTGTATATTGTTTTTTATGTTTGCTTTATAGTTACCTTATATTGGTGATATGTTATTCCTTCTTTATTTTTCTTCTCTGCAGTGTTTTGGTTGATATTTGGTGAGCATTGGAAAAGACAGAAGAGTAAATAATATCTACCCCTTACCTGGGATTTTAGCTTTATACGAAGGTGGAATATAGATAGTTCCACCTTCCTTTGCCGCAATTCGTTTTCCAGATAGGGTAGTTCCAGATAGTCCAGATGACATCAGTTTGCTAACAAACACGGAACTTATGCGCTGTATCTCTTTATGCTATGTTTTGATTATGCGAATACTAAACTGTTTATAACTTTTATGTTTAAAATATAAAATAACTTAATAATGGCAGATAAAAGGGAAAAATAAAGTCAGTTATATACGGATATGACGATTGTAGTGCAGAACATACATCGATAACTGATATAAAAAAAGGCAATGTTTCGCAATACGACGATTTTCGTTTTACGACAACGCTCTGGAACCTAACATGTCGTAATACCGAGGTATGTTTGTACCAGACAAGCGTAAAATACACTTGAGAGCAGAAGAATCGCACAATTGCATTTTTTTACTTTTGTTTTTTTTATTTTCCTCGCGATTCGCAATTTTTTTTAATCAAAATAATGTCAATTTAAAGATGGTTTCAAAAGCCTATCCAATGATACCACTTAAGTGTATTTTCCTTTCAAAATTAAACAATAACAACAATAGAACAACACCCCAGATTGATAAAAATCGATGAAAAATCGAATGAGGGCCTTAATTAAGGCTAGAGGAGGGAATACCGGTTATTAATAAAGATTGTTTTATAAGTGTTTGTATTGAGTTTTGTTTTAATCACCATTTTTCAGGCTGTACGAAAACGAGGTTTCCGGGTAGGCTAGGAGATTCCTCCAAAAAGCACTCTGCTGACACTCAATTAAGTGGTATCATTGGATAGGTGATGAAATGATCTTCAAATTGACATTATTTTGATTAAAAAAATTTGCTAATTGCAAGGAAAATAAAACAAAAAGCAAACAGATGCAACTGTGCGATTTTTCTGCTCTCATGTGTACTTCAACACACCTTCACACATAAACAACACTTCATTTTTAAAAATTTGAATGCCATGTTAAAGAGTTGAGGACGTCTATCGTACTCCACATATAGTAGCGCCTCAGCTACGTAAATGTACTACATAAATAAAGTATTTGAAGTTAAGAGAAATCGCTTGTTTTGGTCTATTAAATAAGTGTTGTTGATGTTTTTTTTTTTATTATTTACATATATTATCTCAAAGAAGCAGTTCCTGCCGCTCTAAAATCTTACATAATGCAATTATAAATCGAAAGGCGAGATTTCAATCCAACTCATTAGCAGATAATAGAATAACTGAATTTCACAAACGATAACATTTCATGAACTTCTTCTTATCAAATCATATTCATTTCCATTTGCTTTCAATAAAAACAACCTGATTGAATTATCAACTGACAGATTAATAGAATTTTGCTATGTCATTTTTTTTCTTTTTTTTTTATTAAAGATAATTTACGATAACAATTTTAATTGTAAAATTCAATTTTAAAACTTAATTTGTTTTGATGATAATTTCTTGATTGTTTAAAATCTGTTTCTGTTTCATTGAACTAATAAAAGAAATTCGATGATAATTTTCATTACAGCTTGAATTTCATTAAAAAAATTACTAAAATACAATTAGAAGATTGGATTATGAACTTTGCCTCCAATTAGTTCAAAAAGGATTGGTCTGAAATGGAAATAAAAACAAAGTAAACGGGAATCAATTAATAAATTAATTAATAATTAGATTGTAAATTAAGTGGAAGAGAATGAAATGTTAACTTTGATACTTAGATTTTTTTTTTTTCCTTTATTCCATGAAATAACATTGAAATTTGTTACGAAAGTAATAATCAGGACATTTATTACAATTCGCAGTTCCAAGATTATCAATTTTTTTTCAAGAAATTTTTGCAATTGTTTAATAAAAGTTTAAATTTCAAAATAAGGCCTATTTTTTTCGTTGAAATATTTAAAGCGGTCACACACCTGAGATTACCGTAGCAAAAGGGCATTGCTTTCCTTAGTAAAAGGATGACTCAAAACCAGGCTAATTTATGACCTAAGCCATAAAGAACTGAAGTAGGTACATTTCTGTACTTAGAATTTCTTAGGCCGCGCGGTTGGCGATGTCGCTAAGACACTGGCCTCTCACCTCTGTGTCCCGGGTTCGGTTCTCATGTGGGTTTCGTTGATGGTGGCGATCCGCGCTGGGCAGGTTTTCCCGGGGTTCTCCCGTTTCCCCTGCATTTCTCACACCATCCTTTCTCAGTCTTTCTCTCCGTCTGTCCTTCTTTCCGTGGGATTGTACCAAAGGTCTTTCAGGTCGACGGGCTCGGCAGTCATGCCACCCACTTTCAATTAATCTAATCTAATCTAGACTTTCTTACCATTTAGCTGTTTGGAAGTACAGCAACAACAGGACATACGTACATTTAACATCTGGCAGAAGAGAGCTATCGTAAATAGAAATGTACTCTTAATAATAATGAATTTAATGTGCCTAAATAATTCAACAAATGATAACTAAGGAAGGCACAAGGCTAAAGGAAAAGGATTTCGATACTGCGACGGCCGTTTCGTTCTCTTTAGGACTCGTTAGCCAGCCAAACTCCACCGATGACAGCCTTGAAGGTGCAAAAGCTCTCGCTCCCAAAAGCTGTACCTCCCTCAGAAAAAATCCCAACCAAAAATAAACAACAACACAAAAATTCCCTGAATTCCGCTAGGCTCAAAAGAGGACGAAACGGCCGTCCCAGTCTCTCGCCGGTGATAGCTCGGGGTGCGAAATCCTTTTACGTAACGTTCCTTGGTTGACATTTGATAGCCTAAATGTATCCTCTTCATCGATATAACTTATTATAACAACTAAATTAATATCTCCTAATTTCTTCTGACCTGTTTTCAACTGATATTCTTATCCCACCATTCTTTTTCAAATAAAAATTCGTGGGCTCTGGGGATAAATGACGTAAAGCTGAATAACGTTGAAAAATAAGTAAATTACTATAAAGATATGACTTACACGATACCAAATATAAAGATATACGCAATATTTTCATTGAATATCAGATTAAAACTTTGTCAAAAGTGAATGCTTTGAAAATTTTACATTTTTTTTTTTTCATTTCTTTTAGGTTTTCAGTTTATGAGGACCTGACAGTGAGGAAGATATAGGCTCTTACGATCCGCAGCGATGAAAACCAACTGGAGGTCGGAAAGTCAGACCGATTCTCATCCATCTGCCTGTGTCCTGAGAACCGCAGAGCTCTGAAAGAATAATAACTGACAACTGTTGTGAGGAAAAAAAAATAATAATAATAATGCTTACCGGGAATCGAACCTTAAAACAAAAAAGCTTAACGTGCATAATGTATAAATAAAAGATAAGAAAATCAATTCCCATCGATGATGGCTCAGTGTGAGAAAGTAAACCTTTGTGCAAAAATTGATTTTCTTTTCTTGTGTAAAAGAAATTGCGGTTTATTTTAAAAGTATCAATAAACTAAAGTAAGAAGAAATTTTAAAAAATGTTAATTTTAAAAATATATATCATTAAAAAGTAGAATATAAAAACTAAATATATTAATATGTAAATGGTTAAAACGGAGATCATGCCTTCGTTGAACTTTTTTTGGCCGCTTCCGCCTCTTGCTAAAAGGGGCAACCACGGTGAAATAGGCGTATACAAACCATTAAACCGGAAAAAGAAACAAAGAACAAATCTTTTACGATAATTCCAAGCACCAACACAACTCAGGAATCTACTTAGGCCACTGTAAATAGCGGTCACCGAAGCGGTAAACCACCCGTCACCGATGTATCCT
Organism: Thereuonema tuberculata; assembly: GCA_023159025.1. Taxonomy (NCBI): domain Eukaryota; kingdom Metazoa; phylum Arthropoda; class Chilopoda; order Scutigeromorpha; family Scutigeridae; genus Thereuonema; species Thereuonema tuberculata. Next base: position 67,477,648 of record JAFIDM010004315.1, read on the forward strand.
TCCGAAGATGCTGATTGGCTTGTGCCGTATTCTCCGGTTTAACCATGTAAATATTAATAAGTCACTTACAAATTAGTGTTTATATTTAAGTGATTTACGTGTCAAAAAATACATTATAAAAATTGAATTATTATTAATATTGTTTCACATCTGAAGAAGCGTCACAAATAACTTGCAAAGACTGTTGATTATTATAGTGGTACTCTACTTAAAAAATGAGTTTCATTATGTGAAATTAGAACTTCAATATTGAAAATTGCACAACGTTAGTGTCCAAATCCACAGCTGCTTTGTGATTGGGTGTCATCTAATTCTGATCGCGCGCGCATTTCAGTGGGCGATTTTTTTTTTTATTGGCGCAAGAGCGATAGAGGCTAACAATCCGCCAGGAACAAGATTTGAAATCGAGAACAAGTCACTGAAAGGAAGAGAAACACACACAGAAGAAAGAAGAAGAAAACATTTAAGCCACGCCTGGAGTCGAACCCAGCTTCGGACTTCAGCCGAAGTATAGCAGGCCGTCTCCTTGACCACTCGACTATGCCCGAACGACTAAAATGGCAAAATATACAAAAATACAGTTTTTTTTGTTTTGTTTTGTTTTTTTTGTAATGATTTTTAAATTTTCTAAATTAAAATTCTCAAAATTAGAAGTAAAAAAGAAAAAAATCTGCTACAGTATAGGGATATTCAGGCTTTTATCAACTCCATACTTTGAACTACGACGTCATGCATCACATTGTTTGCGACGATACTATTTAAACGGGTGGATGCTCAATTGTCTACTTCGACTCCGGAAGTAGCAAGTTCTTATTGCAATTATAGCTTCATTTATAAATTTTCATTAAATAAATAAATTTATTTACTTTATTTAAAGTACTTATAATTTTAACGATAAGTTTCGTTTTAAGAAACCGGTAATTTGTCAAAAATTGTCAACTTCCGGAGTCAATTGGGTTTGTTTCACAGGAAGCGCATGTATATCCATCCACCTATTGATGACGTCATAGATTCTCTTGGATCTCATATGAAAACGATACTTGACGTGTCTGCTGGTTGAACTTTGGAGGAAAAGAACAAAAATAAGACTTGATTTATAATGCATTGCATTTTATTAATCGTGAGCAGATTTTAAAAATAAACGATCTCAGGTGAAAATAAACAAGTAAATAAAACATATATAATCGGAAAACATTGTTGTCTATTAGTTCAGAGTCAAGATAAGGTGCATAGATTTCAGTAAATTCGTGAATTTGCTATTAATAATACCTACATTAATATCACGTGAGTTGATATAACAGTAATACTAGATTATCTGCATATTTCAAGTCATTTGAGGCTGACGCAGAGAACTGTAATCGTTCTTTTATCGTAATAAACATTAATCAAATATTCATTTAAAACCGCAAAGTCTGTGTTCTATCGCTTTTTCACATAATTATTTATTGTAAATTTACAATAAACTAAGCAACAAGTTCAAAAGAACTCCAAGCCTACTATCCCCTTAAAATATTATTTATTAAAACTTTTCCTTTATTTAAGAATAAAATAAAATAGTAGTACTGTTCGTTTTCAAAAGCAAGAACTAGCATTGGCGGACGATTCTACCCCGCAAAGGGGTGATACGCTGAGATTCTTTCCTAAGACCTGTGGTTTTTTTTTTTTTAGTACCTGTTATTTTTGCAGTAGTATTTATTCTTTTCATAATTATTTCCCGAAAAGCGCAAATAGAACGCAGCTACTAGTAAACTAACACTGATAAAAAGTAAACATCCCATCTTTGTTTCTTCTCACCCCTATTTTGAACAAATCGAAGGAGACCTGACGCATGCGCAAAAGCGTTGAAGGTCTCGTAAACAGTACAAACGACAAAAATGTAAAACTTATATTTGTATTGAAATTATAACAATAGAATATTAATATTAAACAGGATAACAATCCGTTGTTTTAGATTCCAATGTCTTCGCGTTCATTTGTCAACAAGAACACAAAAGTGACGTCATCCCTAGTTCCAAAATCTGCTAACCAATTTTCATGAAGATCCATCCAGCGAATCAGAAGTTATTAGCACGGAACACACACACAGATTGAGAGATTTCGTGAGCCTGACTTCCTTTTTCGAAAATAGGATAAAAAGAAAAGCGACTTATTGTTATTAATATTAAAAGACTAACCGTTGATCTGTAATTATCTATTTTCAAGTTTTGTTATAGTTGGGTTGATGTTTGTTTGTGGAAAGATTTTGTCCCATTCAGGTCGAGCAGATGGAATATTCTAGAGCATTTCAGTTCATGTGGGTTTTTACTAAACATTTTCTACTGAAAGAAACAGCAGAAGTTCTAAATTTAAATTAAATTGTTAATAATATTAATACTATTAATTTTAAAATTCAAGAGCATCCACAAAAAATGTTTTCGGGGAAGGGTTAAAATGTATTGGCAATGTAAAGGAAATAGTAAAACAAACTTATAAAACGATTTAAAAAAAAAACACTTTAAAATATAATTAAAATTATTTAACTTTATTAAATTATTTAAATTACTTAAATTTTTTATTTATCTTAGTTATTGTGGTGAGAGAATAGTAAGCTATCATAATTTCTATATGTTAACGAAAACTGAAACATTGTACAATAAGGGGTTCGTCCATTAATTACGTGAGCTCAAAATGTGGGGGGAAGGGTTCCGGCAAAATCTCATCAAATTTCATTTAAAGGGGGGGGGGGGATCAATAAAAATCTCACGTCAACTTTTTCGCGGATCTTTTTTGTCCGTCTGTCCGGCGGATATAAACATGAATACTACTCAGGGTTTGGCATATTCAAAACAGTATTTGTAAACACATGTTAAAAATACTGTTTAATATTCTTTCTAAATAAAGTATGTTTGTTATTAAAGTGTTTTAAACAATGTTTTAAACAGTGTTTAAAACAAATAAAAAACTTTACATTTTAAACGTACTTTCTTATATTAGCAGCACTTATTTTATTCTGTAATCAAATATTTTTATTTACGCATGTTCCATTTTATTTTCATAAGCAGGAAGTCGTTGTTTGAAAAGTCGTCGTGAAGGGCCCGCCTGGGGTAGTACCACCCTCACACGGTGTAACGTTTTCGTGTAAATTCGTTATAGTGCACCTTAAACGTAGTATCGTTTTTCTCCTCTTCTTTCACAGAAAAACAGTATTTCATAGAAGATATCAGTAATGCTTTAGGTATTTAGTGGTTTGAAGCAAAATACATGAACATATCAAATAAATTTAATTATTTAAAAATTATAGGGGAAATCTCACGTGTGGGAGGGGGGGGGGGTCCCAACACATTACCAAATCTCACCAAGAGGGAAATTCTTAAAAAAAAGCACCTCACGTAATTAATGGACGCCCCCTAACCCAATAATAATAAATAATAATAATAAAAAATCTGTTTTGTTTTTTTTATTTATAAACAAAGTAGAATTGTTCACTTGATGACAGTAAACTAGATTTTTTTTTTATAAGAAATAGAATGTTTTGTGGGTTAATTTCAATTTTACTTACAAATGGTTACTTTATCCCATATGAATAACATTCACGTCTGAAAATCAAAACTTTGTGAATGATGTCGAGATGTAAAAATTTGTTAAAATTTTCTCTTGTAAAACATTCTCCTTGTAACTATGTATTGTAGAAACGACTACATAGGAGACCTTAAATTCATTCATGGAACCAATTTGCCTGGAGTTAGCCTCAAAAAAATATGGCTGAGATTTCTTCTGTAGACATCGTACATTTTTAACTGGAGGTTGTTTTATTTTTTATTTAATAAATAATAAGCCTGACTATCGTTAGTCATCGTGTGGTAATTGACTTTTATTCTATAATATCTATTGTTGCATCAAAAACAATGACTGTGTGTACAGTGAGACTCATTAGCTCCTTTTTTCGCATTCGATTAACGATAAAAACGTATCAAGAAAGATTGCCAGATCTTATCTAAAACTGTTTACCAAAATATCACAACTAAGGTTTATTTAAATTTCGCTTTCAAATATTGCAGCAATCGATTTAATGTCTCAAAGATATCTATTCATTATATATTACAAAAACGTTATTCTGTCTATCATTCTGTCATAAGACTTTTAAGTTTTTCCAATTTTGTGACCAAACTATTTAATTTGGCCATGCAAATGGATAAAATGTAGATCTTTTTAAGACAAACAAAATGCTACAAAAATCTTTCGAAAAAATTTTTTGGTTTCCCAGATCTCGCCTTTTAAAGGGTCTAATTTTGACTTTTTCTCAATTTAAACGCAAAGTATAAAAGTAGGAAGAGAGCATTATATGGAGAAAATGTTGGTATTTGAAAGTTATATCGAACGGTATATCAGTCATTCACAAACGTTTCTGCGTTTGCAAGATACATGCAAAAATGTGTGTGGTGCAACCCCAAGTGGTGTGGCGCCAACCCGCAATATATCTGAGTTATCCGGAGAAGCCACAACGGGCTGGGAAAACGTAAATTCTCCCTTCTCAATTTTAATTTGCTAAATAAATACAGTTGTCTTTTTTAATGCTATATATCCAAGGGTTCCGGAGTGAACAGACGGTACCCGGCTAGTTAAAAATAAAAAAAAATAAAAAAAAAAAAGTTTAATTGTTTTCTCATTTCTGTTTTCTTTCCAAGAGAAATTAGCCGAATAAACATAATTTCAGTTTTGCACTATGGTAGCCTACTTCGAAACTGCCATTGCTATAATCAATCTATACACGAAAAACGTAATTTTGATTTCAAATGTTAATTCTCGTGAATTATAGTAAATAGTTCTTTTTTCTTACTTTCATCATCTCTAAGTGGCAGTTATGCTGTGTACCGTTTATATAACAGTACTGCTATTTATAGCGTGCACATCGATGTATGATACATATGTGTATCGGTACTGTCTATCTTACAATATATTTATTAAAATTCTTATAGCCCCCACGCGGATTGGCGCTTAGACTCAAATGACATTTTGTTAAATGATACAAGACGATCACCTGACGTTCCTTTCATTTGATCAACAATGGCGACTGAAAGAAAATCTTACTTTAATACGTTTGCTTTTTATTCATTTGTGCTGCTCTAGTAAGAGTCTATTAATATATTCTAGACCCGACACATCTGTGAGGCGCCTGTAACGAGACACAGCCACAAAGAAAAGTTATTTCCCTATGCTGCTGATAAACAGGTGATCGTGAGCCCAAGAAAAGAGATAACAGACAACCCTGCCCTTTCGTTAACTGATCATTCAAAGTAGTTTTTGGAATCTGGGAGTCCTTCACTCAGCAAAATAAGACAAACCGACTTCTGGTTTATTTATGGACGGCTTTACCTTGCAATTCATATCACGCAGTTTCTAAGTTTTGTGGATTTTCCTGTGCAAACAAATGCTGTCAAATGTTATGTTTAATTTTCGAAAGTCATTTCATGGGATTTCTGTATAGAATCACTGTACTTGTAATGTTATTGGCCGTGTTTGTGAAATCTCAGTATTCCTCTCGAACACTTTTCTTCTGTGTTTATGTGTTGGTATTTTGCATCACAAAACGACTGCCTTTAAATTTGGTACAACAGTGTTCATTTATGGCCCAATTTAAAACATGAGTACTTTTATTGTAGCTTCAACCTCTCCATTATGTGTCGAAAGTGAACTTCCTCACGATAAAACAACTGAACCGTTTTTCTTAAAACCTCCTACGATTCTTATTTATACCCCCCTCCCACTTCCAATAACTTCATTCTCAGACTCCACTATGCGATGGATTCCCATAAACCCTTACTTTCTATAGACTAGAATATAAGTTTTCTAAATTATTCACACATATGAATCTCGCAGAACATTGAGAAATTGAATGGGGGGATATAAACAAAGAATTTTAAAAAGCCATAAAAAATCTGTTTAATAATGAAATTCCGTGAGTGATTGACGTAGTGTCAAAAACAAAATGAAGGGTAGACAAGGGAGACACGGATGATTTAAACATTAATGTACGGTTTCAAATCTTTTATATATTATTGTATTCCCAGTCTTAACAAAAACATTTCATATGATTAAAATTCTTTTTCTGTTATTATCTTAATGTCAGGTGACCAAGCCTCTTCGTGAGACGTCTGCTAAGAGTGGTTTACCATAAATGATGATTTTGTGCGATTGTGGTGGTACCATCAAAAGACGTTAATTGACGTAAGAAAATATTATAACGCTTGATATAATCATTTTAATATTTTCTTACGTCAATTCACAACTTGTGGTACTGCAACATCAATCACGACTTTGCCAATGAAATTCTTAATAAAAAACAAGGTAGGGATAGTGATTAGTAAACCAATCACAGTGCTTCGCAACGGCTTCTGAGTCACCTTTATTTTAGAATAGACTGCGCCAGGGTGGTCTAAAAAATGCTCGCGCGAGTCTGTTTGCGATCCCATACTATCTTACCCACCCTATTTATATGGAATAATCGTCATTCTTAACTCAAACCTTGTTAATACACTGAATTCCTAATAATGATTTAAAAAAAAAACTTAAGTTGAGAAACTGTGAAAAGATTTAAAATGGGGAGAAAAAAAAGAAGAATAAGAATTGCCCATGAGGGGATCAAATCCACAACCTTCGCGTTATTAGCACGACGCTCTAACCAACTGAGCTAACAGGCCACCTACAACTGAGCTAACAGAAGCCGTTGCAAAGCATTGTGGGATATGTGCCCACAGACAGACAAACCGGGGATATAAGGCGTCTTTCAGAAGCCTAAAAAAAGACACACACACAGAGAAAGAGACCCTCTTATTTTATTCTATAATCTTGAGATGTAAACTATAATTAAAACCCAAACATTTTTTTCATTATGAACTGAAAGATATGTAACACAGTCTGATATCGTATATCCATTATAACCCGATGTAGTGTCGAAAGTAGACACTGTCCAACGTGGTTGGTGCTAGTTTCAGATTAACGCCTTCCAATCCCTAGGGATTGTCTTTAAAGTTTAACGTCTTCCGATAAGATAAAAAGATCCTATCACCGTCCTTTTCATCTAATTCCCTGCAATTGTTAGTAATGGCTTCCATTTTCATTTCAAACTACGAATCGGAAGTTTCAGAGAAGCCATTTGAAAATAAACCAATGAGGGACCACCAGAGATCAAAGTCAGTGCGTTTCACTTAATTGAGGGTTGAATTCACTGTGATTGATCTGTTACTAATCACAGTTCATCATTGATCAATTTGTTTGATTTATCGCTGCATCCTTCACATTCGCCACCATTAATTTTATATCAAACGAACGAATTTTATTTCATCAGTCGTAAAGGAAGCTAAATCCATGGACGCGAAATAGTGTCAACATGTACTGCTTTCGCCAGTTGTTTTAGAAGAATTGAAGACAATGCTCGACTTCGCACAGAGAAGATAAAGTTAGTGTTTGGTAGAATGTTCATATGAAAGTGCATTCTGGGAAAATGTATAGTATTATCTCAAATCCATTTGCTGATGTTTTCCATTTCATCTGATTTCGTTTAACTTTCCAGTATTTCATTCTCTTCGTTGGATTGATCTTTGCTTCAATGGAGTTGAGTTTTAAAAGCTGCAAAGATTTTTTTTTTTTTTAATAAATATTTTAATGAATTAATTCAAGTTTTACTTCGATTAAAAACTGTTTGGTCTTTACTTCGAAATTTATTCAATTTATTTAAAACTAGCTGTACCGGCATGCGTTGTAATGTCACTCAAAGAAAGAAAGTGTTTGTGTTTTAATTCTGTTTATTGAAGTGCTTTTGGATACACAATATTTTTTGTTTTTCCGTCTGGTGCGTACACGAATAAATCAGAAAGTTTTCCGGCGCGTGAGCAGGCCACCTACAGCTGTCCATGTGTTGTCCCTGTGCTTTGTTGATGGTCATTGCAAATGCGAGTCGCACCGGAAGCTGCAAACATTGAAACCGGAAATACACTCTCGCGCACCAGATATTGTAAAGTGGTTCTACTAATTCAGAAACCTTCGTGGGCGTGTGCACAACTCACCAAAGTTTCATCGCAATCTGATGAATGGTATAGGAACCATACGGGACAAACAAACAAAGAAATATTCACTTTTTTATATTAAGATAAAAAAATACTGTCTAATTCTTTTATAACCACATGATACGAAGTTTGTAATGACTACAATTAACTTTAAATATATTATTTTACTTGGATATTAAATTGTTCGGTCTCCATTTTGCGATTACTTTAAAGGTTTTCATTCGTGCTTCTTCCAGTGGCAGCCCATGCAAGAAGTAATATAGATGTAATTCACTGTTTCGAATCCAATGGTGACTCTTTAATCATTTATCTATTGGCGTTTGAGGAATTTAGGTGTATATCAGCAAAACCTAGTAAACATCAATGAACGGAGATAAGACAGTTTTTGAATTGAGCCAAACATCAGACAAGTTTGTGGTCTACAGATTTTATTCTAGTTTTAATAGTTGTTCATTTATGTTTAAATAAATAAATAATAAATGGACTGCTCAGAAGCCAATCAGATTAAGTCAATAAACCAAAAAATGAAATAGGTTTTTTAAAATTACGTACCAAAAAATAACAACGCTTGTAAATTTGAAGAATGAATTTTTTTATTGAAAGATAACATAACTATAAACTTGGATGAGTGATTTGGGCACTTTGTCAACCGAAAGTATAAACATTAGAGCATGACTTACAGAAAAAATTTCAATTTAAAACAAAATGACTTAATCTGATTGGCTTCTGAGCAGTCCAAATGTACATTGTATTCGCGGGCCCAGTTACTGAAGGGAAAATGCGCTTGGCTAGTGTCTGGAAGAACCGGATTCAATTCTTGGAGGATTCTTTCTCCTCCAGATGACTCCCAGATCCACCCAGCCTTCTATCAAACAGTACCGGTTTTCTTTCTTAGAGATAAAGAAGGAACTGACCTTCCTCTCTTCAATTTATTTTAATTGTCTGGTGGTTGTGGAAGTCTTATGTCTGTGTTGCCTACCTCAAAAGTGTACGAATGTGAGATATTAATTCATTCTAATAGAGAATAATAAATGTAGCGTCAGTAACAAATTCTTAATGAAAAGGACGTCCACCACCTCAGATGTTGGCGTAATAGCCTGCATGAGTCAGTTACAAATCTGGGATTTTATTTACAACAACACTCAAGACGGACTGCTCCGTGATGGTCAACAAAAATTCTAATCTGGGTATCTCAAAATAAGGAAACAAGAAAATTTTTCTCTCAGACAAATGATGAAATCAAAAATGTTTCATTCGAATTGACTGGTAGGAGAAAGTTTTACGCCGAAAGAACTACAAACCACGTAAAGGAATCATTGCCTTGCAGTGGTTTGAAAAAAAATGATTTAAAAAAGGCTGATGTTTTTAGCTTAGGAGCACCTGCTTGAAAAATGTTGAACAGGGGGTGCGTGTTTTACATCTTAGTAATTACAAAGGCTACAGACATGGAATTTGGCGGGAATTCGTAACTGTTCAAGGCAAGCCAAATTGCGTGGGTGTGGAGATGCCGAGTGCAAATGTTTTAAAGAAGAAATTCTTAATGGGTTTCACTATTAACATTCCTTTAAAGCATTGTTGAAAACTTAACTTTTAAGATAGTGCTATAAAAACATCACATTTTATTACAGATTCACTATAGCCTTTTTCGAAGAAAAAAAAATAAGTAAAAAGGTCAAATACTATAGAATATATATAGGTCTAGAAGCCAGGAACGCTTACGGCCGCCACAGGCATTTGTTGCGCCGCCTTGTTTAATCATTCTATTGTTTTCCTTTTGTATATTGTCAATTTGTAGAAACCGTAGCGACGAAAGGCGAAAGTGGTTTTATTCTGTACAGAATTAAAAGGATTTCAGCAACAACGCATTCAAAATTATGGTTTTAAAATTAATGGAATCGATTAAAAAAAAATAATAGCAAACCATTTCTACCTCTTTCGAAGACACATATAAGCAAAACATTCAGATCAAAATTAAATATATTTTATTTAAGTATTTTCAAACTATTTAATGTGAGGACGTGTAAATAAAATCAAATAAACGAAATGAATGTCTGAAAACTTATTAATTTAATGGAATAACTGATGTCTTCGCTTCTTAGGTCGCCGCTTTTTAAATAACGTTTATAGGAGGTGACAGATGGGGAAACCAGCAACGAACGCCAGGCGAAAAAATCGAAGAGACGAGACTGAATCAATGGCGAAAGTGTTAAAAAACAAAAAACATACACACATTTCCGTTTTCTTCTGCTTCTTTTTGTTACTTCTCATTCCTTCTTTTATAGTCATCATTTCTGTCTTTATTGAGTAAAAATAAATTTGAAAAGAAAATTCTTAAGAAAATGAAAATATGTGGAAATGCCCGGAATTTAAAATGGTATTTATTGGTTAAGGATAATCCTAGTTGCAATTGCCGCTTAAAGTAGGTGGCAATGGTGAGCCAGGACAAGGGTCGGGCAAGCCAGGCAGGAACGCAAAGCTCAATTAATATGTTGTAATAAAATTTTATCCTTACTGTGATAAATTTGATGCATCAGATGTTGTGATTAAAATTTAAGCCTTTCATAATTTCTGTTAGACGAGGTAATCTTTAATCTTTGCTAAAGGCGCGCGGGAGTCTTTACTCTGCCCACTCGTTTGAAGATGAGGGCGTAGTAATGTTTTCAGGGGCAAAAAGTGTTTTTTTTCCTGGCTCTGTTATCTGCAAAATGATACGACTTTAATTACTAAACAATTTTAAATTAATTATTATCGCTTTTAATATATGAGTAAATATAATAAAGAAAAAACAAAATTTAGCGCATGTAAAAAAAAAACAACACCTCCATGTATGTTCCGTTAGTTGAATTATGTGGAGATTTCTTCACGACATTTCAGATACGGTTCATCAGCCATTAGCGAATCAGATCTGAAAGTTAAATTTTATTCGTTGCTGTTCTTGATTTCTTACTCGTTGAATAATTTATGGGTCAAATCTAACCTAAAAGCCGTTTGAAAAAGTGACGTTATTACGTCATCGCGGCACTTACCGGAAATGGCCCGTGAGTCATGTGACCCGATCACGTGACCATCATTATCATATTCTAAGCGGGCGGAGGCCTTGCTGCTTATTGCGGTGTTGGTTCGTGGTCTAGCAGTGTGGGCTTCCAACTCTCAAAGCGAAAACACAGATGGTTGGATATTTTTTCCCTTCGTTCTAATACCTGACGCGAACATCAAAGTCGCGGTTGCAAACGACGAAAAAAGGATACAAACACCGTCCGCCGATCGAAAAAAAGGTTTTCGCCGTTTGAAAGCTGCCCACAATGGCGGACAACGATCCCCGACTGGATCACAACGATCCCGATCTGAAATACTTGATTGTCGACCGAAAAGTCATCAATGATCCGACGGTTCAGGCCGAATGGACAGCGAAACGACTGGTGTGGGTGCCTCACGAGAACCACGGCTTCGTGTCGGCCAGTGTCAAAGGGGAAAAGGGCGACGAAATGGAAGTGGAAGTGGTGGAGACGGGCAAACGATGTCTGGTGAACAAAGATGACATCCAGAAAATGAATCCCCCCAAGTTTAACAAAGTGGAAGACATGGCAGAACTGACCTGCCTGAACGAAGCCTCGGTCCTCTACAATCTCAAGGACCGCTATTACTCGGGTCTTATCTATGTAAGTATAAGCCACTAACACTCTAAGGTGAATAGGCCTAACCGAAATCCTCCCACGCCGGCCGCTGATTCACGGCCAACTGTCGAAAATGACCTCAGACAAATTGTGTTCAAAGTGCATTTCGTATGAGTAAGCGCTCAAGGAAACCCAGATCGATCGCATTATTGAATAATCCCTTCATCAAAACATTCAAATTCCCAATCGGAATTCCTCATTTTAAGTCAATAACTTATTTCAAAATCAAAATCTGTCAATAATTTCAGTTGTTTCACATTATTTATTTACACAAACACCTAAACTCGTCGCTTCTATTTCTTAATGTTGCAAGATATTTTTACAAGTTTTTTGGTGAATATCTGGGCTAGAACTTAATTGAATTCCGTCCAAATGAGTTCAAGGGCGAGTCGGATTCTTGGAAAACATGTATACAGTCATGCATTTGAAATACTTTCTTTAATAACTCTTTATATTGATTATTTTCGTTGGATTATTAAGTAGGTGATCAACAAAGGTCGATTGCAAATGTAAATCCTAGTATGGTAATTTTTTTTAATTGTATAACGGGAATTTTTGGGCTTGGTATTTGGAATACCGCATAAAGGTGTCGCCCGTTCAAAGCTAAGCCGATTCAGTTTTGCAGATTTTGAAATGGAAATTACGTTATTTCCGATGATTGGATTATAGCTGCGTGTCCTCAGCCGGCCTGAATTAAAATAGCAGTTTCGTCATCAGTAGCCAGTTGAAGGACTTGTTGATCAAGGAAAAATTTAAAATAGACGCCCTTAGAAATGAAAGGGAAAAATCTCTGGAATACAGTGATGAAGCATCTCACTAATGCCAAATATTTCCTTTTGTAATATGCATTTCCAAATATGAAGTCTCACGAATAATATTAGCTGTTTTCCTGTTTGTGCACAGTTTGGTTTCCTTCCAGGCCTCAAAATGAAAATCTATTATTTTTCAATTAAAGACACGTTTCGCAATATTAAATTGTAGCTAAGTTAAATGACTGTGTTTATTATAATAAGTTAAACGTTGCCTATGAAAAAGTATTAGCTAAGGAAATATACAAGATACAAGATTTTTATATATTAAAAAAAAAAGTTTAAATAGTGTGAGAAGTTTGCGAAGGAAGGCCTTATTCTTACGCGCTGAATTATTTATGGAATTCTTTTCCGACATTGAAGTAATTCACATCCTGATAGTAATGATTATGCTGATATGTCGAGTAGTTTTTTTTTTTTTTTTTTTTTTTTAAACTGTTGCTGTTAATTTATTTCTTACTTATTTGGCGGATTTATGTAACCCGTTCCACGTTCCATTTTAGGAGAAATTTTGTTGTGAGAAAGATTTATTTCTGCGGCAAAAAAGGACAAGTAATGCATATATATATCGCCAATGGATCGTGTTGGCCTAATTTAACAGCTGCCGATTATGCTGTTCTTTTGATAGCGAAGGCACTTGTAAAGTGGACAGGTTGTTGCTAAAGAAGATTCCGATAGAAAGTAGTTTAATGAAATAGATGCCTTGAACGCTTCCCTTAAAAAGGATTAGGAAATGTATGGCACTTCGTGCAGCAATTTAAATTGACACATAATTTTTTTTTTTTCTTATTGTAGAAACGTAAGATTTAAAATTAAAAGCTATTTTTTTCCCCTCTTTTCTTGCATAATTATAATTTTACCTTTTAATAATTATATATAATTTTTACTTTTTTTTTTTCCATTTCTACAAAAAAAAAATTGCTTTCAGTTCTCAAATCTTAGAATTTTAATAGGAAAAAAGTTGTTAATTTGGGCATTGCTTATTATCCTCAGTTTATTTGTTTTTATAGATCTATTTGTTTCTCAGTTTTGAGGCAGCTTTTTAAAAATCAGGTTTTAAATATAATTTGGATTTAAAATTAAGAAATAAATGACTTTTGATGCTGACCTAAAAGCAATGAAAAATGTCGTATCTTCCCCTCCCACTTCTGCTAGGGGTTAAAAAGTGGACTCACAAACTAAACACGTTTGGAGAAGGAATTTGCGGTTCTTTCCATCCCCCCCCCCTCCCTTCCTATGATGAAAGTCAGAATGAAGCAATTTTTGTGATGTTTCCTTGTAAATGACAAAAACACTTTAATTTTTGTGCTTCAAAGAAATTCATTTGAAGCTTTCATTAATCCGTTGGGGGGTTTTTTTTTTTTGGTTGGAGATCAAAATACCTGAAATTGTTGATTGACTGATAAAAGTGGGACGGGGTTGGGGGAGAGAATCAAAGCCTCTCGTTACTCATCTTTAGTATTGACTGGGTCGTCTTGTTTCTGTTCTATTTGAACCACATGCGAAATTTTAAAGGAAGAAACGCACAACTGTAAAGATGTCAACATGTCATGGGATGGGAGTCATGTGACTCTTCGGTTCAGAATTGGAAGAAGTTACCAATATTTCACTTGTGGAATGTAATATTCAATAGATGACAGTTATAATTTCAGCAGAATTCATTCTATTGATTTCCTGCATTTTATTCGGTCACATATCCTAGTGAAAGTGCAAAAGCACTTATTCTTATTGCTGTAGCAATAACTCTTTGATTTTATCTCATTAAGAGTTTTGGTTTCATATCAAAAATGTTAGTAATTACTGGAATATTTTGAATTATGAAGGATAAACAATACATCGGTTGTACAGCTTCCATGTCGATAAGATTATTCAAGGCAGTTTAATAAAGAACTGGATTATCTTGGTAACCACGTCTGATATTCCATTATGGTTCACAGATAACATTGATAAAGTGGCCAGAAAATATTTGAGATAACTCTTTAACCATAAGGTTAAAAAAAATAAAGATTTTCACTACTCCTGCATTAGATTTATATAAAAATAAAATTATGAATAACACTTAGATTATAAATTATAATAAAACTTTGGATTTTAATATTTTACGTGATGCTGATTTTTTTTTTCCAGCGATAATTGTATGAATTTGATATTAATTTCGTGAGTAAGATGATAACAGTAAAATTGATGAAATAGATAAGAAAAATTGAATTTGCTTGGTTTTGTGTTTTTTTTTCATCTTTGTATTAAATTGAACATTTTCGTAGAAGCCAGTGGTTCTTAATCATTAAAGTTCCTCTTAACCTTTTGGTTCTTGAGTCTCTCTCTATCAAAAATTGCTGAACTATATTAAATCTAGAAAGTTGATATTTGATGAAAAAATTGGCCAGGTTACTCAATCAATTTACATATAAAAAAATAAACATATTTTTTTTTCTTTCTAATTATAAGTAGTTACCTACAACTGCTAAAATACTTAGTTTAAGGAAATAATTGTTTTTTTGTTTTGTTTTTTTAATTGGGTTTTTAAAGGGCTTAGACAGGGATTTTGGTTTGCTTCCTACATTACAAATCAGTGGTTTAAGAAGCTTAAACAACTTATTTAGGTTTCAGTCTTGTTGATCTTTTAGTTGTTGATATTTAGCCTTAGAAATTGAAACAACATTGAGCTGATGTAGATTAACTTGTTGATGATGGAAGAGTGATACAAATTTCAGTAAATTCTTCTGGGCTTTTGATGACGATTACCTTAAAAATGTTTAAGTCACATTTGCCATTAGTGAAACAAAGAATAAAGTATGATTCGTAGAGGATTATATATTGGAATTGGTGAATCAAATAATGTTATTCAAGACTCTTCTATTTCTAATGATTATTTGATTAGGGAATGTTTGTTCATTGTAACGTTTTGTCATTTAGGAAAAAAAGACGAGTAAACACTTTAAAAGAAACCTTTAACTTTAAAACATTTGATTTGATTTCTGAAGTTTCTTCCCAACTCCTTTTTAGTTTTGTGATGTAAACACTGTGGACTTCTTTAATTTAGAATAACAATAATTTTTGTATCAATCGAACGGCAAAAAAATTAAACTTTCACCTAAATTAAGCCCAGCACATTTTTAAATTATTTTTTTTTTTTGTCTTCAAAAACAAAACACTGTAAGTTGTTTTTGCGTTGTGCATTGATTTAAAAAAAATAACAGGATTTCCTGTTAGAGTTTTGAGAAAGTTTTTAATCGATTTTGGTAGTAGGTTCACTCAGTTGTTTTTAAATTGCAAAAAAAAATATATATCTGTATCGTAAACCAGTGGAATTTGCATTTTTTTTTTTTTTTTTTTTTTTATCTTCAATTTTAGTTTAAAAGTTTATTTACAGTAATTGTGCAATTCAGTATAGTTATTTTAAATTACATATTGATTTGATTTTGTTTTTAAATATATATTTTTTCTAATTTTGTTCTGCTATTATTAAACACAGTGCTTTCTTGTGGTTCTTTTTCCTCCCTAATTTATGAGTTAAATCTCATTTTTTCACTTAAAAAAAACCAAACAAATTTAAAGTGAAGTAAATTCTATTTTATTCCACATCTACCAGGATAATTAAATTTTGTATTTAGGCCTACTGTTTAGAATACTTTGACTGTAACTAGATTGTGTTGGTATTATCTAAACTTGATGTTTAGTTTCAAATCTACTGACAATGAGTGTGAGTCATTCTTTGTTACCTTGATTTTGATTGGTGTTTGAACTTTAAATATTACTTTTGACCAGGAGATTTTTTTTTTTTTTTTATGATCTCTGGCCAACACTTTCCAAAGACGCACCTTTAAACTCTTGGCATAGAACAGCCTTGTAATTCCACTACAAGTTTAGGAGTCTGGATTGGATCACAAGAACAGAAAGAAGGACGAAGAAATACTGTGTGGAAGATGAAACTTCAAAGTTAACACAAATGCTAATAGCAAAGAAAAGCTGTTATGAAATGGATTTTAAACAAAAATGATAATAAATTGTTGAAAAGAAAATGTCCACATTGTACAAGAGTGAATGAAGTTGAAAGTTCTCGATTTAATTTGAAAAGGAAATCTTTGCAAGAATGCCGTTTCTTTAGGATAGTTTTATTCTTAGTTGAGTGAAAATGATTATTGAATTTTATCTATTCTGCTGCAAAGTTTGTGTGTCATCGCTAATAATAATAATAATAATTTAAGCACAATGTGCTATTTTTGTTCGGATGCATGTTATGCTTTTGCAGCATGCATATTTTTTTTAATCAATCAGCTTGGCTATAAAAAACATTAGGATGATCTATTAGGAGAATGTTGCAATTTTCAGTTCCAATGCAAAACCTAATCATTTCTTTCTATTGCATCTTTTTTTTTGCTTGAAATTCAAAGATTTGAATAAGATAAAACTTTTCTATTTTTTTTTTTTAAGTTTAGTTTCCATTGTAGATCCTTTAACCAATATCAGGATTCACGGTGATCTATTATTTCCTTGACAAGTTATTCTGTTCTTTTAACTCTTGGAGGAGGTAAAGGCTAAGTCTCAGAATCTGGCGAATGACACAAAATTCAGAACCACCTGCAGTGCATCTAAAAAACTAGGAAGGAATAATCAGATCAAATTATTTTAATGCAATCATTAAAATAGATTGGAAGAACGGAAATAGTGGACAGCTTTATAAAGTTCTAAAGGTATAAAAGACCTACGACTTTTGATTTACCTTCACTGCTGTAGTTTATAAAATAAATAAAATCGTAAAATTAAAGGGGCTATTAGTATTTTTTTTTAAATGCTGAATGTAATAGAGAAAATATTTAACTACTCTAAAAAAAGGGAAATAATTACATTCCTGTTGAACCATTGACTCACGAAATTCAGAAGCTAAATGTTAAACTTTCGTTTTGTTTTATACCACAGCTGGTTCTGAAACAAGAATAATACTGTTATTCCAGTAGTTCCAGCATTTAGCAACCCTTGATTTGCTACTGAGTGAGTTTAAAATTTCAGTTTACTAAAGAGGTAAGATTTCATAGTAACAGTTGTAAGGAAAAGAAAAAGCTGGCTTCAAAAAGAATAAAAAATTATGATTATTTGGAATAACTAATGATAGTGTAGAACATTTTGAACTTTGGCTGTTGAATCATCGTATGGCTGATAAAAGGTGATAACACAGTCCTTGATAATATTGAAGACCAGTGCAATTGTGGCACAAGGAGAGAGTGTGTGAAAACCAGTATTTTTATTCAAATTTGATAATAAATATTATCATTTTGTAATTACTCTTCTGAATTGATAAAGAATATTCTAAATATTAAAACTGGAGGAATGTAGTTTTATTTTTCATAATTTCATAATGAAATGGAAAGAAATATGTTTTTTTTTTTAATGCTAAAATAGTCTTTAAAAAAAAAACCCAGCAACAACCCAAAAAGTTGAATTTAGTTATTAATTTGAAGATGGAGACTTATTGTCTGTAATATAAATTAATCTCAACTTTTAAAAGCAATTTAAATGAAGTATACTTTGGACACCCATTAAAGCTTCTGTTTGCTATTATTATTATTTTTGTGAACGTTCAAATAAATATTAAATCCTCTTAAAAAATCTCTTTTCAACATCATAATTATTGCTTAGGGAAAAATGTCTTGATATTCACCTGACCTGAAGATACCTGGCTTGGGTGATAGCTTTTAATGGTTTCGTAAAATTTACTTCAAATTGGTTCAGTCGAGCTGTTTAAAAGGTTTTAGACACTGGCCAGATGAAATTAATAATATACTATTATGTCCGAACAACTTCAGCAGAAGATGAGTTATAACCAGTGATTCTGAATCCAAAATGTATTGAATTGTTGGATGGTTCAAAACTTAAACTACCACACATTATTGTCTGCTGTATTCTTGAAACTGAAAACTCAACTTCGGCTACAATGAAAGTAGGCAGATGTTACTTTTCATAAAATTAAAAAAAAAAAAAAAAATGTTTTTGTTATTTACTTAACTAGGATTGTTAAAAAACCAAACCTGTAAATTGCGACAATGAAGAGATCAATAGTGGAGAAATAATGATTAGGAGATCTTCAATACTCAAGGGATAAAGAACTGCACAAAATGTAATTGTAGATAACTGTTCTTTTGCAGTCTCAGTACAAGGCTACATTTCACTCAGTTTATTGCTTCCATATCGTCATCTAATATTGGACATGCAACTGAATTTACTTCTAAGACAGTTCTTTTTTAAGATTAATTCTGTTAAATAACTCTTCAATTGGACATTAACCACTAAACTGGGTTTCCTGTCCTGACATTTATTTATTCGTGATTGAAAAGCATTTCATAATGGGTGATTATGAAATGTAAATGGCTTATAATTACGGAAGATAGACTTACAATCGAAAAATAGTTGTTATGGATCACAGTTAAGATTTTCTCCTTTATTTAGTTTACTTTTAAAATCACAATTGATGATCTTGTGGAATAGTCAATTAGAAACTCCAGAAATGCTCAGTGGATTAACGTTGACATCAATGTAATGGTTGATTGTAAATTGATGTATCGCTGACCTTCCAACTTTACTTAGCCAATATAGAACTGCTCGTGCCTTTTTCTTTTTTGGTTGTAAATCTTTTATTAGCTTCACTGTGAATTTAGTAAGAACAGCATTCTGTCTTAGAATACAGAGAAACTTCCTTTTCAATTATATACTTTTAAGAATTAGAACAAGCTTCATTTGTAAAATATATATATTTTTATAATTTCTACATCTCGTAATTATTTAGATCATTAAAGTTGAAAAATTTTCCCAGTACAACTGAAAAGTAAGAATTTCTGTTGGATGTTTTACGTGAAATGAGAGTTAAATGAACAAACAAAGGAATGTAGTTGACTGGCCTATTAATAGAATTAGGAGAATTGGGAAGAGGGGCCTGAAGATAAAATATCAATGTGAAAAGAATTTTATGAACTCTGGTCATTTTCCATTTCCAAAGGTAGCAGATGCACTATGTAGATATATATATTTTTAGATATTTGACTGTTTACTGCATTTCAGCTGTTAGCTATACCATAATTGTCTAGGATACTCTATGGTATAACTCACTATCGTTATCAAACTATCTTTACCTCATTTGAGTGAATCATATAACTTGACATGCAAATTTATGGGCTGGAGACGCTCTTGTATTTGAAAGTTTTTCAGATGAAATCCTTGGGAGAAATTTGCATACAAAAATTCTCTTAGAAAAGAATTAGAAGAGAAACGGTTAACTCGAAAGGATGTCTTTGTTAACAGGCTAACATTGCATAGTAAATCACTTTCAAAGTTGATGCACTAGAAATAAAATTGAATTGACCAACGTGATGGAAGCAAATGGAAAAATTACTTTATTTGTCAATTAGAAGTCGTTCCCCCAAGTTCCTGTTTTTATAATTTTTTATTAAGATAAATTGTTTAAAAACAAATTGATTCTTTTTGTCAGATGTTGGTCCTGATAAGGCTTCTTCATTTAAACACTGCAAAGTCTGAAGTTTCATTAAACATTCAGTATTAGTTGTTTGCCTTTAAACTAATCATTACTTTTCCTCTTCTTCAATGATGATGCAGCTGCTGTTGTGAGAAAAAGATTGAATTTTTAGGATTCTAACTGCATCTCCTCAAGTACATGTTTATTAAACCTATGTCTCAAAATCAATTTCAGTAAATACTATATCTTAATTCAACCATGTGAAATGCAACGCACTCCTGAAGTTAACTTTGATTTATGATAGAATGAGATTTTATAATATTTGCTCAGTATCATGTGACTGTGATAGAGGTTTAGTAATACTTCATAACTCCTTCAATAATATAAGCGTTCAGTCAACACTACTTCAATTAACATCTTCTTTAATACGATATTTCATTTCCGATTCAGGGAATTTCTTCAGGTTAAGTGAGGACAGGAAAATCTAATAGATGTTTTTGGATATGTATCTTTTGGAGTTGAAAGTAACTGATATTATGTAGAAAAAAAAGATTGTCTGTGGCCCAGATTTTCCTTGATTTACAGCCTGAGTGATATAATGTCCTTTTTTTTTTTTTTCCAACCGACTGGAAATAACTACATGGTTGTTGTCACCTGAGGTTTTCTTAATTTTTCTGTCATTTGAAAATAGAAAAAAAGGGGAAATGGGTTTGTTAATAAACAACAACTCGATCTATGTGTTACACTAGGGTTTTTTTTTTTTTTTTTTTTTTTTTGTTATAAACATTTTAATCTTAAAGAAGAATCCAACATCTGTGCATTAAAACATCCTTTAAAGCCATCATTCATTCCCTTTTTAATCTTTTCTCTTGTAACTGGAGTTCCATTTCTTAATTCCTTTGGAGATATTATTGATTTCTTGATCTGCTTAACTGAATACCTTCAATTACTTTGTTTTTTTGTTTTTTTCATTTGTTGTAATCTAAAATCCTTAACTATTCAAACATTGTGTAAGAACATTTCACTGTTCTTCAAAATGAATGGGATTCAAAAAGAAAAAAAGGCAAATGTTGAAACTTGGATTTGCTTGAATGTATTTATTTAAAGCTTTGCTTTGATATTTTTTTTTCTTTCCTGTTCTATAAAAGTAGGTTAAATAAAATTCCCTGAAATTGATTTTCATATTTTGAAAACTGAGGAAAATGGAAGAGCTTGTATCCATAAAGTATCTGTTTCAGTTTGAGAATAAGAAGGACAGCTATAGTTTCCATAATAGAAAGTAAATACACTGTAATATTTTACTATATCAAAATTTCCTAAGAAGAATAAATGTTGATCAGTTAAAAGGCAGTGGCTTCCACATTTTAAGTCTCACAACTTGTGACTGCATTTGGAATTCGTGATTTTGTTACTGAAGATTCCGTTCAGTAAAGTTTAAAACTAATAGAAGTCGTATCCTCCTTCTGTATATTACATAAACCATCTATTATGTATTTCCATTTTGTATTGCTACGCTATGAAAGTATGGCATCATCACTTCCCAGTTTTCATTGTATTATTAAATCTGATAGCGTAGGCATATCGTAATTGAATATTTAAATCAAATATTGAATATTTCAACCAAGCCAAGGACTGTGGAGACTCAAATCATTTACATGCTGATGTAACAAGTTGAGTGGTGGTGGTGTTTCATCACTTAGTCCTATTTCATCCTTAACTCTATCATTATTCTTGATCTGTTTAAATAAAATTACAGATAAGCTTTCCTGCTTGTTATTTAAGGGAATTAAAAGTATCAGAATGAAGATTGGAAATAATCATTCTCAAAGTACATACAAATATGTTGTATTACTGTAGTTTGCACTGTTGGAATTGTAATGTTGCCTTTCATTGATTTTCAGTCAACAAAGCCTAAGTGTTCTGAAATACAAACATATATAAAAAGATATAGCATTATTCTGATTTTGGTTAGATAAAATCATGTCTAAATTAAAATGGATATATATTAACAGTAAATTGGAACAAAGTTTTGTCTTTGTTATTTCACTAACTTTCAACCCTTCTGGGCAGCAACTCAGATACTCTGCATTCATGACTAGTCACTGATGTCCATTAGCGAATGCTATCGAGATAGTATAAGGCACATTTTTAGCAATGTTGGCATGTTTCGGCTTCTCCGAAAGAATTTAAAGTCATTGGTATTTGTGGTGAATATTCATTGCAGTTGGGAAGAAGAATAACCATTAGATCAGGAGTTTCAAATTGTAAGTAATGGAGTGCATGGAACTAAACAATAGTGCTGCAAATAAGGAATCGGAAGAAATTTTAAATATGGTATAAGAGGAATTAGGAAGATTTGAGTAAGAAAGGCAAAGTGGCAGTAAAATTTATTCTAGGAGAACAAACGTGGCATTTGTAAGATGCAAATCACAGATAGTATAGGAAGAATGCATTACAGATATACAATGCTTTAATTTTCCATTTACAAATATTTTCCATATCTTATCATTCTCCTTTTTCTTTGGTCTGTACTGCATATTTTTTTCATGAAATTTGAAGATATAAAAGGAGGCAGAATTGCATTTTAACATTGTTGTATCAAATTGTTATTTGTTCTGACAGTACCTTGATCTTTTTAAAGTTTTCTGCTACAGAAGATTAATGAACACCATCACAGATCATCAATAGACAGTATCAAATGAATGATAATGATAAGTAATAAATGGCAGACGCTAAATCAATGTAATGTCTGTTGTGTATTACATTTGATGGAAAGTATTCAGTATTGGCAGTGAAAAAATGATCATGGTTAGCAAAGGACATATTATACATGACTTAAGGATTACATCCCAGTTAGTGGAAGCTGGTAGATGAATTATTTTCTTGTTTTTTTATTTATCGTTGGAGGTAAATCTTGCAGTTGAGAAAAGATTGGCACCTTTTGGCCAACCAAAACAGAACTTTTTATTACAACATACAGAAGACCCAGTGGATTCAGTTGAAAACATAATAAATAAAAAGCGTATTGATTTTCCTATTAGGACAGTCCCTTCAGAAAGTCATTTATAAAAGCCTACCTTACATCTTCACCAACCAATTGCGTAATAGTTTTCTTTTTTTCTTGGAAGTTCATGTAAACTAATGTATAAAAACTTTAAAAAAATGGTTATGATGTTAACAGTTCCGTATAATGCTAATGTAAAGAATGATAAAAATAGTAATTTAGATTAAGAAGCATAAATATCATAGTTTCGATTGTAAGGATTTGCAGATACAACTGTCAGTTGTGAAATACAAAATTTAAACTAGTTTTTCAGGATGATTTATTAAGATAGTTGGTTATATATAAATATAGTGCAAATTAATTCAGTTTCTTATCGGCCTGAGTTTTTCTCTCCAGTTTTTATTTAAATGTTTTGCCTTAGAAATTGCTCATTACTTGGCTCTTTGCACTATTTTGTTGTTGAATTGTACTGATTTGAGCGAGAGTTCTTGCCCAAAAAGAAATCTCTTCCAAAGGACAGAAATACTAAAATTGCCTAAAGTTAAATTCAAAATGAACCCTGATCTAGTTTGCATGACATTATTGGCATAGTTTCAACAAACAGATAGTTAAATTTAGTGTATAATGGCTGTTTTGTTTTGATCTGTTTACAGCAAGGGTTTTCAACCCTTGTGTGCTATGGGCCATTGAACAGAGGCCAAATGATAAGCAGAAGGACTCGATTGGTAACTGTCCCTAAGACAAAGAAGGAAAAAAACAGATCTATTGTCATTACAATCACTGATGCCTAAAAAACAAATAATTATACTGTTTAATTATCAAGTTTTTGAAATTTTAACAGAAATCATTGTTATGAGAAGAAAAAAAAAAAAAGATTTTTTGCTTTTTTAATAGATTGAAAAATGAAAGTAATGTTTACTGTATTCATTAAGTTTTATTAAAATTTTGAAACTTTTGATTTTAATAAGTGAAAGTTACTGCTTTTTTGTTTTTGTTTTTTATAGTTCTTCGTTGATTATTTTGAGATATGATCACTGTAAATCTTTACTAATAATTAAGGTGATTACAAAAAAAAAAAAAAAAAAAAAAAAGTCACTCTTCTGTTGAGATATGAATGGATTTGGAGAATGTTGTCAGGGAAAAATAAATAAATAAAAAGTAGGATGTTAAAAATAATGTAATGTCTTTGTAATATTATTATTAGAAAGGACCATAACACACAAGTCTTTATAAACAAAATTGTATTTCCTTTACATGACATGTTTCGAGAATTTTTCGTCCTCATATGTATACATAAAAAACTGAAAGCATAAATTAACCACAACTACGTCATGGCTACATAAAATGTACAAATATATTCTTACTATTCAAACTTTGATGTTATTATTATCACCTTGAATCGTTACAATAATGCGTTTCAGATTGACACCTCTGTGTTGTAGCATCTATGCGTATTAATTATTAAAGACTTGCAATATTATTATTAATATATCTTGCAGTAAGACCTGATAATTGTTTGAAAATCCTATGATTCATCAAAGTTAAAAAAGTATTGAAAAAGTTACAATTTAATAAATATTCACTAAATATTTTATGTTCACTGGCCTACAGAATTTTACTATTTAATATATCCATATTTCTATTAAGTATTAATTTTATCATTTTTCTTCTTTGTCATTTACAATACTTTATAAGATTATCTTGCGATAGAGAGTTAAGGGAGAACTGAGGTACGATCCCAGATTTGAAGTCTGTTGGAATCTTTCCCTTACTATTTATCCTTTAGGTTCTGCAGTGTTAATATTCCAAGAATGTCTTGCACTTAAAAAAAAAAAATGGTCATTTTTAGTCTTAAGATTTGGAACTGCCTTCGTAAGAATACTGCAAAGCAACACTTTCTAAGAGGAAAATATGAATAGTCGAGCAGTTTAATTACATAGTTCTTTATAAGAAATGTAATGTTGAATATAAGAGGGTTTTTAAATTAAACTATTTCTGATCCTCGTTTTGGAATCATGATTTTTTTGTTTTTTTAAACTTGTTTGTTTTTAATTGCTGAAATAATTACAGTAATCCCTTGTTTATCGCGGTTAATGGGGATCAGAGCCCCGCGCGATAGGTGAAAATCCGCGAAGTAGGATTGCCCCCCCCCCCCCCAGGAATTTTCGTATGTGTGTAGGGGTACCAGAATGTTTAAAATATGTATATTTATACTTTATATACAGTATACCATATATATATATATTTTAATATATATATATATATATATATATACACACACACACACACACATAGTATATTTTGTCTGACTTCCTGTGGGTATGTACAAGCCTCTGAGAGAGCTGCTCTCTCTGTCTGGCAACCTAGGAAGCCGTTTCTCTCGCGCATCACGATGAAACAGCGCTGCTTTCCGCGATATGGCAGTATTTTTGAATTTTTTATTTTTCGATGAATATTTTTGAAAAATCCGTGATGCACTGAAGCCGCGAGACTTGAAGCACGAAATAACGAGGGATCACTGTATTACAGAAAGTTTGTTTCCATTAATTTCTTTGAATATTAAGTTTGTCAAAATGAAAGCTTATACTTCTACTAAAGCTCCATCCAACTAAAAAAAATAAAAAAAAATTAACTTCTTCAATTTGAACAAAAAAATAATTCCGGCGTTTTCTGTAACTTTGAATCAAGAGAAAAGTGAAACAATTGTTTACTTTCTTATGATAATTCAGGAAAAACAAGATCGATCTGGGTACTCTATTATTAGCTAATGCACTTATTTAAATCAATTTTTTATTTCCAATTTGTTTTTAATTATTATTTTCTTCATTTTATATAATTTAATCTTATTGAAAAAAGAAATTGAAAAAAAAAAAAGTAAGTTTTAATTGTTCAGCAATTTTCATTTATTAAAAAAAAAAATATTTAATACATTATTTTCATCTTTTAGAAAAAAAGTATAAAAAATATTTTATAGGAAAGACAGATCTCTCAATAAATTAACAGAAAAATAATGGCGGGAAGATTTGAAAATGAATATTTTTACAAACAGTCGTCTTTGTTTTGTTTTCAGACATACTCTGGTCTCTTCTGTGTCGTAGTGAATCCATATAAGAAGCTGCCGATCTATTCTGAAAAAATCATTGAATTATATAAAGGCAAGAAGCGTCATGAAGTTCCTCCTCATGTTTTTGCAATTACGGATACAGCTTATAGGAGCATGTTGCAAGGTAATTAGTTTTCTTTTATATAGTTTATTCTGTTGGAAGTTGTTTTTTTTTATATATTGTAATGGAGCTTCTTTGAATGGAATTTGTTTGGAGTAGTAATGAGCTATTAGTAGAGATCTCCATCCATTATTTAATAGATTATTGGAGGGAAGAGTTGGAAGCAGTATCTATATTTTTAAAATCTGTGTTTAAAAAACACTAATTTACAAAGCAATTGGTTTGTTATCATTGCTGTATTCATATAATACACCAGTTTCATCATTATAATTCCAAAATCCATACGTAAGTTGATGTTGGCATTTTAAAACATTTTAAGCTCTCTGATGTATCAAAATTCCTACAACGTCTCCTGTTCTGAAAATGAGTATTTAAACACCCTTTTTTGTTTTTTCTGAACAAAAGAAGCTTAGTCCTAATTAAAATGAATGAAAGTTTATTGTCGAGTTCTTGGATTTGAACCACTATAATCAAATGGTGTTGGCAACTGGTCAAACTCTTTATCTGTGGGTGGAGTTGAGATTTGATCTTAGATCTGTACTTGGATGTATCTCCTTGACGTCTTAATTTTGGAAACAAAACACTGTCTCATAGTGTATTGATTTTCTTTTGAGTAAGGAGTTTTTAATAATTGCTACCAGATTAAAGCAAATAGCCACAGCTGTCATGAATCTGGCCATTACAAACAACTCTTACTTGAATGGGAACTTGGAATAGCTAACTGTTTTGTATTTGCAGCTTTTAAAATGGACTTCTAGCCAAATTTTGCCTGTGAATAACAAATCATATGTTTACCGTTGCATAATTTAAGTAGATTTTGCAAAGTTTTAATGTAGTACTAATATTACATTCATCAGTTTTGTTTTGTTTTTATTTATTTTTTGGGGTGGGGGCGGGGGGTGGGGGAGGGTTTGGAAATCAGGTTTCTGGTCATTAGAAATTCAGTTTAATGGACTGGGGCTATTCATATTTTTTTAATTGGCTACTTTATAAATTCATTGAAGATTGGTATCACATGTACCTGGTTTCCCAGTAGACTTCTAGGCAGTAACTCCAATAATAATGATACAAATCAAACTTAAAATGATAGTTTTTGTTAAGAGCTTCTTAATCAATTAAATTGAAGCCCATTATTTTTTATCTTGCTTCAGTATTAATTAGATTATTGTTAAATCATTGTAATGAATAAAGCTTTGATTCCCACACACAAAGTCCATTATGGTTTGCTCTTTAACAATACAATCATATCCAAAATAAAGACTTTTTTGTGTAGCTACTCTTCATAACGGCAATGTAATGGAAGCAGTGACTATTGCTGCTTTCATTGTTTGATAGCCAGCCACTGAATAGAGATATTTAAAATGAACTTAATTCTTAATATTTGACTAATAACTTTTAGCAAATAATTTTATGAAGTTTGCTTTTTTGCAGATACAGCTTTGGTTTTTTTTTTTTTTTATTTTAGTAGAAATACAGAGTATATATAATAAAAGTAAACATTATACACTGACTGCTCAATTGAAAGTGGACACCTGTCATAGTGGAACAACCCATGCAAATTCGGGCAATAATTTGAATATATTCATTATAAAACAACATGATCATGTGTAGTTGGAGTCATTTGGTGTTTAACCATGTACTGAGGTAAAATGCCACTATCAAAGTAGCTGAGCGATTTTCAACGTGGAGTAGTCATAGGCTGTCTCATTAGTGGTCTGAGTCTGCGAGTCGTAGGAGCGACACTGAGCCTGCACTGAATCCCGATCGTGGGTGCTATTATCATGAAGGAGTGGAAACACGGCATCATGGAGGTGGCCGAGCCCGCATGCTGACCGATCGAGACCGGAGGGCCCTGAAGCGGTTGGTACAGCGGAACAACGGCAGCAGGATTTCCAGCAGGCAACAGCAACAACTGCCATGATGATTCATCGGGAGCTCCATGCCTTAGGGTACACCGGCCCACAAGCCTAACATCACCCCTGTAAACACCCAGCATCGTGTGACCTAGTGTGAAGAGCAACGGTGGAAACCGTTGGTGGAAATCGATGGAAGAGCATTATGGAAAGCAATGAATCACGCTTCACACTCTACCGATCGGATGGGTGCACCTGGGTGTGGCATTTGCCAGGGGAGAGGCTGCTACCTGAGTGTGTCATCCCAACAGTGATGTTTGGCGATGATGGTGTGGTCGTGTTTCTCCTGATTTAGACGTGGTCCGTTGGTTGTGATCGAGGGAACATTGCATGCACACTATCTAGACATTCTAGAAAATTTCATGCTCCCGATGTTGTGATCACAGTTCAGTGAAGGACCATTTGTGTTCCAGCACGACAGTGGACCGTGCCGTAAGGCCTGTGTTGTCAGTGTGTGGTTTCCGGAGAATAATGTTCAGAAACTTCAGTGGCCCACCCAGAGTCCAGACCTCAACACTATTGAACATCTGTGGGATGAATTGGAGCACCGGATTCGTGTGCGTCCGATGCAACTGCAAACACTCATTCAACTTGTGCAGGCTTTGAAGGAGAAGTGGTCAAAAATACCAGTTGCTTGCTATCAGAAACTGGTGAAGAGCATATCATGGTGTGTGGATGCTGTGCTTAGGGCAAAAGGCACAGTATGTGCTATTAGACATGCTGTAAATAAAGCGTCTGTTCCATACCACAGGTGGACACTATCAGTTGAGCAGACAGTGTATTTTAAGTTGTTTTGAACTTAAAGAAATAATTGTTTACTTGCTTTTTAAGAGAGAAATTTACTAAATTATATTGTGTTATGCGCTTCTTAAATTCTTAACTTTTTAATTCATTTGTATTTTATAGAATGAATACTTTTAGATATATTAATGAATATGTTTTGCTTTTTATTTTTTTAGATCGGGAAGATCAGTCGATTCTTTGCACGTAAGTTTAAAAAATTGATTTTATTTGTTTGTTTGTTTGTTTGTTTGTTTTTTTGAAATGGTCAAGTTTTTCTCTTAAGATAATCTTAATAATCATTAAATAAGTTATTGTTTAGTGACTTAATGGTTGAACATCAGTCAACAGTTGGAAGAACATTAAATATACAAAATAATTTAGGCTACACAATCAAATTGGGAAAGATGCTTTCTTGACAAAAGGCCTTTAAGACTTTATTCTGATATCTGATCCATATTGATACATTGCATTTCTGATTTTTCACTATACATTGAATACAAGTTTCGATAAATTGGTGAAGTCATTTATATCACTTTTAATTGTACTCAGTAATATTGAAAGATATTCAATATTTACAGTATTGTAATAAGGGTATTTTGTTATTATTGGGCAATATGCAATTAATGTTACTTCTATAAATAATTGAATAACAATTCACTTTTAAGTAATTCTGATGTTACTTCTGTAAATATGTTAATCTACTGCAGCCATTTGTCTGCTTGTTTTATAAATATTAGATGTTGAATAAAGTTTGGACGACACAGAAGAGAAACACTGTACAGTATGGCTCAGTATTCAGTCAATAGTTGTATCAGTTTAAGAAGTTATTATAAGAAATAGTGTCTGGCTTTTATTTTGATTGTTAGCAATTTCCCAAGCAACTAAAAACAGAAAAACAGTTATTTAATCTAGTTTGTCCTATTGTTTTCCTGTTACTTTCATCCACTTCCTATCTGCTGAGTTTAGTCTTTGAGTTGAGAGGTTAGTTTTCTGATTGTCTTAGCATATCCCATTCATTTAATTTTTAGCACTTTGAATTATGGACTAGTTTGTAGCTCATCCAGAGACCAGGAAGTTTTAGGTTTAGTGCTAATAAAGTTAATAAGGTATTACCAGGATTATACAAACAGTTTTATCGAAATCAAGTTCGATTTATGCGTAAATGTATGGCCTGAACATACTGTCAGTCGTATCAATCTTCAACTTTCTGTAAGATCTTGGATTCTCTGTTTTAACTCGAATAATCTTGGATTAGCAAAGGATAACTTAGTCACAGTAAGAAGGAAGTACGGCAATCATGTTACAAACAATATCATTCGTAGTTTAAGAATTGGATGATACAAAGGAAGAAGACTTTGTTGGTTGGGTTAAAAATAGATAACATAACTTTACATTGTTTATAAAAATATTACTTTTGCTTTTCATTAGAATTAGGCAAGCTTAAGTCATTTCAACTTTAATCCAAAAGTAAATAGAGAATTGGAAGCTTTTATCGTATTATTCAGAAAATTTTATTTCTTCATCCAATTATTATTTATTGTTCTTCAAAATACATGTGTTTGTTTTAATTTTCTTTTTTAAGTGAGAGATTGTTTTCAGTCTATAGTAATGTTGATGTTTTCTTTGTAGTGGTGAATCTGGTGCTGGAAAAACAGAAAACACGAAAAAGGTCATCCAGTTCTTGGCTCATGTTGCAGCTTCAAAACCCAAGGGGTCCACGTCCTCCTCTATGCACACTGTAAGTATTTGTATGTAGGCTTTTTTAATGTTTTGGATGGAGGTGATGTAATAAATTTAAAATTTGATGAACATTTATCGGTATCTTTGGGACCATTTGATGTATTGGTGCCCGTTAATTTTATTTTTAATTTGTTCATAATGAAATCGTATCAAACATTTACAGGATTTTAAATGCCAAAGAAATAGGCTTTCTTGTGAAGTTTCATTTAAATCATTGACATTCAAGTTGAAATGAGAATCGAAAATATATACTGTCTATATATAAAAAGAAATTTTTGAATTTTGGAAATGTTTGTTTGCAGTTGCCAGCTCAAATGTTGAAAAAGCTGACTTATTATTTCCTATAATAAAGTCAGAAAGTACTAAAACAATGTTTTTACAAATAAATGGGATAGTTTTCAAAAGAAATCTTACTAACGTTATCTGCTTCTGCTTGCCAGTATTTGAAGTTAGAGCTACTGTATTACATCTCAGTGGTTCAGTGGTTTAAATGTCTCGCTGCTCGTTTCATCCTACTTTTGCTTTACTAAAATCGTGGATGTGGCTTTTGAATACGTTTTCAGAAGCTTAAGCAGTCATGTCTCGTCTTGACTGGATAATGGGCAGAAATACCTTGAATTTTGTAAGTGTAAACAACAAAACCTTTGTTTAGACTGCATTGTTCAGTTTTTTTTTTTTTGTTTTTTTTTTTTTATTTCCTTTTACTATGATAGACCTATCATAAAGATTTGGAGGCTTTCTAAGACAAATTCATTAAGGATTCCGATTGCTATTTTACATAAGCCAAAACCTTAAATAAGGTTCTTATGACATAGGCTTCACAACAAAGATTATATAAAAACATTTTTTGGGAATTACATTGGTGTAGTAATTTAAGTGATGTGTTTTGAAAGCAGATATAAAAACTGATATTTTGTTAAATTGTTCGTATAACAAAATCCAGAAACACTGTCTAATTGCTAATTACCTAATTGGCAACTTGTCGTGAGCATGGCCATTATTTTTGTTTCTTTTGTCTTTTGCATCTTTTTACTTATTTAATCTGTCATCTTTACACCTTCAGTACTCGACTCAAGAGAGATTAAATATCAGGAAGATTTGCTGGTTGTTCTAAAACCACTGCTTTAAAATATTATCGGCATTTGCAAGGTTTGCTTTCAAGAGAACGAACTCTACTCATCTCCACTGTAATAGTGCAAATAGTAATAGAAATTTTGATGTTAATTTTAATTACATGATATCTGTTGGGCTCATCCACTGAAGATTTCCAGTCAACATTTCAATAAATTTATTAAAAAAAAAAATGGAACAAGAATCAACGTCAGCACATTAAGATGCTTTTATTGTTGAAACATCTTAAAATAGAAGACTAGTAACAATGACATTTTTTTTGGACTGAACCCAGATTTTAACAGAAGTAAATTTGTTTTTAAAATTATTTTTTTTTTTAAAAAAAAATCAGGTGTTCGTCATTATTTCTCTTTTGTTTTAATTTTTTTTCCCCCTCATTATCTTTCTTCTTCTTTTATATTTTTTTACCTTTACGTATTTCTTTAAAAAATAAAAATCTTGGAAGCACACAAATATCTTTGTTTCATTTTTATTTTATTCTTTAGCATGCTTTCTTTTCTGTGCATGGTTGCATGATTAATTTCTTCTCTTCTTTCCCTACAGTACCATCAAACTCCTGCCAGTATCATAGTAAGTATCGCTCTTCATCTCTTTAGTAGAAAAAGCTATCTTATATATTATTTTGCACCACAAATATTGATTTTATTTATTTATTTATTTATTTATTTGTATGTCGTTATTGTTTTTCTATTTTTTTTTTTTTTGTTGAATAATTATTTTAATATTTATCCCTAATTTATATTAGAATTTTCTAGAAATTGTGAAAAGAAATATTGCAAGCTATGGAGTTACTTGTGTAATAAAAATAAAGTGAACCTTTCCTAGTCATTGTATCTTAAATTTTGCTTTGTTTAACAACAGTCTATGTTGCCTTTCTTGTTACTTGCAGCACTTAAACAATTAAGGATGATAAAGCTATTGATTTTATGTGCTACTAATCAATCATTAGAAGAGCCAACTATTTCAGCACTAAAAAGATTAAAAACAGTTTTTAATCTTTTAAACTTTTTAATAACTTTATAACGCTTGAAAAGGGAGTCTAAATCAATAGGGACTCCGAAATGTTGTGTCACGTTTTTTTTTTTTTTTTTGATTTTTAAATTCAATTTTTTTTTTTATTTACGAATAGTGCTGAAATAGTTGGCTCTTCTAATAATTAAGGATGATGTTCCATGTTGTGCCATAACTGTACAAAAGTTTCTTAGTTTTTATGACGTCTTTAAAGAGTAATTTAATGCATCATGATTAATTCTAATGACCTCTGTATTGAGACCTCGCTACTTTCAGATGAATACTCTCAGCCGATGATCACCAATAAAGCATGAAATGGCCATTCTGAGATATCATCGTATAAATAACTTGGTCTCAATCACTGTAGAATATGCTTGTTTACAAGAAAAGTGATTCTATTTTTACATTGGAAGAATACAGTAGCTAATGCCTAAAAAAGACAAAAGAAGCATGAAAGATCCATCATTGTGTCTAAAGGAAATGTGTAGCTGTGTTGACTGTTGCAGCCTCTTAGACAAGGAACCACTTGCAAGTTTATGGAAAAATTATTACACGTAACTTTTTAAAGTGGCAGGTCTGTTGATCATTTGGTAAGAGATCCTATATAATAATGGAACTTACTATGCCTATTATACTCTATCAAATTGTAACATCTAAGCTGTTCAAACAAAAGATCTATTGCACAATTATGTTTTTGAGCAGAAAAATAAAAACAATAATGAAATTGAGGCCTTCATGTTCTTCGTTGTTCCTCTGCTGGTTAACAGAAAGTATCCTAAAATCTTGAAAGGTCAACAAGACTCAGTAACAAAAGCCGTAAATAAAATAAAGTCAACCAAGAAATTAATTTTATCAAAGATTAACAGCTTGATCGAGAAGAATACACAAAATCTTCTCAAATCAACAAATGGATAAAAGCCGTTCCAGCATAGTCTTGTGATCTAGGCGACTGCCTACCATGAGGCAGATGTGTCGGCATCTGGGTTCAAATCCAGGGCTTGGATGTTTCTCTTCGTAGGAGGTGGAAGTCTATCACATTAGGATGCCTCCTGGGTAATAATATCTAAACGACAGTAAAGCTTTAAAAATTCCCCATCATAGAGTGTAACTCGATCACCAGTGATCCGAAAATGGATCCAGGACACAACAACAACAACAAAGGGATAAAAAAAGGGGGGGGGGGGCATTTAGCTTACCTTCCACAAACCAATAGATGAAGACTTGCTGCAGTCTCAAACATTTCCATAGTGAATGTTTGCAAATTCTTATAGAATAAAACTTGAGATACAAAAACTTGGATATACTTGGCTTAAAGGATTCCTCATACAATTCCCTTGGGACTGAGAAAGTTCGAGGTCGATCAGTTAATGTCTTTTAGTGAATTCATCAGTTGGTGTAAATTACAGATATAAGTTGTAGAAAAAGACATTTATAGTTTGATATGGCTTAGTCGGCACCAGTTGTTTTCTTAAAGGGGCATTTTGTTTTTTTTCATAGTGACAAAGGATTTGCTTTTGCTTGTAATAAACCTGTTCAACATTAAATTTTCATTCTTGATTGTTAAGCATTGGGGCAAGTTAGCAACGAAAAATACCAAACAGAGCTGTTAATTTAAACATGGGTAACTAACAGCAACACTGTTGGACTCAAAAAATGTCGTTATCAAATACAGGTTTGAACAGTGGTTTGAATACATTTGCTTAGTATCTTCCAAAGCAGTATCAGAAACTTTTTGCAAACATGGATGGATAAAGTTTATTTTATCAGCATTAATCGGAATTAAATGATTGCTTCTTTTATCACACATTTTTTCAGCTTTTGAAAAATTAAATTTTGTAAGAAGCAGAAGAGTTCATTTTAGAATGTTTTCTAAATTACGATAAATTATTTTTACAAAAACCATTCACAATTGCTTTAAAACTTTCGTTAGTTTTGAACAAAGTTCACCTGCTAAGCATTGGCATCATTTTAATTTATTAGTATTATCTTTAATATCCCATCAGTGTGTTTTTATGTTTGTAATTGTTTTGTTTCTTATTCCTTACTGTTTATTTGTGTTATCTCTCAAAGTCTTTTAACATGAATTACAGTTTTTATCTTAAGTAAATGTTAATAATTTCCTGCCTAGTTGATTAAATATGACTCTATTTTTTAATGTAGTGGGATTCAGATTATACATAGAAAAAAAAAGGACAGTGCAGATAATATTTGAAGTTGTTGAGAGAAATAAAGCTTGGTAGAATGTTCATTTGAACTTAAATAAGTTAAACTTACTCAATCTTGCATTGAGTTTTTTTTTTTTTTTTTTTTTTTAATGATTTCAAAGTATCTTTCGATACTTCTTGCTTTATCCTTTGTTATTGAGAAGATATGAGAGCCAGTACGGCTTAAGTGCTGAGGTGATTATGGGCTCTAAAAGAGCCAGATTCAATCTGTGACAGGGTTGGGAATTTTCCTCCAGTTGTTTATTCTCCCAACCCCCCGTCAAATATATATCTGATCTTTTTTAACCGGAAGTTTAAGAGCAGATGAACATTGGGCAGTTTACTACCTGGCCTCAGATTAGTCCCATTGGTCATTGAAGCCTTGCCTATGTAGGCCTGTTGTGGTTTTTCATTAATCTTTAATAGATAAAGATATAACCATAATTGACAATAGGAACACAGTCGCCTTCCTAATTTCTTGGGTATGGAATTGGAGATGGATGTAATGGAATAACATTGTTTATCTAGGGGGATTTATCATTTTTAAGATTTCTAAAGGAGATATATATTTTATAGAATTGTTGATATTTTTAGGATTTTTTTTTTGAAAGTTACTTAGTTTAATTAATTTTAGGAACTTAATGTCAACCCAGATTAAAAATTGTCATAATTGTTATCCTGTGTGTTAATTCTTTGTATTATGTCTTATTTTTGTTGTTGCCTCTTTTTTCTGTGCCGCTTTAAGATGACACATGCGGTAGGTGTTGTATTTCTGTTATTGCATGTATGCATGGACCTTTTTTTTATTTGTATGTTATGTCTATAAGTATTTTTAAAATTTTTGTCTTTTTTGGCAGTGTTTCAGTGTTTGTTTCTGTAAAGTGAACATTAATAAAAAAAATATGTAGAGATGTTAATATAGATATCTTTTTAAGAAATGCTTATTAAATTTGAATTCGGTGTCTATTAGATGTCTTTGTGACATCAATAACATACTGGGTTTAACTTGGGGAAACTTTTTCTAAGCAGTAAAAAAAAAAAAATATACTTTTTTTATTACACAATTTCTGAATTTTAATTTCTGACTAAAGCAGAGATTCATTCACAAAATGTTACTGCTGTTTATAACAAATATTCTTTAATAGTTCTAAATTTCAATAGTCATTTTCTATCATTCATAATAGTCCAGCGTCTTCTCGACAATTGAGAGAAAAATTTCCAATTTTTGCACATTATAAAGATTGTTTTTATGATTGGAGGTAACATTTATATTTTCTTGGTGTTAACATCTGATTCAGTGAATTGCCCTTTACAATATTAGCCATTTGAGCACCAAACTCCAAAGTGAAGAGATAAGCTAAGTTTATCCCCTTTCCACAATGACATCTGCTAACATAGATAATAAATAACTTTTTATTTTAAACTTCTTTAATTAGAAATTTTACCATCAGATGGCAATGTTACCTTTCTTACTGTCAATAATAATAGTAATCACAGTAACTTCATGATAACCAATAAAACATTGTAAAACAAATGAAAAACAAAGCTACATATCTCAAGCAGATCATACAGGGTATAAAGAGTGCAAAAAATAAACAGGATTAAAAAGAAAAGGAAAATGGGAAATAGTTAACATAAAAAAAAAAACAACAACATGATACCAGGATGGAGAATTCGTGGGCCTGGTAGTCAAGTTGACTGTGGCCTGAAGGATCCAGATTCAAGCTAAATTCTCTGTTAGATGGGTTTTAGAGTGACCTTAAGACTCTGTTGTACGGGTACCGGTTTTTTTTTTTTCCCAGGAGTTGAAGATGAGCAGGTGTTAAGCTGACCATCTGATCTCAACTTAGTCCCGTTGGTCACAAAACCATTGAAGCCTCTCGTGATCCCAAGGTCCTACATTGGGATACTTAATTTTTTAGGATGGTTAATTCAAAGGTGGCTGATCTTATTAAGCTTCTATTCTGCAGTCTTTAAATCTTAAAATTGTTCATCAATGACCTCTTAAAAAAATTGACCAGAATCTAATCAAGACTCCTACCGCCATCTTGATTTTTAAATGCAATGGTAGCAGTTGTTGCCAAAACGCTATAGAGAATGGAGTTGCTCCAAGTTCACTAGTAGAATGGTGGACACAAAAGCCATATAATTTAGACAGCAAAAGCACAAAATATACTACATATTACAGTTTGGTGTAGTATTACAAAAAAAAAAAAAAAAAAAAAAAAGTCAGTATCCAACAGCAGTGGATTTGTAGTTTCTGTGTGAATCTATTATTTGGGATTGAAGGTCAGTTAATTAAATGTTTGAGATTTTTGAGAAATTAACTAGACAAGTTATCTCCTGAAGCTTTCCATTCATTTGTGCTCATTTGCATTGTTTAGCCCCTCCTCTTCTGAGACTGAATGAGAATGCAAGACATTGTCTCTTTGACTTTCATTTCACAATTTTCAGTACAGATTCAGCAGTTTGAATTCTGTCAGAAGATGTTAAAGAAACATGAAAATTTAGATTAGTTTCCATGCAGATGAACTTTGATGTTACTTGAGATCATTCTAAGAGTGATTCCAAAGCAGAAACAGTTTCTCAAAGAGCGTCGTCATTAGATTTCAACAACATATTCTGTGTATGTAGAATGTAATGTAATTTTGGACTCTTTTAAGACCTTGTTAGAATTTCTTATATTATTAAAGTCCTAAATCCGAACTTCTGTAATGCCATCCATTGATTTGTCAATTGTGATATTTACTGAAGAACACCACTGCCTAATTACGCTTCCTTTAAGTAAATCTTTATTTGGCTTTTCTTCATTAGAACATTGCTACAGGAGGCCAACAATAACTAGCTTCTAAAGGATATAAAAGCAAACCATTTTAATTTTGGTTTCTTTTACTTTGCCAGTAGTATTTTGTTACTAATAGATTCTGCCTGTCATGAACTCCGTATTCATAATTCCATAATGATACTGTTTTCTGACACGTAGTACCTGTTCATTTTGCTAAAACTAGTCTGCTTTCTTCAAAAAAAAAAAAAAAAAAACATTCCGTGGTTGGTCCAAAGAACTTATATAGTTTTGACTATACAAATGACTAAAGATTGTAAACAGTTTTTGTGAAATGTTTTCATATTGTCACTTTAAAAAGCTTTCAATGTTGTCATTCAAAAGCACTATTTCTATGTTTAACGTCTGAAAACCTTTGTAATTGTTAAAAATCATAAGTTATTTTGTGTTTTTTTTAGGTTTAATTTTTTTTTTTTTTTACCTACACTGCAGTAAAACTTATAACCTCTTTTTGATTGCCTCTTTGTGATTTGTCTTGAAATAGGTTGCAATAGAATATTTTCAGCTTTTCAATGCAAAAGAATGTAAACAATTAAAGAAAAATAATAAAAATAGGAAACCATAAGGCTAGGATCTTTACAAAGTCTTTAAAATATTGATAAGGAAATGAAAGCTCTTGTATTGGGTTGGCTAATAAGTAATGGCCGTTTTTTTAAATTTTTTTAAATTTTATTTTTCAACAATAATTAACAACAAATTAATCAATAATATACTCTCCGTTGTTGTTTACGACTTGTTCCCATCGTTCCACGAGTTTTTCGATGCCTCTTTGGTAGAAATCTCCCTGTCTCGACTTGAAAAACTCGTCCAGCCAAGCCCGCAATTCGATGTCATTATTGAAAGAAACGCCGCGCAAAGCGTTAGAAAGCGACCGGTAAAGATGAAAATCTGAAGGCGCCAAGTCCGGAGAATATGGAGGATGCGGTAGCACTTCCCAACCAAGCGTCAGAATAGCTTCCTTGGTCAAATTGGCGGTATGTGGTCGGGCATTGTCGTGTTGGAGAAGAACACCATTTTGTCGATCGGGACGTTTTTGTTGAATAGCGTTGTTGAGGCGGTGCATCTGTTGAACATAAAGATCTGCGTTCACTGTTTGGTTCCGGTCAAGCAATTCATAGTGAATAATGCCTTCCCAGTCCCACCATACGCACAGCATTGTCTTTCAAGGATGAAGATCTTGCTTCGCTCACGGTGTCGCTTGTTTGTCCGGGCTGAACCATTCTTTGCGCTGCTTCATATTGACATACAGGCACCATTTTTCGTCGCCCGTAACAATTCGATAAAGGAATCTTTGCTTGTGTCCATGAGTTGAGTGATGACGGGCGAGGAAACTGGCGGCAATAAGTGGAACGTTGATTTTTGTTGTTTTCGCTCAATGCATGTGGAACCCACGCGCCCAACTTTTGAACCTTCCCCATCGATTGAAGGTGATGCTCAACAGTGCTGTGCACGCATCCCATCTTCTCCGCCAACTCCCGAGTGGTTTGGCGCGCGTCTTCATGCAAATTTGTTCAAACGCTCTTCATCAAATTCGACTGGTCGCCCGGAACGAGGAGCGTCCTTAAGGTCGAAATCTTTGAACTTCGCAAACCAATTTCGAGCAGTTCTTTCAGGCATAGAGCCTTCCCCGTACACAGCACAAATGTCGCGAGCAGCTTTTGCAGCCTTAACACCTTGATTGAACGCAAAAAGAAGAAGGTGTCGATAATGCTCGGTTTTGTCGACTTGGCACTCCATTTCAATGATCTGAAAAGTAACAAAAATTAAGGTCAACAAAAAAATATAATACACTATCTTATAGAGAAAAGAAAGCTCTTTCGAATAACACAAAACAATATGCCAAAACACTTTATTATTCACGCTCCAATTCAAATTGAAAAAAACGACCATTACTTATTAGCCAACCCAATATAATGTCTAGATATTTTTTTTTTAATTTAAATTTATTTGTAATATATTTATGTATTGAGTTGACCAAAAAGCTTGTTTGCTTTGTTTGTTAGTTGGCTCTAGTAGCGCTTAGGTGTCTTTTAACGTCATTCGACGCCATTTTGTTAGATTGTATTGTGATAGCTGTCATATCAGCGTGAATTTAAAACAAAAATTGATTAAAATTGGTGAATTTTGTGTAGCCAGTTTAATATTGAAGATGGAAGACAGTAAGCACGCAAGACCGCATGTTTCTTTGATGACTGGGCAAGAACTGTTATAGTTTGGCTGGGAAGTTCTGATTCATCCGCCCTATTCATTAGACATTGCACCTTCAGATTTCCATTGATTTCAGTCTTTGTAAAATTCTCTTAATGGAAAAAATTCAATTCCCTGGAAGATTCCTTAGGTTCAAAAAGGTAAAAAGTTGAGGGAAGATGGAATTAGGATGTTGCCTGAAAGATGGCAGAAATAGTGGAACAATGCATTAAAAATGTTCAATAAAAGTATTGGTGACAGTGAAAAATGTGTCTTTTTATTTTTATTTAAAAACCGAACAACTTTTTGGCCAACCCAATAAATATGTGTACATGTAAATTATAACTTATAACATAAATAGAAATAAATAAAACGCACTTACTTACAAAAAGTTGAGAGAATTATACATGGTAATAATACGACAGTTTCGGAATACTGTGGGTATTCCTTCATCAGGGACTGCAAAAACATATAGAATTATTTTATTTCATTCCACGCATGTTAAACCTATTTTGTATAACTTATAATATATGTTATAAATTCAGAAATTATTATTATTTTTTATGCGGTGTTTATTATGAATGGGTATATATTTTAATTGAAAGAACTATTTTTGGATTTTGGAACAATGTTTCTTTTGTGTGATGTTTTATGATTGAGTTTCTTATCCGACAGAATTTTTTTTGGTTTTTTGTTTTGTTTTAAAAAGAAAAAGAAAGAAAGGGTGGGGGGGGGGACCTTTTTAATTTATTATAGTTCAACACACTTTCGTAAATTCTCAATATTTTGTGTAGACCAGACCCCTCACATCTGGTCTGGATGTGATTTTAATTTTATTTATTAATTAATATTAATCTAGCCCTAATTTTTTTTAAAAAAAAGCATAATTAATGAAAATGTTTTTCCAAATGATGTCTTAGTAAGAGTTTTTTAGCACTAATTGAAGCTCGT
This sequence comes from Thereuonema tuberculata, assembly GCA_023159025.1. NCBI lineage: Eukaryota > Metazoa > Arthropoda > Chilopoda > Scutigeromorpha > Scutigeridae > Thereuonema > Thereuonema tuberculata. Next base: position 67,518,628 of record JAFIDM010004315.1, read on the forward strand.
CTGCTAGGATCGATCACCTCTCAGTATCAGATCTCTCTCTCATTCTTGTGATTTATTATTGTAAAAGGAACTCTTCATTTTCTTTCCAAATGATTCGAATGCTTTTTACGTGGAACTCGAACTAGTTGAATTGGTTCACTATTTTTAGGAAGCTTTAATTTATGAAATGTCAAATATACTTTTATTTTTCAGCAACCCCTAAGAAATAGAAAAGTATAAAATTTGATTGATTTTAATGATCATAATACGCATTAGATAGAAAATAAAAATCTTTGCTTCTACTTTTTTATAAAAAAAAAAAAAGAAGTAAAATTGTTGTAAATTTAACAATGTCGACATTTTGTTTATTATTCTTTCTCAGAATAATCACTTGATCTATACTTATCCCACACAATTAGCATACACTTTCAGTAAGTTAAGAATTTGGGCAATTTCAAGCATTGTTAGATACGAAATTCCAAATTGTGATTGTTGATCAAAATTAGTTGCGATTGTGATGCAATATTATGAGATGTGTCAGCCATCTGAAGTTGCACTTCTATATACTGAATACCATCTTGGTTATGGCATAAATATGGTCCACCAGTGCTGGACTTATCTTCCAAACGCTTCTGTGCTTCTCATCTTTTTGCTTTTACTGAATGCTTCTCAGTGACATGTAGTTTCTGCTGTACACATCGTTTTTCAGTCGGATCAATGGCATTTTGACCTTTTTGATATCTCTTTCTTGCACAGAAGCACTTAGGATGTAGACACCTTAAGTATGTGCACCATTTGAAAATCAGTGTTCATGTGACCCACAGAGATACATTAATACTACTACCTGATGGATAAACACACTTAACAGCCACTTATGATAGTATTAAACACTTATATTATTTCTATGATTTTTTTTCCGTTTTTGTTTTTCAAATAAAAAAAAAAGATCGATGTCAAGACATAGAGCTACTCTTGTGTAGAAGCTTTGTAGACGATATCAGAATCCCAGATCTCATTGTTTCTTAACTAAAGTAACCATTAACTAATGAAGTAATTTTTCCATTCCAAATAGGGTGAACTCGAACAGCAGCTTTTACAAGCCAATCCCATTTTAGAAGCTTTTGGTAACGCTAAAACTGTCAAGAATGACAACTCTTCTAGATTTGTAAGTATATATAAAATAAATTATAACATTTAAAGTAATTTGTTTTTAAACAAATTTATTAATTGATATAAAGAATTTTTAATCTGCTTACTATTAATTAATAAGTAAATGTTAGAATGTGTTATCCTCAGATAATAATTTTTCATTCTAGGGTAAATTTATCAGAATCAACTTTGATGCTTCTGGATATATTGCTGGTGCCAACATTGAAACTTGTATCCTTTTTCATTACTTGAATAATTCAGATACTTTTGCTTAGTCAGAAACATAGTCATGGATGTATTTATCTTTGTTGGATATCTTTCCATAGTCTTATATTTTAAATTGTAAGATCTGTGAATGTTTGCTAGGCAATATTAATGATTAAAATAGAAATTGAGGGTCAATTCAAGAAGTAAAGGCAATTCTGATATTCCACGGCTACTGTTACAGGTGGAACATATCGGATGTATGACCACTTTTGAGGGAAGTCTGATTGTGTGCCGTTCAGCACGCTAGCATTATTTTCGTTCAAGCCATTCCCTTGTAAAGATAGGTGATCAACTCACTGATTGCACCATTGCAGAACAGCATTCTGTAATCAGATACTTGTGAGCAGAGGGGATTAAATCTGCTGGAATTCGTCGCAGTATGGAAGCAGCTGCATGTCTCAGAGTAAACTGTTCAATTCCAGAAGAAAGAACTTGACTGACTAATCCCGAGCTGATCGACCATCAACCGAGGATCACATAAAGAGAGCTGACCCAATGATCAAAGAAGACTGAAGAATTTCTGTAGCTGAAATTGCTCAACTTTTGGACATCAGCATTGGATCTGTCCACACAATAGTGCATGATGACCTCGGGTACCGGAAGATGTGTGCAAGATGGCTAATCAATTTACCGACCAGAACATACAACATTGAATGAACATTGTGAGTAAATTTTTGTGGCAGTTCATAGAAGATCGCAGCAATTATCACTTGTTTGGGCCACTCACAGAAGCACTATGTAGCTGAAGATGAGGTGGTCAAAGAGGCAGTGCACGAGTGGATCAATGACCAGCCTCAAAACTTTTTCTCTGAGGGAATCCGTAAGCTTCTGGACGGCTATAAAAAGTGTGTTGCAGTAATGGGGATACTATGTTGAAAAATAAATTACTAAATTTGCAAAAAACTTAGAAGAGTAAAATTACAATTGCTTTTACTTCTTGAATTGCCCTTGTGTTTCAGTAATTGATTGATGTAAATTGCTATTTAATTTCCTTTAACATTAACTTTTTAATTCTTAAAACAATAAAAAAAAAAAAATAAGACACAATTTGAAAGACATAATTTTTGTATAAACCTACAGTGAAACATAGAATAGTGACTGGTGGCAATCATCTGTCGCTTCTACACAAAATGCTGAAGAGATCTTTGGTAAAATAAAAGGACTTAGTTGTGATTGGTTTCAGTGTGGATTTCAGTGTAATCTGAAGCCTGCTCTCCAAATCTATTTTGAGATCAGGCTGCATTTCTTTATCACAAGATGTCTTCCATCAAATATATTAAGATTTTACAATCTTTCAATCAGTTGGAGATTTGAATACAAGTACAGATAATGCAAGGACAAACAAAAAAAAAAAACCAAACCCCACATAATACAATATGTATGTATGGTATTTCAATAGAATCGCTGTCTTTATTTATCTGTAATGTATAACACTGTATCTCCAATCACTGTCTTGCATTAGTGAAACCAACTGCATCATCAATAAAGTGAGCAATGATGTAATCACTCCCGCTCCAGGAAATCCAGAAATGAACCATCGATCGAAGTGCGATCACAGCTAGAGGAGCGAAAAATTTCTCTGCTCCCAATTCTATGAAGCAAAGAGCAAAATGGCGGTCACAAGTAGCAAATAAACTGATATTCATAGATAAGTAGACAGCATTAAAGGATGGAGAAGTGTCAGAGCGTGAAAGCTTTATCAGCTGAAGCAAATAATCCTTTAAACTATTTTTCTGAAATCGCAGTCATTTGCACCACCATGTTGCGAATTCCCAGTTGCGTCATGCATGCCGTGATGCTCACATACATGTCTCTTGAGCAATAGGAGCATGGTTCACTTATTTTGTGAAGACACCCAAATTCTCTAATTATTGGTTTTTCATTTGCAAATAACATTGAAGCAAAGGTCAAAGAATTATTAGTGCCATTTTATTTTTTTGTAAATAAAACAGGATACTAACCAATGATTAGCTATAACTGAGGTAATTATAGAAAGAAAAAAAATTATATATTCGATGCTCTCAAACAGGTTTTTTTTTTTTTTTTTGCCTGCAAGACCACAGATGAATAATAAAATTTAAAATTGTCTTAGATAAACTTTTCCTATTAAATCTATTTTCAGTATCCTCTGAATTTTTGATTTTGTTATTTTTAGAAGTGTACAAGTTTTTCAGCAAACTATTTATCTTAACTCTCATAAGATCTTCTTGAAAAATCCCGTGCCATTAGACAAGCCAAGGACGAACGTTCCTTTCATATCTTTTATCAACTCCTTCAGGGTGCCACCCCTGAACAAAGAAGTAAGTTATCATCATTAGATTTTGTCATTATTTCTTGTTCTCACAGGTTAATTGGTACTTTTTAATTTAGAAAAGTGATGTTATGCATAAAATTAATTATAGTGGGGGTCATCTTAGATAAACATGAAGCAAAATTGCATGAAATTCCATTAAGTGCATTATTGAAACTCTAAATGTCTAATTACTTAGTAGCTTAACTAGAATCCATTATATTTAGATTGAAAATCTTAATTGAACAATGAAGTCAAAAGTGAAGTGATTCTCTTGTAGAAACCATGATCGTAACCAAATATTAACCATTTTGTTGCAGTAAATCAAAAAGAGAGATTGGAAGACTTTAATAGAACATCTATAATATTTAAGGATATTATAATAATATTACAATAATTAAGGATAAATTAAACTTGGAAAAAATTTCTAATATTTAATGGTAGTTCAATTTCTAAAGCATCTTAATCGGACAATCTAAATAAGAATTTTAGAAGCAGTCTTTAACTGTTGCAATTGGTCAAAAATTTTGAAAGATTTAAAAGCTTCATTAGGGGAACCTTCACTACATCCTTTTGTTGCATTTTAATCTGTTCCAACAGCATAAAAGCTACTTTAAATGGTGAAATAGTTTCTTTTCATTGATATCAACTTATAAGTATTGCGTCGAGGAGAATAGATCCAATAGCACTGTTGGCTGTAGACCTCTTCTATGTTTGTTTTTAATGATTCAATGGAATCAATTGAGCAAATTAATGAATGGGGGAGAGATGATATTGTTTTGATTCATAAGTATTTTTTATTTAAGTTCTGATGTGTCTTAGCTGTAACTTATTGTCATCAATGACTTAATTATTACAACATTAACACTGATTAATTTATATATATATATATATGAGTAATAATTAATTGGTAATTTCATGAAGAATAAATTTTTTTATTTTTTTATTTTATTTCTTTATTTTTTCCCTCCAGAGGAATTCATCCTTGAAGATGCTAAAAATTATACATTCCTCACTTATGGTAATGTACCTGTCTCTGGAGTTGATGATTCTCTTGAATTCCAGAGTACAGTGAAAGCTATGTCAATTATGGGTTTACAAGGTGAAGATTTATCAGGTAAGAATTAATAAATAATAAAGTAATTACCTATTCCTAATTTTAAAAATTACAAGAATTTGATTTTCAAAGAAATGACTTTGAATAGATATTTGTAAAGTTAAGAAACATCTAGATGTTCTCCCTATTTTTCTGGCAAAGTATCACCTTGCAAGTGTATAAGCAATTAATATTGTCATCCTACGGAAAATTTGCAATTGCACGACAATGAAAACCATTGCCCAGAAGCCCACTTTATAGTTAACTATTTGTTTTTCTAAGTACTTAATCAATCTCTTGAGGTTAAATAAATTCTTAAGATGATATGTTCTTGGAGAAACTTTTGGAACCAAAATATTTTGCGTATCTGTTTGTTGATATAGTCAACTTCACTATTAGTTCAGTTATGTAATTGGTAATAGTCTTTGAGGAGCATGAAACTTATATTTGAAAAGAGCAGAAAAAGAACAGTAATTAAAACGTTCTGTTCACTTTCATTTATTTCCAAAATTCTTTCAGCTTTTAATGTTTTTTTGTTTTGTTTGTTTTTTGTTTCTTTGGATAATTTTTAATGAAATTTTGACTGCAGTTGATAAACTATAGATTCCTTTAATGATTATTCCTGTAATGACAAAAGGGTTTTGATTATTGAAGACTTGATATTTAATGATCCATTAAATGCCATTGGAAAATTCATCTTTATATTTATTGCAGCAGTTCTCATTTTATATAACTTGTAAGAGAGTATTAGAAATGGTTTTTGGTTTTTAGTAACTAGTTATCTTTGACATCAAAACAACTTCGTACTCATTTTGACATGAATTTTTCCTTTCTTTCTTTAGCTATCTTCCGAGTAGTTTCTGCTGTGCTAATTTTTGGCAATATGAAATTTAAGCAAGAGCGTAATTCTGATCAAGCCACTTTGCCTGATAACACTGTAGCACAAAAAGTGAGCCATTTATTGGGTCTCAATGTTACAGAAATGACGAAAGCGTTTTTGAGGCCTCGTCTGAAGGTTGGAAGAGATTTTGTTACAAAAGCACAAACTAAGGAGCAGGTAACAAAATAAAATAGTAGTTGTATTTGTTTTAAAGAGATAATATGTATTTAGAAGCTGAAAATCTTGAATGCTTAATCTTAAACTTAGTAACATTCGTCTTTTTGTTTTTCAATTAAAATGGTAATATCTTGTGAGAGCTGTAAAATTGAAAAGTAATAAATCAGAAAGTTTGTTTTCAAATTGTTATTTTTGTAAATTTCAGGTTGAGTTTGCTGTGGAAGCCATTACTAAAGCATGTTATGAACGACTATTTAAGTGGTTGGTGACAAGAATTAACAGGTCTTTGGATCGCACAAAAAGACAGGGAGCGTCCTTCATTGGCATTTTGGATATTGCTGGTTTTGAAATTTTTGATGTAAGGAAATCTTTTGGTTTTTCTTTATCATACAATTCATTATTTTTGAAATGGAAGAATTTCTTTATTCTCTTTATTCAGTGGAACTGCTGTCAGAAATAGCTTAATGTAGCAATCCTTGTTATTTTTATCACAAATTGATTACAGTATCTAATCTTAAAAAAACGAAAAAGAACATGATATTGTTTAATGCATTTTTTAATTGCACATAAAAAGATTTTTTATAAAATCTTTAACATAAAAAGAAAATTAGCATTTTCTCAAGTTTATATTTTCTTTTTAGTATATTTATTTACATCATCCCTTTAAATAAAACAAATTATTTTATATTAAGTTTTGTCGATTGTAATTCTCTTTTTTTTTTCCCCTTCCAGTTGAATTCTTTTGAACAGCTTTGCATCAATTACACCAATGAGAAATTGCAGCAGTTGTTTAATCATACTATGTTTATTCTGGAGCAAGAAGAATATCAGCGAGAAGGAATTGAATGGAAATTCATTGATTTCGGATTAGATCTTCAACCAACTATTGACTTAATTGAAAAGGTAGGTTGGAAAAAAAATAGTAGTTTTAATTTCAAATATTTTATTTATTTTACTTCTATTAACTCGGTTCGTAGAAATTGACAAGCTCTTCAATATAGGTGGAATTTGTCATTGGTACCAATGCTTTTGTGTTCTGTTTCATACCAATCCATGATGATCATCTACAACAATGCATTTTTTTTTTTAATTTGTTAGTTTGGCAGATTTGCAGCATTTTTCATAATGTGTATTTCACTTGATTACAATTTTGAATCGACATTTCAAAGTAAATAGCATTCATACTTTGATCTAAAGACTATGTCACATTCACAGTGAAATGGCTACGTTTCTGGCCGACATTATATTGAAAAACCAAATGTTTGATGTTAAAAGATTTCTTTCCCTTTAAAATATTTCAAAGGGACAGTTCTAAAAAAATTGTTTTCAGTGCATCCTATATTTTTCCTCAACAGGGTTTTTGTATTTTTGCTTTTTCACTATTTCCCCCCCAAAGGTCCTTCATGTTTTGGATTACATAACTCAGCACTCTTGAAAATGCTGTTGATAAAAAAATTGCCTTTTATTAAGTCATTACAACACTTAGTTTACTGAATTCAAATAATCTTCAAATAGATTGTGGAAGACAGTGTTATCTTTTGTGTTATTTACTCAAATGAAGTGCTTTTTGGAAAGAAAAATTAAGATAATTCTCCATAATTCCTATAGGAGGATGATTGGTACTGTGAAGATTTTTCATCAGTGTAACAATAAAAAGGAGACTTTAACAGTGACATCTCTTGAAGCACAGTCTGTCATTACTGCCATTGTGGATTTTATTCCCTAAGCGCTTACTTTGCATTCCTATGTTGTTAGTAAACGAACTTGTTGATGGTTCTTGGTCATGATCTCAAACTTATGTCAGCTGTCTGCACTGACCTAACTAATCCTTTCGGTGGATAATCTTTGTTCCAGGCTTGTTTACCTGAAAATAGCAAAAATGTAAATATTTAGTATTATTCTTTGTAGCTGAATTCTGCCAGGGATTCCAAATATCTTTACACCCCACACAGTGATTCCTTTCCGCACTGTATGTGCTTCCTCATATTGTGGGTTACTTTGAAAGTTAATTTGTTCAGACACAAGTACAAATGACTGTTAAGGTGTGCTGCTTTGTTGTGTATTCTATGGAGGGTTGCTTCTGTTATCCCCTACAGACTTTTTTACTCTTTTCTAATTAAAAAGGAATGCCACTTCTAATGTATACTAATCCCACTCCTTATTGTAACATTATTTCAAAATCCTTGATTACCTTCCACTGCTTTTTTTATATGAAAGCTGTCTTTATGCCTTTCTACTTAATTTTTGTGATCTGCAGAAAAGAAAAAGAAAAATCCCCAACCCTGCTCCAAAGGATTTTCTGTTAGCTCATCACCACAACCAGTTGTTCATAATACAGCAAAGTTGATTGGTTCATAAAAACAAAATTAGCTAAATTCCTTTTTTATTTTTTTTTATTAAAGCAATTTTTTTTTTTAAATCTACATTCTATTAAAATTAAGTTCTGTATTTCTTACCTTTTTTTTTTTTTTTCTTTTTTCCATAGCCAATGGGTGTAATGGCTCTTGTAGATGAGGAATGTTGGTTCCCCAAAGCAACAGATAAGACTTTTGTGGACAAGTTAGTGGGTGCTCACAATATGCATCCGAAATTCATTAAGACCGATTTCCGAGGAAGTGCAGACTTCAGTCTTATTCACTACGCTGGCAAGGTGAGTGGAACATAATTTAACTTGCGGATAATTAATAATTTTTCTTAAGTTTCTTATTCAAAGTTCGTTGATGCATGCTTGAAATATTTTTGCTTTTAACTTCTTGGAAAATGGGGAAGTTTCTACATTACATGACCTGGTGTCTTATCTACTCATTTGCTTTGGCAGATGTCTTGTTTTATCTTTTTCGATCAAAACTTTTGAGGGGTTACATGTGCTAGGACTGTTACATCCCATACATACAAACTATTAAGTTTTGTTTTTTTACAGCACTGTTTAATGTTCTTAAACTTGTTTTTTCTAATTGTTGTAGGTGGATTATTCTGCTAATCAATGGTTGATGAAGAACATGGATCCATTGAATGAAAATGTCGTTTCTCTCCTTCAAAACTCTCAAGATCCTTTTGTTGTGACTATTTGGAAAGATGGTAAGACAAAAATAACTTGTTATTCACTTTTTAAGATCCGAACTGAAATTTAATTTCTTTCTTTTAACTGGAAATCTTGTTTGTTTCTGCAACAAAAAATAATGAAAATCAGTTACTGTACAAAGTTTCTGAGCCATCTCTCTGTTGATGATGCAGGGAAAAAAAACTATAAATAACGTTGACCCTTAACTGAAATTGTTATTAAGTGATTTTGTTTAAGTCTTTGGTTATATTAAAAATGTAGCTTTTCTGTTTAGTTTAATACTTTAATTAATCTTCAATTGATGCAGAATTTTTGTTTTTATCTTTTTCTGAAAATTATGTTTTTAATTTTTAGCTGAAATTGTTGGTATGGGAGCTGCAACTATGTCAGAGACGCAGTTTGGATCTCGCACTCGTAAGGGAATGTTCCGTACAGTTAGTCAGTTGTACAAGGAACAGCTAGCAAAACTAATGGCCACTCTACGCAACACCAACCCTAACTTCGTGAGATGCATCATCCCTAATCATGAAAAGAGGGTAAGAATGGTCTCCTAAATAGAAGTTTAAACAAATGAAATATTTTTCAAAAGAAGAACAGTAGCAAGTTTTGTTACTTAAATAAATTAAATCATTCTGAATAAAATTCAGTGCAAAAGTAATCAAACTATATTTTTATCTTTTTATTAACTATAATGGAATTAACTAATTTCTTAATATATTGATTTTAAACAAATATTGTTTTGTGAGATGTACCAGATATAAGTAAAGAATGGTAAAAAAAGCAAAGGAACCATTAAAAGCTAACGATAATATTTAACCTTTTTTAAATATTCTTGAATTAAAATTATACACTAAAAACTCGTTTATCTGAATTTGAAGGGATCTCGCCTGTTGCGGATAATCCGGAATATATTGTATTCAACATGTAATGTACATTAAAAAATTACAATGAACATGACACACTAAACTATAATACAGCACCATACTGTAAATTATAGGCTCTACAAGTACCAGAACAGTCAAGTAATGAATCGTAGTTTTTTTGCCTAAGCTTGGAATCTCTTTGCTTGCTGTCCGATCTCCAAAATATACTAAAAATTGTTTAAGATAAACGAGTTGTTATTTATTTCAATAATAAACTTACTTATTGTTTCAGTTGCTTTTTAATGAATTATCGTTGACTCAGAAACTTGACTGCATTGAAAACTACTAATGATCCGACATATACATGTAAAATCTTGTAAGCTTTTCAATAAAGCTCAAGACAATTTGTTCTGAAGTCTCCCCCCCCCCCCCCCCGTGTTCCATTTACTGAGATAGTCCTATTATCTTAAATCTGATTACATATTCAATCAGCAACAAGCTTTGTTGAATTTTTTTTCTTTTCCTTTGTCTTCTTATGCTACGTAAGAAATCCAATTTTTTGTCATCCATCTTTAATCAATCAATCACAGTTTTTGTGCTGCTTTCTCAACTGTGTTAATTTAATCCCCTGGAAGAAATGCAATGTTCTGTTTAGAGTAGGATGACATCTCTTGCGTGGAATGTAACTTTTTTGTGCAGGAAGAGGAACATCTTCTGAAGTACTCAACCATTGGAGAAAAAAAATGTCTAATTACTAATTAGGAAGGTTGATTTGTTTCAGAAGCAGCAGAATGCAATTATCTTACTGGCTAGAGTGTGCTGAAAATATAACAAAAAAAAAATCATTGAGGAAACCTGATAATGCATGCTCAAGCCTCATTGAAATAGAAACATTTAAGGAACTAAGAGCTGTTGGCAGATGGGCCTTGTATTTCTTGAAATTGGACGAAAAGCGTGATCTTGTATATACAGTTCGGGTGCTGCTAGGGAATGTTTATTAAAGAAGCAATAAAGCAATTCTATAATGTAAACCAGTTCATTTTAAGATTTTTCCTGTAATCTATAAATACTTCTTGTAACAAAGCTTTCTCTTATTTCAGGCTGGTAAAATTGACGCCCCTCTAGTTTTAGATCAGTTGAGATGTAATGGTGTCTTGGAAGGTATTCGTATTTGTCGCCAAGGATTCCCTAACCGTATACCATTCCAGGAATTCAGGCAGAGGTTAGTATGTAGTTCCTTGGATTCTGAAAACTAAGTTTCGTTTTTAAGGTCCTTCTCACATAAGGATCATTTGTACGAATGGTATGGCTCACAATTTAAAAAATGAATTAATGTAACAGTTGATGAAAATAAGCAGTTATTTAGTTTTGATAACATAATGAATGTTTAAATGTAAGATTACTGCACGGTGGACTTTGTAAAGATTCCTTGCATATCTACGAATGTTCCTTGTTCTTTCAACTTTGAACACCTTAAACATATTTGAAAATGTGGCGTCCACTTTATGGGACCCAAAACTTTTGTTGTTAACATTCATTTAAATAAAAGGCAAATTACAGTAGTTTCATTAAAGATAATTGATTGTCTGCAATTTTGTACAGTGCTTAGAACTATGGTTGAATTTATTTATTAAAAAAAAAAAAAAAATTCTCAGTTTAATTTATCATTTTGTGGTGTTCATTTAATTTAATGCCTAGTTGCTTTAAACTGAAATATAAATTTAATCACTTTTAAAAGGCCTGTGTGCCATTCTAAAATGTAAACAAAAGTGATCGAAACTAGATGCATTGTATCTCCAAGAAAATTTAATCTGTATCTGTTTTTGTCTTGATTACTCAGCTACGATGGCTTATGCAGGTGTGATGCTTTTGCTATATTGTAATTGTGGCCAAACCCAGATCAAATCGAGACCTTAACCAAAAATCTTAACTTTAATAAAGTCTAAGGGATATTAGTGCAAATTATAAATGTATGTAATTTTTAGATTTTTATGTAACTGGACATGTATTCATGTAGTTTTTTTTTTTACTCCCAGATACGAATTACTTACCCCTAATGTGATTCCTAAAGGTTTCATGGATGGAAAGAAGGCCTGTGAGAAAATGGTAAGAAAAAAAGTATTCTTTTGGTTATTTTAAGTGATATTCTAAGAATTAAAAGTCAGTTGATTAACGTTGTTTTCAAACAATTGTAGATTTTCTTATTGGCATTTTATTTTTTATTATTCCAATATAGATTCAGGCTTTGGAGTTGGATCCAAACTTGTTCCGAATTGGTCAGAGCAAAATCTTCTTCCGAGCAGGAGTTTTGGCTCATCTGGAAGAAGAAAGAGATTACAAAATAACTGACTTAGTTGTAAACTTCCAAGCCTACTGTCGTGGCTTTTTAGCCAGAAGGTAAAGAGTATTTTTATTATTGCACCTTAAAATTAAGTGTATTTACTTTGGTTGTTATTGGAAAGTCTATCATAAATTACGGTATAATTAACTTAAAAGAATCAGTTTTAGTGGATTGTAAGCACAATTAATTTCAGATAAAGAGATAACCATTGAATCTACAATGTTTGAGACTGCAGATGGTTAGAAAAAGAGCCATTGACACTATCTTGACAATTCGATAAGATAAAATCTGTCCCATAAAAGTATTAGATCACCAGACTTGAATAGAACGACAAGAAGTAAAACTGACTTTTCAATTGAAATTAAGACCAATTTTTATCTACCATCTGTTATCATAGTTACATCAAGACGATCTTTTCCTGCTGCTGTTAAACTTGGGAAAACTCCTCCAACGACATTAGGAATAAGCCAAAAGGTGTTGTAAAGGAACCATTGACAGTTTAATGTGGAAATTAACACCTTTTAAATACATTGTTGTGCAATCATCATCTCATAAAATTTGATGCAGATGCTCTTAGAAAGGCATGCTTATGTTTGATGTGTATTAGCTATGGAATAGAAGTTGGTTGCTTGTTATTTTCTTCGAGAAAATTCCACGTCTTTTGTAATGACCCGAAGGGCTTGCCACATCTGCCTTCACTTTTCTTCCTTTTTATCCTTTTTTTATTTTTATATCTTCAAGAAAATATTTACTGATAGATTTCTTTGACTATTTTGCATGTCAATATCTTAATGTCCCATTAATATCATTAGTAGTTTAGTCAAGTTAATTAGTTTCATGTAACTGGGAAACATGGTTCATGCAACCTTGTATAATTACATGTGTATCTTGTTTTGTTATTCATTAAATCAACTTCTTGTTTTATATCTCCCTGTGAATGACAGCGCTTAACTGTTTTGTGGACTCGTTTGAGAGAGATAGAGAGAGAAAAACGACTTGAACAGTTTTGCTATGGGTTAAACGGGGCCTCCCCTATCTCACCCGACTGCTTTGTCACCTGCCTCTCCTTTGCCTCTAGTTCTGGTTTCTCTGTCACTGTCCTGTCGGACTATCAACACTTCCCCTTCTTCTGCCTTGTTTACAGTCGACTTGGCCTTTATTCCCCCCCCCCTCCTTCTGCTGTCATCGGCCTACCCAATTTTCTAACTCTTGCTTTTCTATCTGCTTGCTTTTGATTTGAAATGGAATAGGGGTCCAGCATTTCTTGTTAGCCTTCCATTGCAATAATTCACATGCATTCTCTTATGCTAGCCTTGCCCTGTAAAGAGACTAGTTTCACGCCTTGATTCCTCTCCACCTTCTTTTTCCTCCTCCTCCCTTACATGTATACCTGAGAGTCATAGAAAGGCGTTACGCTTTCGTAACATGACTGTGGAACTAGCCAGCTGATTCATCAATATCCCTGGTCTTCAGTTACATATGAGTATTGTAAGTTCTATCATTAGTTCTAAAGTCAACACCAATGTCTTTTAGAACACACATTATGGAAGTGATTGTTGATTCATTCGTTTACATAGTTCTTTAAAAATCAAGTATTGCAGCATCTATCTTCCCTCACCCTAATAGGAATCATTACTGTGTAGCTTTGCATTACCAGTTGTTTCCTGGAAAAATTTCATTGTATTCCTCAGACGGCTAATCATGGTCCATACAGTATTATCACCAGAATCTCTTGACCAAATCCTGACTAGCTTTAAACTGACTCTCAGAAGTGTTTTTGCATGCCATTGCACACTCTTCATTTGTTCAGTTTTCATACAGACATTACGGCCTTTATTTGATTGTTCTTAAACTTCAGTGCTTTTTCAATTTGAATTTCTGCAAGTTTCCATTGTTTTGGTCAGTTTTTCACATGCTCTAAACTCCCTTTCTACAAATGTGTTCTGTAGGTGACCAGTAACTCTTTCAACTTGAATCCACTAGTCATTATATTTACCAGTTTTTACAATGTTTCTAGCAGGCAGAAGAACCATTGAATGCTGCTGCACATGAAAAAACAACTGACAAAGTACTCTAAATGCACTGCCAGAATTCTATTCTGATTACATTCTAGTTAAAGTTAAACTAAAGGAATCGACTATTTGGCAGTTTTGAATTAGGAATTCTGCAGCGAGACTAAATAGGGAGTTGATACATTTGTCAATAGCCACATTCTGCTCCATAGAATATACTTCTATATTTGAGGTTCTTCATAACACTTGTGACACAAGTACTTTTTGCAAACGGAACTATCCCTAACATTTTTTAAATTCTAGCAGATTGCTTGCGTACTTCCTCATTCATCACTTTTTATGTAAGAAATGTCGTGTACAGAGTGGAATTACCAAAATCATTATTTGTTGTGAGAGGAAAAAAATGTTGTTAAACATAAAAATTATAAAATTTGTAAAAAAAAAAAAAAAAATACATTTTATTTTTTAAAACTTTAAATATTGATCCACAATCCACTCCTTTTAAATTTAAAATTACTTATATTTGAAGAATAAAAGTATTTATTATTATTTATTTAGATTTCTATTCTTTAGGAATAAGATAGTCAGTTAGTTTGAAATTTATTGTAAATTTGACTTTCAGAAACTATCAAAAGCGTCTTCAGCAGCTAAATGCCATTCGCATCATCCAACGAAACTGTGCAGCCTATCTGAAACTCCGCAACTGGCAGTGGTGGCGACTTTATACAAAGGTAAAGTGAACTGAATTAGATTTATTCGTCTTCTGAATTATTCAGTTAAGTGGGAAACAAATAAATAATAGCATTTATACAATTAATACTTATTATCTTGTTTAATTTCTAGGTGAAACCTTTATTGCAAGTTACAAAGCAAGAGGAGAAATTAGTGCAAAAGGAAGATGAATTACGTCAGATCAAGGAGAAATTGGATAGACAGCAACAGGATGTTGTAGATTTGGAGAAGAAACATCAGCAATTAGCAGAAGAGAAAAACATTTTAGCCGAACAGCTTCAAGCAGAAACAGAATTATGTGCAGAGGCCGAAGAGGTAAAGAATTTTTCTTAGTTGATTAGATTCACTTGTTGAAGTTATAGACTATTAAGGCATCTTCATAAATGCCCAGTGCTGGGGAATTTCTCAGAAACAATTAATTTAAAAGTTTTAATATGTTGTAAGACTTTTAGTCCATTTAAAAATTCTCTTAACCTGACTTGTGGGGATGGGTGGCAGTGGATTTCCTAAATACATAAATAATAATAATAATAACATTAATAGTTTTCAACATTTATAAGTATTTAAGTTTCTTAACTGCAACATTCAAAATTTCATAATAGTACCATTAAAAGTTATAATCAAACTAACTTTATTTTTGTTAGAAACTTAATTTGTTCATTATCAATTGCTCTTCTTAATTTGATGCACGCACATTAAGCCTTCTCATTCAGTAAAGATGCCTGGCTTAATAAATGATCTTCACTTACTTTGTGTTTTTAATGGAACTTTTCTGTTCTGTAGATGAGGGCCCGATTAGCTGCACGTAAACAAGAATTAGAAGAAATTCTTCATGACCTGGAGGCTAGGATAGAAGAGGAGGAAGAGCGAAGTCAAAGTTTAGGACAAGAGAAAAAGAAACTACAACTAAATATTCAAGATTTAGAAGAACAGTAAGTCGATACAGATTATTCAGTTTGGTTATTAGACCCATCTTTGATAGTTAGGGAAAGGAATGTATTTTCATGTTATGTCTTATGAAAACATTAAAATTCATTGAATAATTTGGGAGGTAATTTACAGTGCTAGTCTTGTTTAAATATTTTAGCACAAAGTTTTAGTGAACTGTCCCATAACTGTTTTTTGAACAGAATCTTAATTGAAAGGTAATTTCAGGAGAAAATGTTTTGATTAAAATGTTGTATCCTTTTTGGTATTTTTAATTTAAAAAAAAAAAAGAACTGTTGTCTGTTTTCTTCTCAAAAATCTAACAGTTTCAAATCATTTACCAGATTTCTCGATTTATCTAAATCTCGAGGGAGTATCCACACATTTAAAAATGGCTAATTTTATTTTAATTATTAGATTAGAAGAAGAAGAAGCAACGAGACAGAAGCTTCAATTAGAAAAAGTCCAAGCCGATGCAAAAATCAAAAAACTAGAAGAAGATTTAGCCTTGTACGAGGATTCCTCACAGAAGGTCAGTAGAAGCAGCTATAAAAGACATGTAACTGTAGGAAAGCCTTTCACATCAATAGGCAAATATTAATTAGCTGAAACTTTTTCACTGTTTAATCTTAAAATACTGATAACTTTTACAGTTACTAAAAGAGAAGAAAATCTTAGAAGAAAGGGCTAATGACATCACTCAGACATTAGCGGAAGAGGAGGAAAAATCAAAACATTTGGCAAAATTAAAGACAAAACACGAAGCCACAATCGCTGACCTTGAAGAAAGATTGAGGAAAGAACAGCAGGTAATAAAAAGAAAAAAAAATCAACGTATTATTCATGTTTTCTTTTCTTTCTTTCATGAAAGTCGATTTAATTAGATTTTCGTTGTTTCTCTGATTTGCTTTAGATACTCCCACACGCCTCAGTTTTAATTGACTTCCTGTCTACATTCATTTATTTTTTGTCAAATATTTGTTTTTCAGATGCGCCAAGAATTGGAGCGAATTAGAAGGAAGTTGGAAACTGAAATCAACGATCTTAGAGAGCAGTTGAATGAAAAGAAAGCTCAAGTGGAGGAACTTCAGTTACAGTTGGCCAAAAGAGAAGAAGAATTAACTCAAGCTTTAATGAGGTAACTTCTACTCGTAGAAATCCTTAAGTACTTTTTTCCCCCAGCTTTTATATGTTCTACTGTTTTAAGAGTCTTTCAAAAATTAAACCAGAAAAATTATTCTCTCTATAGGATATCATTAACAGGAAATTATTCAAATTGTCAAGAGAGACTGGAATGTGAAAAATGCAGATAGATTATCTCCTTATCTTTGTTTGCTTTGACTTTGATAATTAATGACGAGTTTAAATGTCACAAAAATTGTATGGAAAGGAGTAATTAAGAAGATTATATTTTAGTTTGTAGCATAAACAGCAGGTTTTGTAGAAAACCAGAGCAAAATTGTTGATTTTATTAATTGTTCCATTTTAAAAAAACAGGCCAGTTTGATTAGGAATCCTCTGCTGTTTATTTTTCTAAAATAAAAACTACATCTTTTCGATTTTTGGCTGCTACTAACCCACTTCCATTTGTAAAATATTTGTGAAGATGAAAGTAATTTTTCTCTGCCAAGTAGCAAAGTCTTCTGATTCCCTTAAAAATAAGTGAAACTCCTTTTGAACTGGCTTGTTTCTTGAATTACGTTATTGTTTGCTAAGTCCTTACAGAGAAACAGAATCTTCTTAAAATTGTACTCGACAATGACAATTACATATTTATATATATTTTAAGATTGTAGTCTTGAATTGAAGATGATAAAAAAAGAGAGAGAGAGAGAGAGAGAGAGGGGTCATAGTAAATTCAGTGGAAGTTGTTTTAAGGTTTTTAACTCCTTTTTTCATTTGGATAAAAAAGGATATTCCCAATGTTAATAATAAAAAATATTAGAAACACAAAATCTTCTTTTAATGAGGCGTAAGAAGTGCTAACATAATTATGCCTAATGTGGCATTCATTGTTAAATACCCATTAGTTTGCATCATAGAGAACAGGGCTAAAATAAAACAATTTTGCATGAACATTTTAAGCCAAAACTTGCTCGGCAATCTGTAATCAAGGCAAGAAATAAATGAAATGGTCTTAACACTAATAAACGTATTAAACAACCTCTTTAAGATATTTATCTAAAGCCTTTACTGTTTAGACAAGAATAGTTTAAATGGATCCCTTTCATAATGAATCCTTAATTAGTATTAAGAAGCTTGTTTGTTAAGTTTGTGCTGTAAAACGTGGGAATGTGTTTTTGTACAAGTTAAACCCCATCAGCTTGTATCCAAAACTTATATACAGAGCTTTTAACAGTGCATAATATTTGTCAAGTAAAGAAACACGCACTTGCTGTTAACCTTTTGAGTGTTTGAAGGTTCAACTCTTTTGTTTTTATTTGTTAGGTGTGATGAAGAAGCAGCGTGTAAAGCTCAATCTCAAAAGGGACTTCGTGAATTGGAAAGTCAGTTAACAGAACTACAAGAAGATTTAGAGGCTGAGAAAGCAGCCAGAAGTAAAGCAGAAAAACAGAAACGAGACTTGAATGAGGCAAGCAATTGTTTTCTTAAAATATCTTTGATTAAAGTTTTTATTACAATGATTATTTTATGCTTACCTAACATACAGCATTGAAACACAAACTGAATTGTATGGGAACCTATTTTAAGGAATTGGAAGCCTTGAAGAATGAACTGTTGGATTCACTGGATAGTACTCAAGCCCAACAGGAATTGCGTACAAAACGAGAACAAGAATTGGCCATTCTGAAGAAGACGTTGGAAGAAGATGGAAGCAGCCATGAAACACAGCTGGCTGATCTCAGGCATAAACACACTATAGCAGTGGAGGAACTGAATGAACAACTAGATTCTGTGAAAAAGGTATTCTCAATCGGAAAGAAGCTTTCGTTAAACTAAAATAAACATTTTATAAAAAATATTTTATATGCAGTCAGAAATCAATATAATAGAGCCAACCATAAAAGCACAATTAATTAAATAAAAACATACAATTAAAAATTAATAAAACAGTGTTAAAACTTACACCATATTTTATTAATTTCTAATTGTATATAAGTTGGCTCTTATTAAATTAAAATAAGCATTGATTGAAATTTCTTGTAAATTTGTTTATTAGTTTACATTTCTGTTGTTGAAATTTAAATTTCTTCTTTTCCTTCCATTCCAGGCTAAAGCCGCCCTCGAAAAGCTCAAAGGCAGCTTGGAAGCTGAAAATGCCGACATGGCAAATGAAATTAAGACTGTTACTGCCTCTAAGCAAGAATCTGAAAGACGAAGGAAACAGTTGGAGCAACAGCTGCAAGAACTGGCAGTGAAACTGTCGGAAACTGAAAGAGGAAGAGGTGATGCCACCGAAAGAACAGCCAAACTACAGGTGCTTTAATTTTATTTCTATTGAAATAACAAAAGGAGAAGCATAAATAAAAAGAAAGCATTTACACAAATATTTTCTGTTAAAAAAGTTCAGTGCACTAAACAACTTAAATAGAAAAAATGTTTTCAGTTAATTTATAATCATTGGAAATATCGATAAATTTTTAATATTCCATTAATTTTCCTTCAAAATTTCTACTGCCTGTTGTTTTATTTTTTTGAAGAAAATACCTACTATAAAACTTTAATTTTCCCTCTTTTTTTCTTTTTTTTAAAAGGCTGAAATTGACTCGATTAGTATCCAATTGGAAGAAGCAGAATCTAGAGCTTCCAATGCCTTTAAGACTACCAGCAATTTGGAAAAGCAGTTGGCAGAAAATCAAGTAAAAAAAAATAATATTTTACTGTTGTTCTCTTTAATATTTATTCTTATATAGATCTCATTGAAAAGTAGAATTCTCATTCATCCCTTTTTGAGGGAAATTGTTTCTTTCCATTTTTATAATTATTTACTACCATGAATATTTTATGATTTCTTTAAAGTGTTAATTTGATCATTTTTCATTGACAATTTTTTCAGGAATTACTGCAAGAAGAAACCCGTCTTAAACTGGGTCTTCAGTCTCGGCTGAGGCAGTTGGAGAGTGAGCGAGAAAGCTTACAAGAACAGTTGGAGGAAGAAGAAGAAAGTAAGAAGAACTTAGAGAAACAAGTGGCAATTCTTAGTATCCAGGTAGGAACCATCCACTTCTAGAATATACCGTATTATTTTACTTTAAAGTTTAAGAAACGATGCTAAATTATTGTTTTTCTTTAGATTCAAGAAGTGAAGAAGAAAGCAGACGAAGAATTGGAGTCAATAAATGGTTTAGAAGAGCAGAGGAAGAAGTTAGCGAAGGACTTGGAGGTGTCACAAAGGATGATAAATGAACTTCAAAGTACAAATGATAAATTAGATAAATCAAAACGAAAATTACAAGCAGAGGTATATAAATTTTAATTTATTATATTTTTAGTGATAAAGATTTTTTTTGTGAAATTTAAACTTTAGAAATTTGTGTATTAGATAAGTGATTTAGGTTATGTAACTTGCAATTGTATCTTTGCTGAGTTTGTTTTAAAGTCACTTCTGAATGTACCCTATAATACTTACTTAATATTATAAAAAAAAAAAACCTCAACTAAAAAATAAATTTTACCCATGAAGACAGTTTTTTCAATACTTTGTATAATACTTAGGAGTAGTTTTTCCAATACTTTATGTAAGACTTTGTAGCAGTTTTTCCAGTGATTGCTTGCTTATCATAATTTTGGACTTTGTTTTTCACAGGTTGAAGACCTCAATGTTGAATTAGAAAATCAACGAGCTAAGGTTTGTGAATTGGAGAAGAAACAAAGGAAATTTGATCAGTTGTTGGCAGAAGAAAAAGCTATTTCTGATCGGATAGCCGTAGATAGAGACAATGCCGAAAGAGAAGCACGAGAAAAAGAAACTCGTGTTCTGTCCTTAGTCAGGGAATTAGATGATGCCAACATAAAAGTAGAGGAATTAGAACGACTCAGGAAGCAATTACAGAATGAATTAGATGAGCTAGTTAACTCTCAGGGCACTGCTGATAAAAATGTAAGTATTACTAATTTCTCATTCAAATATTATTATTTAAATTGTAAATTTGAATTTCTCCATTCCAAAACATGGGTAAGTTTTGCTTTGAAGAATTCTGAAGTGTTTGAGATCTATAGACTTTATTCAGGAAAAGTCTTGAATATAAATAACGCATTCTCACCATCAAAAATTGTTAATTCTGAACTGTGACATTTTGATCAAAATTTTTGTCTTCATAAGGGCAATGTTTTCATTGATAATATGAAGGGAAGCCAGAAACTAAGATTCCCAACTCCTGTACTTTTTTTTAATACTTTATTTTTACTGAAATCCTTACATGCTTAAGAAAGACACTTCCTTACATTATTTTTCAACATAGTCACCCTCTCTGTTGAGGCACTTGTCTAGGCAGGAAATCCATGAATCAAAACCCTGTCGGTAGAAGTTGAAACCTGTTCACTCAGCTGATTTTGCACTTCTTGCTTGACATCATCATCTATTTAAATCACTTTCCCTGAAGATGTTATATATAGCTGGAAATATATGGAAATCTGAAGGTGCCAGATCAGGACTGTAGGCTTGGTACTGAAGAATTTCCTGTCCTAGCTTTCCAAAAGATTCACTGTTACGAGCTGTTTGCCATCGGGCATTGCTATTCCACAGCAGCACCTCCTTGGTTGATGTTTGAGGCATTTTGTGTTGAACAGCTCTCTTCAGTTTCTTGAGAGTGGCTTGATAAAGCAGCAGCATTAATTGTTGCATTACGAGGGCTGAAATCCAATAGAACCACACTACATTTCAGAAGCATACAATTGCCATGATTTTCCCAATGCTTGTCAATGTCTTAGATTTTTTGATGGTGGACAACCAGGGATGCCATAGATTGGCCTTTATCTCAAGACAGTAATTGAATATCCACATTTCATCCCCAGTAATGAAAATCATTATAGCGGAGGAGATGGGTAAGGTACATATCCATGCAGTTTTTCTTGTGGTCCTCGTCAGTTGTCACCTGCTGCACACTTCAATACCATAAACAGTATAATTAACATCCCAGATTGTGCCATAAGAAAGATTTTTTTTTTCCAAATCTTACACTGTGATTAGCACACAGATTCTCAATTGCAAGGACAAGGTCTGCTGTAATGGAAGGACGCCTGCTGTTTTATTCGTCCATTGCACTAACTCGACGCTGCTAAATTCACAAAGCCATTTTTGCACAAGATGCGCAGTTGTCACGTTTGGGTGATAAAGTTTTAAGTTCATGATAAAATTGAATTGGTGTGCTATCCACTTTTTCCACACAAAAAAACTTAATAACTGATCACATCTCTTCTTTGTGTCCACTCGGAGTGTAGTATCTGTTGTTGAACAGCCTAGTTCAGGAAAATGGCTGAGCTTGGGCATGATTAGTGGTTCCACCTAGTGGCCAGTATCTGAACTTTTAATACTCTGGCCAAATTATTAAAAAGATTTAGAATATTTTTTTCCTCTGAGATTTTCCAATTTTTTTTTTTTTTTTCATTCATAATAATGTGTTTACATGTTTTGTAATCCTGGTTCCTACAATTTGCATCTTTTTTGTTCTCAGCCTACTGAGAAATGGTAGGAAGTCATTGATCCTTCAGTAAATTCTTTGGTAGAAAGTTTCATTTGATGAGCCATTGCAATGTAGTTGGAATTAAATAGTAGGATGTGCTTCAAAATGTTTATTTCATTGTTTAAAAAAAAAAATTGCAATTTCTGTTATGAAATTTCAGTTTATGCAAATTCAAAATAATGCAAAAAGATTTTTTTTTTTCCCACTATAAATTAACTTGATTTTCCAATGGTTTTTATGATAACTTTTGTCTATTTTATTCTGCTGTGAAGATGAATGGCTGCAATTTTATTTCGGGCTATTTCAAAATTGTAATACTAAATTTTAATAGAAAATGTGATTTCAAGTCGCATGAATTTTGCACATTTACCTCAGGGTATTAGTCCTTAAGAAATTGTAGTCTTATTGTATGTTGAAAAAGTTTCTTTGTATTAATGATTAGAATAATAAATATTTTTTTCTGATTAAAGGTCCATGAGCTTGAAAAAGCCAAGCGTGCATTAGAGAGTCAGCTGGCCGAGCAGAAGACTCAAATAGAGGAGCTGGAGGATGAACTCCAGTTGACGGAAGATGCCAAGCTTCGCTTGGAAGTAAATATGCAAGCACTTAAAGCACAGTTCGATCGGGATCTTCAGGCCAAGGATGAACAAGCGGAAGAGAAACGGAGAACATTGGTCAAACAGGTAAAGAAATCAAACATTGTGTAATGTTCTCCATAAGGGTTTGATTCCCCCCTCCCCCCATTTTAATCAACTGATTGTATTTCATGTATTTTTACAGTTACGAGATATGGAATCAGAATTGGAAGAAGAACGCAAACAGCGAACCGCAGCCATTAACTCTCGGAAGAAGATGGAGGTGGATTTCAAGGATCTTGAACAACAATTGGAAATGGCAAATAAGGTCAAAGAAGATGCCTTGAAACAATTGAAGAAGATTCAGGTAACAACAAACATCTAAATAAAAATTGTATGAATTTGAAAGGGAATTGATTTTTAATCAATGCATTATATCATTTTGTGGGTCTTGTGTAGTGTAAGTTCTATACCCAGCAGTGGGTTGGAAATTTTTCCATGATTTGTTTCTCCTCCAGATGGACCCCAGGATTCACTCAGCCCTCTGTCCCAAATGGATACCAGCTTTCTTACTTGGGGTTAAGGTGGGTGGGTGTGGCTGACCATTCCCTGGAGCCTAAACCCCTCCCCCGTGCACCCAAGGCCTTGCATAGTCTGTAGTGATGCACCTTTTTAATACATCATTTCGATGTTTAATACTATAACAAATGCTTTAATTTGAATTAAACTATAATAGTAAATACTAGCTTTGCCAAATGGGAAGCTGCCCAAGGAGCTTGGCTTTTGATTCGCATCAAATGGTTTCTTTTTTTTTAGCAATTTTATTGATTTCAAGCTTTAAAAATGTGATTTAATACAAAGAAATTGTCAATATTTAGGCTCAGATGAAGGATTATCAGCGAGATGCTGAAGATGCTAGAGCAAATAGAGATGAAATTGCCATTCAAGC
Organism: Thereuonema tuberculata; assembly: GCA_023159025.1. Lineage (NCBI taxonomy): Eukaryota > Metazoa > Arthropoda > Chilopoda > Scutigeromorpha > Scutigeridae > Thereuonema > Thereuonema tuberculata. The sequence continues at coordinate 67,542,570 of JAFIDM010004315.1, forward strand.
AAAGGAAGCCGAGAAGAAGTTGAAGTCTCTGGAAGCCGAGGTTATTCAATTACAAGAGGACTTGTCGTCTTCAGAAAGAGCAAGAAGAACTGCAGAAACTGAACGGGATGAATTACAAGAAGAAATTAACAATAATGCCAATAAGGGGTAAGGAGATTCTAAAAAGGCATCAGTTGTAAACTCATTAATAAAAAAGATAACTTAAAAGGCAGAAATTTAAAAAAAAAAAAAAAATTACAAACCAGTATGGAATAATTTATTGATACAAGATTGCCTTAAATTATTATTCAGCTTAGTGCACGTTTCCCAAATATACACACATACATAAATACATATGTTTCTTTCTTTAATTTTTAATTTTAAAAAGTGAGTGTGATTGATTTGAAAAGTGAGGGTTTAAATGTTCTCTTATTTATTTATTATTTATTTATTTTAGCAATCTTTTGGTTGATGAAAAACGTCGACTGGATGCTCGAATTCATCAGTTGGAAGAAGAATTAGAGGAAGAGCAGAGTAATTCTGAAATCCTTATAGATAAAACTAGAAAAGCCCAAGTTCAGATCGAACAGCTGACGTCGGATTTGGCTAATGAACGCTCTTCCTCACAGAAACTGGAGAATCAGAGACTTCTGTTAGAACGACAGGTAAAGAAAAGAATGGTTTTTATGATTTCCTCAAGAAATGCAAATGCTTTAAAGATATTTGTTTTAGAAGCAATATTTAGTGTTTTATTATTATTCTTTACAAATTTTTTTAATGTTGGCATAGAAATTTTATCTATATTGAAATTGCTCATTCAAAACTTATAACAGTAGGTTAAAATGTTTTGGGTTAGCTTTTCTTAATTTTAGATGATAGCCTTTTAATTATTTGTTTATGAATATTCTTATAAGGTCAAGGTTCTGTCTTTTTTTTTTTTTTTTTTTTCAATCTGATATTTCATTTAGGAAACGTAGATATATTCTTTCAAAGTAATTTACAAAGCATACCTTTTTATCTTTTTCTTTTAAATGCATTGTAAATTAAGAACGCTTGATTAAAATATATTGAGTTTGTGGTCAACATTCTTAGACCAATTTTTGTTCATTGAATAAAATTGTAATCTCGCACACCTTAATTAACAAATGAATGCAAGATTTAATAAAACAAAAATCAGTTATTTTAATAATTATTACTTTTTTAATAAAAAAATACTTGTTTTTAATTCTATTTTTAACTAATTTCTCTATTGATAACTTAAGTTTTAAAGGAAAATACTTTTTTTTTCCCTTTAAAAGTTTTAAAGTTTTGTCATTTCAATATAATTTTAGAATAAGGAATTGAAGGCCAAATTACAAGAATTGGAGACAAGTCAACGCACAAAAACCAAGGCAACCATTGCTTCTTTGGAAGGCAAGATATCGAACTTGGAAGAACAGTGCGATGTAGAAGCTAAGTAAGTGATGGCGTTGTTTTTATTAATGTTGTTCTTTTCTTTAAGAAAATGTCAATATTTACTTGACCATTATGTTTTGGTAAATTTTACAATTTCTGCTGATAAATGAAAGGACAAGTGTAACTTTTGTTATTTAATTTGTATTGGTAGCAGAGTGTAGTAACTTTATTATATCCTTAAATCTTTTTTTCTTCGTTTTAGGGAAAGACAAATGGCAAGTAAAGCCAATCGCAAATTGGAGAAACGTATTAAAGAAATGGTGATGCAATTAGAGGATGAAAGAAGGCACGCAGATCAATACAAGGAACAGGTAAAAATAGTTGTCATTTATGAAATACAATGATTTTTTACAAATATATACTTTTTTTTTTTGCAGTTATAATAATGTACTTGGGTATGCTGTATATTTTTTATAATATAAAACATACAAGATCTTCCTTCAGGAAGGATAGGAATGACTAAGGGTTCTGCACATTATAAGGAGTTCCAATGAATTGCATTTTTTGTTGTTGGGTAAAATAGAGCCTTGCACAACATCCTTAACCACTCCCTTGAATTCAGACAGCCTTAGAGTGCATATGTTAGTAGGCGATGTGTATAAAAATACACGCAATAATTTTCAAATGACAAATCTCACACCTGAATGTGTTTCTTTGATTTAGTCAGTTATAATTTAGAAATTAATCCAGAATAAATCAACATTGCTTTCTGTAAACCCAGTTTTCTTTATAGAAATTGTGAATGCATAAGAGCCCTAGTTGAGATTTTTAAGGTCAGGATATTAGGTGGATGGGGAGCACCAAAGCTCTGAGAATGGGACCCTTAAACTGTACTTCTTTGTTTCTAATATTTGTCTGTGTGTGTTATATTGATTGTACAGAATTTGTAAAATTCGTTAAAGGTTGTTGAAAGTAGGTTTGTTCAATGATTTTAGGCTGAATATTGGAATCTGGGTTCAAATTCTTTTTTTTATTTTGCTAACCATTGTTAGTAGCTAATAATCGTGTAGTAGTACAAAGGTCTTCCAATTTATGAAAACAGCCTATTATAGTGACTTCTTGATATTCCGATGGCCTAAAAGGTTTATGAATGTGCAGAATGGAATTAAATCTAGTTTAAACATTAACTGAATTTGTTTTTGCTTTCTTTGGTAAATCTTCATTTGCTCTTCAGTCAGTTTTTCAATTTAAATGAATTATTTATTTTTAATCCTTTATTTTTTTTTTAATAGGTAGAGAAGGTGAATAACCGTGTGAAACAACTAAAACGTCAGTTGGATGAATCGGAGGAAGAACTCTCTCGTGAGAAAGCTCAGAGAAGAAAGGCCCAGAGAGAATTGGAAGACCTGATGGAATCCAATGAATCCATGTCCAGAGAAATCACAAATCTAAAAAATAAAATGATGAGGTATTTATGTAGTTCTTTTATGTGTTTCTAATCCAACATTTTTCAGTGAAATGTAATGGATGTTTCTCATTAAGTAATCTTAATATCTTGAAATAGTTTGATAACATTGTTTTTGATTTTCATAAAACATTTTCATTTATCTAATTTAAAAAAGAAAAAAAAAAGATAAGGCAGTGGTAGCATTTCTTCTTATAGTATCAGATAATGGCTTTAAATTTTTATCATTATTTCTTATCTGTCAATGTATGTTAACAAATCAAGGAATATTACAATCTGCACATGTTTTGCTTTTTAACAGCAAACATTTCAGTCATTTTGTCCTGTTGATGAAAAGTACTTACGATATTTTTTGTTTGTTTGTTCTTTGTTTTGTCGTTTCAGACGTGGTGGTGCTGGCAGTGGTCCTACCATTTCTTCTCGGTTCCTTGGTACCAAACGTTCTTCCATTCCTTCAAGTGCTGGCGGCGACGACTCTATATCCACTTTACCTGACGATTCAGTGAATGACGAAGAGGACAAGTGAATCGTCTGCCAAATACCAATCGACTGCATCCAATTAATTTCATTGTGAACTTTTTTGATTTTTAGAGGAAAAAAAAAAATGAATCAACATTCCCGTCAATGAAAAAGTAATTAAAATAAAGCAAGATGAGAAGTGGGAAGTTTCTTGTTTTGAGCTTGACTTCTATAATAGTTAAAAAAAAAAAATGCTAAATTTAAAAAAAAAAAGAAGAAAATTGTGAGGAGTTAGTGGCTGGTGTAATTATAAATCACTGAAGACTCTTCCATTTGCAATATGAAGACGACGCAGGTGCTATTCTTAACCTCTTTAATAATGTAACTTAATGGAAGGAATTTTGTAAATGATGAAATTTATAACTTGAAAATATATATATATATTATCAGTAAACTTAAAATTCACATGTGAAAATGTGAATATGATTTATATAAAGAAAGCATAATTGTTTTTTTTTTTCTTTTCTTTTTACCAAGAAATGTTTTGTAAGGTTGATCATATTTAGAACCATACAAAGATAACTTTTTTTGGGATTGGTTTTAAATAGTACTTTTTAATGTATGTAAATTATATAATTGAGTTGTTTTTTTGTTTTGTTTTTATGTTTCATAACAATCAGTGCATGTAATTATAATAATCATGGAAGAATTTTGAATTACTTCTTAATTGATTGCCCTCCACAAAAAAATACAATCATTGCCTGTTAATTCAGTATTACTCTTGTCTGCATGCAATTTTTCTATCATGACTTCCAAGGGCAATTCTTAGTCACTAATTTTTAAAAAAAAAAAAAGTTCCCACATGAGAAGAGGTTTATTTTGCTATATAGAGGTGCGGGAACCCAGTTGCCATTAAAATAAGTTCACCCTCTAAGGGTGGTTATTTTTTATCCTATTTCAAGTAGCCTTTTATGGCCGACAGTCTCTAGTGCCTATTGTATTATCATTATTAAATTTCTTTATAATTATTTAAATGGGGGAAATAATATCGTCTTAGCAATTTAAATGGGGACACTTGAATGTGTTGTTGCTTTCTTACTAGAGTTCACTAAAC
>JAFIDM010004315.1:67547381-67581434 GCA_023159025.1 Thereuonema tuberculata
AAAAAAGGGGCAGAGAAATTAACTTAATTCTTAATAAACAAGAAATGAGTGAGACCAAATTGTTTACCTAGTGACATCCTGGAACAGCTGTTTCACTCTCTTTGGCGATCATCAGCAAGGAGCAGTCACCAGTAAACAACAAGGTCTCAGTATTGAGGTTAATAGGAATAATCGTCAGAATCGCAGTAGTGTTTCAAAAGCAAAAATAAACAATAAAAAAAACTCACTAATGAAATATTAATGAAAAAATTCATGTGCAGCAGTTTTACGCCTTAAAAAAAATTCATTGAGGCCGACAGACTGCTGGCACATGAATTTTCTCACTAATTTTTCATTAGTGAGTTTTGTATTGTTTTAATTTTTGTTTTTGAGGCACCACTGCAATTCCGACAATTAACTTAATTCTGTCAAAGAAGATCTAGGGAAAAATAAAAATAGAAGGTATGAAGATAAATTTTAAAAGCTTTCACAAAACTTCTGTGCACAATCGGTGACAATTTGAAATGAATATTAAACTTCCGAGGACTGTGACAAGTTGTTTCCTACTTTTTAAAATTTTTCTTTTGTTTGAGTTACTTTTGTTTAGAGCTTATTTTGTTTTCGGGGATTTCTTTTTTTTTAATCCATATTTTAATGTTTTTTCTTGAGTATTTTAACTTATAGTAAATTAGGAATTTGGCCTGCAATTGTAATTTTCAAATATTTGAGCTGTTCTAAGGTATGTGAAACCTTAGTATGTCTTAGAATGCTTAAGATTTGAAATTTGTGATGAATGTATACGAGAAATGTAGAGACACATTCCCAATTTACTGTAAGATAATTTAGTAAAAGAATCCGATTATTAATTCCTACCACTTTTTCTATGTAAGATCTTTAGCTACAAAGGGATGAGAAAACCTTGTGTAAAGTTAAATCTTCCAATCAGCAATGCAGAAAATACAAGACTACACTGAAGCACTGCAATTATAGTTTTAAGTAGTTATGTTTTTAAAAAAAATTATTCCTTTCAATTTTTTGCCAGTTTTTTTAAATGATTTGCTTGCTTCTGGTTTGGTCATTGCTTCCCCTTTCTTCGATTCTGAACAAGAAGGGATTGCTCTGCACCATTGTCTCATTCCTTGTACTATTGTACATCGTACATCTCTGCATCTGAAGTTTCAAGTCTTCTCATGAGTTTTTCAAAATCTTACTAATATCAAGACCCCCATGGAGTCATCAGGGGAATCTACATTATAGGGGTTTCACTTGCTCCAATGATAAGTAATTCCTCATGACCAACTCAGCAGATCGCTTCTTCAGTTCTTGATATTTTCATTTAGCAACTTCCTTTTTGAGAGTGCAATGTTCATTTTTACCATGGCTGTTATACCTTTGCAGAATGCATCTGCAAAATATGAAGGAAAAGAAAAGCGACAAAGTCATTATAACAGTAAAATACACCCTTGATTGAAGAGAGGACTTTGTTTTCATTAGATCCTATCCATTGTAAATGAACAGATCATTGATAAATTCCATTATAATCAACAAAGCTAGGTAAGCTTGCAATTGTATACATTAAAAAACAAAAACCGATAAAATCAACTATGAATTTTAACAAACGTAACAAGGGACATTTTAAATAACTCCAAGAATTATTATAAGGACAGGTTTCAACAGGAAAATAATTCAAACATTTCAGAATGCTGGGAATGTAGGTTTTGAAACAAAAGATGAAACATTTTAATTATTACCAGTTTTTAAGAGATTTACAGTAAAGTAAGTACTATATAAAATTTTTAATTTTAAAAATATATTAAATGCTGGAAGGGTTAGCCACTCTATGAAAGGACAATTATATCGAAATATATAATTCCACAAAAAAATATTAATTAGGACACTACATTAATAGTACTGCAGTATTTTTAATAACTAAAAAAGGAATTAAAAAAAAAAAAAAAATGGTTAACTTTTAAGTGACATCTTAGAACAGGAACAGTCACAGGAAACAGCGAGATCTCAGTGCAGAGGAATAATCAATGTGGAGCCTCCAAAACTAAAATAAGCAACAATAACTTTGCAATGAAAGATAGTTTGAAAAATTTGATGTTTATTTATTCGTTAATATTTTTGAATATTTTTTATGCTCTTTTTATTCTTTTAATGTTCAAAGACAATTTCATTTGAGTCCAGCAGAATGCTGGCATATGAATTTTTCAAACTACCTTTTAAGTAGTTTAAATACTATCATAACACTTGTGAATTTATTGTTGCTTCTTTTAAGTTTTGGAGGCTGCACATTGGTTACCAATGATTGGATTTTGATATTTCCAAGCAGTTAGGAATTATTTTAATGATACTTTTCAATTATTAATCATTATGCAATAAATGTGATTTGTGAAAAGACAATGTGGATTATCAGGTTTGTCTTAGTCCTTCTGAATGTCAGGAGATGAGAGCAAATAAAGTATTAAATGTGACAACTGACACATTATTTTATAGTTAGATGTGAATCATTCTCGGAATCTAAATATCTTACAAGGAGACGACACACCCTGTATCTTTCAAATGTGAATGCCCTTTTGTGAGATAAAAGTACACATGAAGTACTTCAAAAATATATTATATAGGTTTTGGGGCCAACAGCCTATAGATTGCAAGATATTACTATCATTTTAAATCTGCTGCAGATTTCTGGTCCAATTTTTTTCCAGTTCTCAGGATGAAAGTAGTCTTTTTCCAATTAAATCCAATAAACTACACCATAAAAACTACATTGTTTAATAAATTTCAATTATGTATTATGTAGACATTTTTTGGTCTATCCACTCATAGGAATTCAGCATAGAATCCTTGTTATCCATTTGTAGCCATTTCTTCTAGCTATCTATCAAACCTGATATTGGTTCAATTTCTTAATAGTAAGTTAGCTAGCTAGCAAATCAGAATGGCTAACGGATATTTTGTTTGAAGTCTTTGACGTAAATTATGATGGCAGCAAAGGGACTGTAGTATAGAATTGTCTTAAAATATATTACTCTCAGAAGCTATTTATGGATTCACAGGTAAGTCTAATAAATAGTCTTTCAATAATTATTGGGACTGGACTAGTATATACAGGGTGTCCCAAATTGAAGTATACAATCTTTGAAACGTTATAACTCAGCAATGAAATGAGATAGAAATATAAGGTGTGTTGTGTATGATCCAGACGACGCTGGAAAAGAATAGCTAGTTGTTCATTTGTTTAGAAACCAAAATGGCGGTGAGACTTTCATTCGATGAACGTAAGCGGATATTGAAGTGTTATTGGAAAGTGGAGAATGTTCTTGAGGCTCAACGACATTGGAGGGTTGAATTTGGTACACCACCGCCAACAAGGGTAACAATAACAAAACTCTGAGACAAGTTTGAAGCTGAAGGAATGGTGAAAGATGTGTTGAAAGGTCGGTGCGGAAGAAAGAAGTTCCACTGATAACTAGTGTTGATGCAGTCATGGAGGTTTTTGCATGATCCCCAAAGAAGTCAGTGAGGCAATGCTCTCGTGAAATTGGTATCACCAAATCCAGTGTTCATCGAATTTTGCGAGGTCAAAAATGGAAGCCTATATTCCGCGACCTGTCCACGCACTAAATGAGGACAACCCAGATAGGCGACTGCAATTTTGTGAGTGGTTCCTGCACAAGTGTGACGAAAGGGAGGATTTTCAAGACTTTAATTGCTTGGTCAGATGGCACAATTAATCATCATAATTGTGTGTACTGGGCTAACGAAAACCCAAACATCATTGAAGAAAAGGCCGTCAATCTTCCAGGGATAACGGTACGGTGTGGTCTGTCCTCCAGAGGATTACTTGGGCCATACATTTTCGAACATACTGTCATGGGTCAGACTTACCTGCAGATTTTGGAACTCATGATTCCACGTCTTAATGATCTCTTTGAGAATGGAAATGAAGTTACTTCCAACAAGACAGGGCTCCACCTCACTTACATATCAATGTGAGAACTTTCCTCGATCACACATTCAATCACAGATGGATAGGATGAAGAGGAAGTGCAACTGAGTTCCTGCCTCGATCTCCCAATTTAACCCCTCTCGACTTCTACCTTTGGGAACTTTAAAGAACACGGTGTAAGTCACAAACACTGAATTAAGGGATCAGATTGAACAACATTCCATCAATGATATTCCATTGGCTACAATCCAGTCGGTATGTCGGTGTTGGGAGTGTACTGTGGCAGAAGATGGACATTTTGAACATGTATGGGCTTAAGGAAGTTTACAGAATAAAATACAACATATATTTCTATCTCATTTCGTTGCCGAGTTGTAACGTTTCAAAGAGTGCATACTTCTATTTGGGACACCCTGCATATATATATATATATATATATATATATATATACAGTCGGACCTCGATATAAGGTCACTTTTCTAAAGTCCCGGCTCATTGAATAGGAATTCTGTGATATGAATTATCGGATATATGGTCAGGTCTTAAATACCGTAATCGCATATAAGGTCACTTTTGTCTGTGATTTCAGTGCCACACTGATTCAATTCCAAGAATTTTTCTTTCTTTTCCAGACAAAACTCTCAAGAAAAGAAAAATGTATAGGGGGAAAAAAAGTAAAGAAAGACTGACAATTTTTTTAGGAGCTAATATGGATGGCTCTGAAAAACTGAGACTGCTAGATATCAGAAAATTTCAAAAGCCACGTTGCTTTAAAAACATTAAGTCTTTACCTTTGGATTATGATGCAAACAAAAAAGCATGGATGAATGCTAACATATTTGAGAAAATTATACGACATTTCGATAGACACTTTTTGAAAAATAAAAGAAAAGTTGTTTTCATCGCAGACAACGTTCCCTGCTCATATCAACATACCTCAGTTGAAGTCAATTGAGTTTGTTTTCTTACCCTCAAATGTTACCAGTGTTTTGCAACCTTTGGATCAGGGAGTCATTCAAAATCTGAAAATGAACTACAGAAAGCTTCTTCTGAAAGACTTGATTTCAGCAATTGATACCTGTAACCTGTCTGTGTTAGATGCAATTTTTTATATTCATAAAAGTTGGAGCTTGGTGTCAAACACATGCATTTCAAATTGCTTTCGCTGGTTTTCAATTTTCTACAAATAGTGTGGATGAAATAACAGATGAAGATGATGACGATATTCTTTTAACTGTGTTAATACAAGATCTCAGAAATGTGGCTGTGCTATAGAAGGGAAAAGTGAATACGTGAGAATTGACGATGCAATTGCTACCACTCCTCAAGCTTCGATTTCCGAAATTGTTTCCCAAGTTTTAGAAGCCAATGCATTAGAAAGTGAGGATAACGACAGTGATACTGAAAGTGAAGCGGTGACTCAAGCAGAAGCGCTCAGAGAATGTCGTAAGACATTTTTTTACGATCATGAGGGAGCTGAAGAACATTTTCAAAAACTACAAAACTTATAAAATATTGTATAAAAGATGAAACTAAAATCGCGACATTCCTGTATTATGGATTATTTTAAGTAAGGTCAGCTGTACATCAGTACTTTGCTTGAGAATACTAGTACTATTTGTATACAACTTTATTCCGAATTAAAATTTTTAAAAAATAATTACTTTCTGATTCATTAATTTTAATTGGTTCAACTAAATTAAAAAATTATAATAAACTGATATTTTTGTACGTACTAAATTTTATAAATTATACTGTATTTATATAATGCTTATTTATTGACAAATGCATATGAATCGGTTATAAGGTAACCCCGCTTATAAGGTCACTTTCGCGAGGTCCCAAGGGGTGACCTTATATCGAGGTCTGACTGTATATGTGTGTGTGTATTCAAAGCTTAAGAAATAAAGTTCATGAAAGAACTTCAAACCTACTTTCCTTAATATATAATATATATAGAGAGACAGGGTGTTTCGGAAACGGTAGACAAAGTGAAGAGATACAGTTTCCAAAGATCATTTTGGTTGAAAATGTTCTATGATATTTTTGTTGTACGAGCCGTAGTTTCAGAGGTAGGAAATGAGTGCTTTGGGATTGTCCCTACAGCCCAGATCACACCAGCATATTTTTCAACATTGTTTTTGCTTCACTGAAATGATCATTGCTTTCAGTGAAGTGTTCCCCATCCTTGCTTTCCATCGTATTGACGAAATATGATGAAACAGTGCACATGATTGTCAGAGCGCTAGCCAATCAGAGTTGAGCTCGAAAGGTTCTGGCAGCAACTCCCTGTTACGAAAAGACTGCGTTTAATCTTTTTTTAGAGGTTAAAATCGTGTTTTGGCAACGCAATTTCGGTAGAATTTGAAATAACTTTTAGCAAGCTGTTAATCTGTTTGAAACTAATTGTATATTGTATTCAAGCGAAAACGAAGTGAATTTCGATTCACAACAGCTACAATCCCACAATCCCCAGCAACCGTAACGAAGCTCAAGAAGAAATGAAATCTCTCTCTAAAAAGTTGACATCTGCAGATTCTGACACATAGAATTAATTTATTTCAGTAAAAATATTGTTTATTTTCGAAAAATGATCTCCTCACTGTGATACTTAATTCATAATAGCCTTCGGATTCAATCGAAACGATGGCCAAATGGCACCTGGCGGCTTCTTCGGTCTCGAAGCTGGTCGGTTCTGACTGGAGCTCACTAACGATCATCATTGAAAACAACATTACTTTTTAGAACAGTTTCTAAATTTTTTGAACGATGGAATAATCACACGATCATAGACCGTCAAATGATAGGGTTAGTGATGAAAACAATGTTGAAAAATATGCTGGTGTGATCTGGGCTTAAGCAAAGAAAGCTCAATTCACATTAGAAAATGTAAGTAAATAAGGTAATGGTTTATTACCAAAAGCAATCTGGATAACAAGTGTCATGACTGAAAACAGGTATGATAATTTAAAAAAATGCTGAAAACAGCCAGAACTGAGCTTTCTTTGATTAGGGATTATTCCCAAAGCATTCATTTCCTAACTCTAAAAAACCTATGGATCATACAACAAAATGTCATAGAACATTTTCGACTCTAAATGACCTTTGGAACCCATATCTCTTCACTTTGTCTACCATTTCCGAAACACCCTGTATATATCTATTATTAATATACTGTATATAGCAAACAAACAAAACTCAAAGCTGGGCCTTCGAGTTTCGCAAAGCAAAGATTTCAATCAATTTTTTGCAATTTAGACTATAAGAATAAAATTTACTTATATTACAAAACTATATAAAGCCGGACAATGATGTGTAATTTGAAAAAAAAGCCAATACAAAAACCATATCGCTGTTTTTGTGAAGATACGGCCAATTTATCCTCATTTCATCAGCATTATCATGAAAATAACAAGTATAATGATAATTCACTGCTTATTGTAAATAATAGTACCTGCTGCAATATATAAACATAATATGTATGCAATAAATCCTATTAATGAAATGTAACACATTACTGCCGCGCTGGTGTGGTCGAGCGGTCTCAGGCGTCGGTCTGTCGTGAGATCAATGTGCCAGCGCCCGGGTTCAAATCCCGGTAGCGAGCATGGATGTTTCAAAAATTTCCTTTCCTGTGTTGTAGCCTCTTCTTCACTTTCTCTTCGGTCTGACGTCATTCCTTAATCGCGTCCTGGGTAAGGCCACGGGAAACCACCCCAGTATCTTTCCCTTGTAATTCTAGGGAGTCTGCTAGGGGTTCGCCGTCTTGGGAACACTAGCGCTCCCTGGAGCACGGATGCTTTGGCAACGAAGCTCGCACTTCGGTGCGAACCGACCACACACACACACAACACATTACTTCTTCATTAGCAATATTTCGCAGGCTATTACTTTTTTCCTGCTTCGTCAGGCTTTCAAATACATCGAATATCTCTTACAAAACATAACAAAGTTTTAAACAACATAGAACTATTCATGGTAAGAAAGCATCATATATAGATTGTTCATTACAATAAATATGCTTCTTAAAACAGATTAACGTAGAACCATTCCTGTTAAGGAAGCATCATTACAATACATACAGATTGTTCCTTATAATAAATAAATTTGTTTCAAATAACATAGAACCATTCATATACAAAGATTTACAAAACAAAGAATTCATATAAGACGGAAAATCATTGAAATATTTCAATGTTTCTACAGTTTTTTTAAAATTTTTCCAAAATCATTTGGCTTATTTCAATGCCTTTTTGCTTATTAAAACATTTAAAATTGTTAATCCTGCATGCTTCTAATATACACCTTGTTTCTCTGTCGTATATGTTTTTGTACATTATTTGAACGATTGGGTCAGGGTTATGCCCTAACATTATGCAATGATGGGCCCAATCGGAGATCTCTGGGTGGTTATTACGAAATGCACTCACGTAATAAAGGAACGTGTAAAGGAACACAGGGTAATCATAAAACGGGCATTAGACAGACAATGAGTAAGTCAGCAGAGCTGAATGATTTCGAACGTAGCATGGTCATTGGCTGCCATCGGTACAACAAATCGGTTCGTATAATATCGGCCTTTCTACAGGTGCCGCGATCAACTGTAAGTGATGTCATTATAAAATGGAAACGTCTCAGAATGACGATAGGAAATCGCAGTGTCAGTCCAAAGAAACTCACATATAGCCGTCGAACCCTGAAGAGGGTAGTGAAGAAGAATTGCAAGTTCCCATTGGCAACGATCGCTAGTGAGTTCCAAACAGCTTAGCACCACGACTGTTCATCGGGTGCTGAAACACATAGGTTTCTACGGTCGCACGGCAGCTCACAAGCCCAGCATAAGCAAGGTGAATGCTAAACAGTGGTGCCATTGGACTGTGGAACAGTGGAAGTAAGTACTTTGGAGTGATGAATCCCGCTATAGTCCAATGAATATGTCTGGGTTTGGTGGATGCCAGTAGAACCTTTCCTATCTGAGTGTATTGTGCCAACTGTCAAGTTTGATGGTGGCAGCATCATGGTTTGGGGCTGTTTCTCATGGTTCAGCCTTAGTTCTTAGTTCTTTTGACTGGAAACATGAACGCTGAGATGTAGGTCAACATTCTTGACAACTCTATACTTACCATCCTCTAGCAAGAGTTTTGGGGAAGGACCGTTTCTGTATCAACAGGATAACTGTTCTGTCCACAGAGTGAAGGCTGTGCTGTCGTGATTTGAACAGATGGGTGTTGAACTACTGGTCTGGCCTTCACAGAGTTCCAATCTGAATCCACAGAACACCTCTGGGAAGATTTGGAATGCAGATTATGCACCAGACCCATCCACTTTTCTTCAGGGACCGAACTCACTGCAGCTCTCATGGATGAAGGAAAGAAAATTCCTGCTCACATATTTCAAAATCTGGTAGGGATTCTTCCCAGATGACTGCAGGCTGTGATTGATGCTAAAGGTGGTTTGACATCCTGTTAATATGTGCCACACGCCTGATTGTACAACAGTTGGTGTCCGAATACTTTTGACCATATAGTGTATTGATGTGCAGTTTAGATAAAAAAATCATTGTGTTTTAACTTTGGTCTCTATTCCACATTTGATTAAAACAAATTATAAAAACAATGGTAATTTGATTATTGAAGTTTATTTAAAACAAAAACAAGATTTTTTTTTTTTTTTACAGATCATTATAACAAAATGTTGATATTCTAGACATTCAAAAATAATGATATATTTTTACACCTGTAAATTAGAAGAAATCATGAAATTACTTATGTACATTCATTCTTTATTAATTCATCTTCATTTATTTACATGAATACAAAATTACTATAAGCCTATTAAACAGAAGTTATTTATCTTCTCTCAAGATTTTGTAAGAGCCAATAGATTTGACATATTCGACACTATTAAAATCAAATGCAAAATTTAATTCAACAATAAAAGAGGTTGTAATCTAATTCAAAGCAATATTTATATTTCAAACTAATTCTCATTTTTGAGTTTTGCAATTTTTTTTTTGAGAAATGTTTATACAACGTAGTCAGTTAATAGCCAAATATGTCGTATACTTCATATAAGACTACAAACATTCATATTCTCTACAATGAAGCATTTTTTTTTTTAATTGTATCACCCCAACCTGTTTCACATTGAAAACTCAATAATACACATAATTCTATAAAATACTGAAATTTGATAATCAAAATATAATATCAGTTTTTCAAAGCTATAATACAAAAATTAAGGAAGAATATTTTCATGATAAGAATAAAACTTCGATACTTATTCAAATGCATTATTTTTACAATTCATGATGTACAGGATCCAAAAAATATCAGATCCCAGATACCCAGGGAATAGAAGAGCAATTAGCAGGTAGCTAATCAAACAATTGAACCAATTTGAATTAAATAACACCACCGTATATAAGTCACAGCAAATCCAAATAAAAAAAAAAATAAAAGAAGTATAAAATCAATAATAACAGCAGTTTAACGTGCAGAATGAATTAAAATAAACAAGCAGACCACAGCCGCACAAAAACAATTAAAAAAAACAAAACGGTGAAACTTGGATAATTCGAATTTTTTGCTCGGTCCCTAGAATTCTATATTAAAATAATGTTAAAAAATCGTGGATAATCCAAATTTTTCGTACGATTGTCCTTCAAATATTAAAGTAAAAACTGTTCTTGAGACTTTTCTCAGCTAAGATACATTATTTATTTTAACTGATTTTTCTAAGGAAAACAAAAGCGAATGTATTTTTGTATCAATTGATAGGTTGGAATCATATGCTATGACACAGAGATTGCATTCAATGAAGCAATTAAAAATATCTGCCTTTTTTTTTTTTAAAGTGATGAATAATTAAGCTAGTAGAAAATGTTTGATTTAATGAAAAACAAATATAGCAGTATTCTTAGATAAAGTTTATGTGTATCTTTGATTGTGGAGTTAATATTTTTTATTTATCTCTTCTGTTTGAGAGAATATATGTAATTCAAATTTTTGAATATTTCGAACTTTTTCTCTGGTCCCTTCAGCTTCAAATTATCTAAGTGTGACTGTGTTATCAAATTAAGATCATGAAATGTTTCTATGGTCAAATCGACCCTCTTTCTCAAATGAAAAATGTTAAATAAAATGGAAGATACATAAGAGGAATCTTCAAATATTATGACGTAATGGGGAACCAACATTAAACATTTTTCATTTGAGAAAGAGGGGTCGATTTGACCTCGAAACATGTCGTGATCTTAATTTGTTAATAGTTTTTGTGCGATTGTGGTCTGCTTGTTTATAAAATTAATAAGGTGTTTCCAATTTTTTTTAACTCAAATGAACTCCTTCCACCTTGAATTTTTCTCTCCATCCAACCAAAAAAAAAAAAAAAAAAAAATTAGTCCACTTAAAAATATTAAGTTCCGTATATTTGTTTTTATTGTTAAGGACGAATTACTTGGCACTAGGCTCCTGCATGTGAATTTCATATACTGAAGACAACTGAGTAGCCCAATTCTTAACCCACTGCTAACTGTAATACAAAATATGTGTATTGTGTATTTTCTTCCTTATTTTGGTCATGAACATTTTTTATAATTTTTCTTTTTATTACAGCCATCAAAACAAATAATCTATCCACTGTAAAAAAAAAAAAAAAAAAAAAAAAAAAAATTTAAAAAATGAAAAATTTTTTATTATTTTTTGCATATTTTTTTTTTAATATCTCCATATGTTTTTTATGTGGATATGATAATGGCAAGTTTATATGGATAACAATTTTAGTTACTTGGATAGTTAGTTAACTTGGATATTTCTTGCTCTTTATATAATCCTTCATTATGTTGTAATTATTTATTACAATGATTTGCTTATACAAAATTTACATTCATTAATATCCAAACTCTTTAACAGATGTTCACATCCAAAATTGCAGAAAAGTACTGTTTCACGTTTAATGTCAGTGTCCATGTAGCAATCAATATAAAACAGGCTGGCAACACATCAAAATAACAGATTATGGATGTTCAGACATTCCATAGATTTATTGAATTTCTTATTATTAATCACATCTTTCTTCTTTTTTTTTTTTTTTTTAATACTAATTGTTAAATTTGTTTCTTTGCCTAATTTTGTTTAAATTGTTAAAATAAAACTTAATATAGAAAATTATACATTCAGTGTACTTTCACACTTTATTTGTAGACCTTGAGCAATCTGAATAGGGTTTGACGGGTATATTTTAATAGGCAGGTCCCAAATCATAGTTTCTATATTCATTACAGCAGGACCAATACATGTAGAACTCATCTCTGGATCACTATCTGTAGACAGCTCCACTGGTGTTGTTGTGGTGACAAACTCAAAATGAAGTTTCCATTGTAATGATACAATATCAGTTGTAAATCCAGGTGTTACTGTCAATGGGACTGGAAGTATCATCTGTGTTAATTTTGTATGAAGACAGAATTCATGGTATTTATTGTAACTGACAATAGAATTCCCCTGCTGGGACTGTTGCTGACAGTCGTCGCAAATCACTTCTTCACTCTGTAAAGTCACCGAAAACTGAACGCAGGGAATAGTGGCTCCTGAAAAATCAAAAGTCCCCACAATGTCTTCCCCTAATTTATAGGCCGGTTTGAACAAACAGAATCGAACCACTTTGCCGTGATTGTTGGTGATGCTGTAGCAGCTCGGGTTTCTTCTGCTCGTCAGATTCTGTAACAGTTGCAAGACAATGTCAAAGGGAGAGTCCTTTTGTTGAGTCTGAAGGAATGGATTAGTGGGGGTCAGATCCTCAGTTTCACTATACAAACTAGACTCTAACAAATCGTACAAAACTAGAATTCTTATTGGGACTCTTAATAACTTAATAGGAGAATTAACTCTTTGGGTACCAATGGTTATTTTATACGAATATTTAATTGCTAAGCCTTTATACGAGGGAGGCACATCTGTAGGGATTGTTTCTTTATAAATAAAGGTTTTACTTTCGCCTGGCAAAAGTCTAACATCACAGAACAGTATTTTTGGTTTTGTTGATAACACGACATGACCCCGCTCGCCTTTACACGCTGCAAATGAAGTATCCTTATTGTAAGTAGCGATTTCTTCTTGGGAAACCGAACTAGCCTTGGGATAACTAACTTTGGAGTCGTTCACCGTGCACTGACAGTGGATCTGAGCACTTGCCCAAGCCAAGGTCTCACAAACATCACAATTGGATTGAGCTTTCGCTGTGGGATTGGTTGTTGGGTTCTTGAACGTAACCAAACATTCGACTACTTCCCCTGCAAGATATACGGGTCCTCGACAAAGCCGTGCCGTTACTTCGATCATGATTATTTGAATCACACAAATGAAGCTACTTGCCAAATCACCACAAAACCTCTGTTACCAGAAGAAACAAATTCATATTTTCAGTGAATGTTCTTTCTTTGTGGCGACTATAAACTGATTTTACGAATTCTGTGCATAACTGTATTGTTTCATATATATTCACGACCAATTTTCATTATATAATAATAAATTTATTTATATTTAGCTATACAAATGCGATCGGTTGATGATTCCTGGAAAAGTGATTATGGCTGAGGTGTGGTGATCTTGATCTTTGTTCCAATTATATCAATTTACAAGAATTATGGTGATTTGTAACTGTAGGCGAATAATAAACACAATATTGCATCAAATTTAATTTCAAAGAAGAAATATTAAAATGCTAGTAACTTGTAAATTCAAAGACAATGCAAATAATTTGTAAATTTTGTTTTATTGAAACTGAAACATTTTTTTTCAGCGCTTGTACTGATGATATTCAGGAATTTTTTTAATTCAACAAGTTAAATGCTAAAATAAAATTCAATGTAGAAAATTGAAAACAAAAGAAAAGTAAAAATATTGTTGACTAAAATATTAATTAATACCTTACATTGGATATCATAAAAATGCTGTGTTTTCATCGTATTGAAAACTATATTCCTGGAAGTTATATTGCAATTTGAAGAATTGAAAGAACAGAAAATATAGTTTTCTGCAACATCTCTCTTTTATTTTGATACAAATACAAAGTTAGAAATTAATCAAGAATTAAAATTCACCATTAATTATTGGGATTTTTAGTTTGACAAATATTAAATCTCATCAAAAAAAAATCCTTAAGTTTTTGGGTTTTATTCGTAAACATAATTTGTAAATAAATATGGCGGAGGGTGTTGGGGCTTTATTGAAATGCTTTGATATTTCTCCCTATTTCTTCTTAAAATGTGTGATACAAACCCTTTAAGTGTGATTTTAGTTAAAAATGGAAGTAAAGGGGATCGATTGCTCTTTCGATATCCGTATAACGAAAGCCGAGGAGAACCAATTGCTAAAAGTAAGTAGTCCCGCCAAATATGGACTGCCTAGAAAATAACACAGGCACTAAGATGTTGTTGGAAATAATTTAAAACAAATTAAATCAAACATTAATATTATTTGAACTAAGAAACCACCAGCCTAAGAATTAAATGCATTAGTTGTCATTTTATGAGTGTGATTGATTCATAATCTTATTATACTTTAAAGTAAACAAGTACTTTTGGTTGGTCTTCCAGTAATTTTATAATAATAAAGTAAAATAATAGTATAGGAAAAGTTATTACTTAGTTTATTAAATGTTTTAAATTATCTTTCGGAACTAGATTTATCACAGAAATGATAACGTCGTTTGGTATAAATTGGATTTCTTGATATTTGGTTTCCAGACATTTTCGGGTAGGGGAGTTCTTTCAATCCTCAAAACTTACTGATTAATTAGTTTTCAATTATAATTTACTTATAATGATTGGTACAGAAGTATTTAATGATTCAGTTTGCATCAAACTGCAAAACTAGACTGACCCATCCAAATAGATAAGCATTTTTCTTTTTT
The DNA here is from genome assembly GCA_023159025.1 of Thereuonema tuberculata. Taxonomy (NCBI): domain Eukaryota; kingdom Metazoa; phylum Arthropoda; class Chilopoda; order Scutigeromorpha; family Scutigeridae; genus Thereuonema; species Thereuonema tuberculata. Next base: position 67,562,230 of record JAFIDM010004315.1, read on the forward strand.
TTAAATGTATATAAATATTTTGCAAGACATATATTTGCTTGATTTTTTCATTTTTCTACCATTGTATTGAATCTTTCACTGAAACATTGATTGTTTTCAAAAAAATCCTTAACCAAAGAATTATATTCGGATGAAACCCAATGTAGATTCTAAACTATACATCTAGTGTATTGTATAATTAACAGGGTGTCTACAGAATCAGGGAATTTTGTTATTCTGGAAAAAATCAGGGAATTATCAGGGAATTTTGCAATTATTACTTAAAATCAGGGAATTTTTTGGTTGAACAAATCAGGGAATTATTAGGGAATTTTAAAAGAAATTGTTCATGAAATCATGGAATTTTTTTATTCAGATTTTGTAGACACCCTGATTAAGAAAATGTCATCACTATTTTTGATTAGTTATTTCATTTTATGGTCATGTAAAAGTTATCTTTAAGGAAACATGAGTCTAAAGGACACAGATGTTGGTAGATTGATTTTGAACAAAGGCCGAGAAAGATGAATTTAGATAAAAACCTATAAATATGGTCTTTAGATTGCTACCTTAACTATCTGCTGTCAGAGTAGAAGCTTTTTGAGAAAATGTCTGGTTTGTGATCAAGCAAAGGGAAAGGATATGAAGCTATGGCAGTGTTGGAGTATTTCATTATTACAATAAATGATGTGAACGTCATGAATAACATCAGAAAAAAGATAACTTATTCCACAATAATATTTGGTCACCTATGGTTAGATGAAATGTGTTAAGTGAGACGAAGGTGTAAAGGCTTCAGTTCTAAGATGGTGAAAGAATCTGTTAGGATTTATCAAAATTTATCGTTTTTTTCTTATTTTGATTCGTGTTAAATCTCACATAGTCTTTTTCTTTAAAAATGTAGTTAGTCGTTCAAGTGCATAAAGACTTTGCTAAAGTTTACTTTCTTAGGAAATATTAGGATTCTGTATCTGAATGATACCTAAATGAACTTTCAAGATGATACTTCACAGTTTTGTAGGATAGTTGAGTTACGTTGATTTGCAGGAGAAAAAAAAAGTAAGGTTGTTCGAAGTATTCAACTTTGTAACTGCCTAAATTCCATGGAAACATTTCAGTATATTTTTGCATAAGTGATAATTTCTTTATTTTTTTCTATACATTCTTCCTATTGAATATTTAATACTAAAATATGCAAATACATTGAGTGAATTAGTAATTAAAGTTATTAAGTATTCATTAATATATTAATGTTATGACCGTTTAGAGTTAACTTCCCTGTAATTTATCAGAAAATTCTTCACACTTGACCATTTTGCACCATAAGGAAAACTTAAATACGTTGCTCAAAATCACATTGTAGTTATAAACATGAGCGCCCGCATTTATGGGCAAGGGGAAGCCCCACCATTGAATTTTTAATTTAATTGATGCCCAGTGTGCCATAAGAGGAATTGTTAAGTGATGCAAAACAGTTAACATTTGTTTCTGTGTTCTGTTCTTCCTCATGAATACGACCTTACTGACACCACACCTCTTCAAAGTGCAGGGATTTCATGGAATTTACCTGATTCATTTGCAGCATACACAATTTTTTCAAGTAGGAAGGATTCGAGGAAGGGTAGAAATATGTTTTATACAATAGTTATTACTTTTATCAAACATTTACCCACTATTTTTTTAATTGAATATTTAATTTTCTTATGAGTGTTTATTACAGTTTTATCACATGAACAGTGATGACCATTTTAACAAAATATTGATGGGTTTTTCTTTGCATTTCTGCCATTCTTTGAGGAAGAAAAAAAATTCTTTTAAATTTGTGTTTTAAAATGTTTTTTTTTCTTTTTAACGACAGAAAAGAAATAGTCTACCATTGTATAAATAAAAATGTAATATTATTATTTAGTCTGTTTTCATGTTCATATGTTAGGATCATTAACTGTTAGATTAACTTATTTTTTGAAAAGCATTTTGTTTTCTTAATGAAAAAAAAATGCTAGTAATTCATTACTTTTGTTCATTTGATTTTGACAATGGAAGCAACTGCACTGAATTTCTGAAGAAATCTGAAGTGATTTTTGTCTAATGGTGAATGTTCATATCCAAATTTAAATATTTCCAATATTATTTTGGATAAACTTATGAACTATTGCTAAGGTGTTATTCACTCATTATTGATTACAAGGCCAGCTCTGTCTCATATTATTCCCATCAGATATTTTTGATGCAAACTTGATATTTAAGTAAGCATAGTGCATGCTTTTATAAGATAGCAGATAAAGACTGTTACTAGAATATTCTACCTCCCGTCAAAACAGTGTTGACGTTTGTACCTTACTTTTGCCAGTCTGAGTGTTTACCCTTATTCTTTATAGTGGTATTGTAAGAATGTATTAACTACAATTACATAATAAGAACATGGGAAATAACATTCATGGCGTGCACCTGGATTGTTGCCTTTACTTAGTCTCTCTCAGAATTGGTGTATATAAAGATAAACCTCTTTGATTCCAAGAGACCTGTCCAGAGGAGAGGTCTTGATCTTTCAGAATCTACATTCCCACACATATATTAAAAGTCATTCAAATAAATAGAAAATTAAGACATAAATGTTGCTGCTTAGTAAAGATGTTGGACTTGTAACCAAGACATTTCGACTTTTTTTTTTAATTATAACTTATTTTTATATTAATTATTTTTTAATTTTATCGTTTTAATTTTTTTATTTTTATTTTACAAACTCATTTTTAAATTAAGACATGATTTTGGGAGCTTGACTTATGTTCAAATTTATTCATATTTTGGATGTTCTTTTTCACATTTAAAATATTAGAAAAGCAGATTGCAGTGTCACAATAGATACGTATAGATGAAGTTTCCCTTGAAAAGGTAAAGGGGCTCATTTGTCAACCAGACATGTGACCGTGGAAGGTAAGGCTTCATCACTAATGAAATTAAATTGAATGATCAGTCCATCGTTTACTTCTTGTACTCTGAGAAAGATCCTCAGTTGATAGAGGATTGAAGGGACCCTGTGGCCTGTCTGGCAGTGAAAAAAACGAAAGCCTAGAAAAAAACCCTGACCTATTGATAATTGAATCTAGTTCTTCAGCTTGTACTTGTTTGCCATCTTCATATCTAACTGTCATGGAGCATAATAACACTTTTTTCATATATGCCTTTTGCAATTTTTTCCTTCCATTCATTTCAGTGTTATTAGTTTTTAACACAGTAAAACATCAGCACATCAAAGGATGCTGCTATAATAAAAAGAAACAATATTTCTGGTTTTCATGAAATGTTATTTCAACTTTTGCAAAGACTTAAAATGAAATCAATACAAATTTTCAGATGTCATGATCACATAAACAAAACATCGAACGTCTCCAGTTCATCTTTCTTTTTATAAGATCCATTTTTGAAGCATCTCATACAGTTAAAAAATCGAATGCCATTTTTGTTGATATTATTGGTAATATTCAGTCATTCAAGTATCAAATTTTATTGAGACGCATATTTGCTACTTGAATGCTGATTCAACCATGAAATTTATTTATTTATGGTGAGTTGTTATTGTTTGAAATATTCTTGAATAAGTTTGATCTTTTTTCAGTTGATTCCACTCACAAATGGGAAAAGCTGAGTCCCTCTTCTGATTTGTCTTACATGACGATTGCAGGTGCGAAAACACTTCTGATTCATTTAAGTTGTGGGTTTTCTAATCATTTGTTCTTTAAAGTTGGACAGATTCTCTGATAGTACCTTACTTTTGAATATTCATTCATATTGGCAATTTAGTATTGAATAATTACATTAAATATTTGCAATTTACCATAAAAGAAATTAACAGAAGAGCACAAACATTTCATTACAAAATTGCTGACAGTTTTAAACAGTAATAACCAATAGATGAAAGATACAGTAAAGAAGCATGGGTGCTTATTTGTGCGCACACAAAATACAGGGTGTATCAAAATTGACTCGGTCAATTTCGCATACAGTAGCAACAATCAAATGATTTTTTTAGCGATGATGAGTTGGTTCTCTCCGGTATTGATTGTAGTGTGTGACCCTTTCGCAGCATATTCTGTTGCAACAAAATTTCTTCTTGATTGCAGTCATCGTTTCATATTTCGGAGAAAACCATATTCCTCGTCAAACAAAGGTCTTGCTGCAGTTGTCCTTTGACTCTTAAATAAGCTTAGTGACATATCCACCTTGCTTTAACATCAACCAGAATCCACCACTTACCCTGCCTGCCATTGTGAATTATCGCAAGATTACTAATGCTCTTTCAATGTCACAAGACACTAATACGGATGTCAGGTGCATACACAAGTGAAGCATTCTGGTGCCTGCTTTGTGTTAGGATACTGGTATTCTCGTGAAAACATATAATCTGCTCTCAAAAACAGCTCCCAGGAAGAAGTTACTGGGCTGATCGCGTCCAACTGATTCACCCTGTATGGTACCATAAACCTCACTATAATAATGCCGAAAGCTGTATTGGCAGATCAAGAATCACATGCATAGATGTTCATTCAGTATTTGCAAAATTCGACCAAGGCAGAGGACAATATAAGGCACTGTTTTTCAGTGTGCAGGAAATAGGATTGCCTCGGTTCACTCTTTCTCCAGAAATTCTACATGCTGGTGATTGCAGAGTCCTTGTGCAGTATGAAGATAGCTGAATGCAAATTGCACAGTGACTTTATAACCACCCTGTATATTGAAGAATATCAAGCATTGGTTCTCTGTTAACATCTGCGAAATGGAATATTGCTTCTCCTTCAAGTTCTTCAACTAAGTAAGAACTTGACTAGGATGGCATAACCATAATAAATTTGAGAGGATAGATACATTCAATTCTGTCATCCTCTTATATACATTTTTTTTTCCTGAAGCAAAATCTGTTTGCTTTAAGGCCCTTAGATAAACAATAAACAAAGAGAATAAGGATAAAATGCACTCACTGGGTTGTTGATGGATGAAAATCAACAGTTTCAAAATGTTGAGCACACTTCGTCATTGTGAATACTGTAGACATGCAGGACGACATAATAAAATAACTATATAGAAACAGAAGGAAGTTTAGCCCTGTTTTGTTGTGTTTATGCCATTAACTAATCTGAAACTCTTGGATTTTATTAATTTCCTCAATCCAGTAAGTACTTTTTATCCTTTACTTCATGCTTTGTCTTTACGTATCTTGTCTATTGCTCCTTTATTGATTGCATAATTTATCAGAAACTTCACTTTATGTACAATCGTGTAATCAATAACAATGCATATTAAAAAAAAAAAAAAAAATGAAAGTTTCCCCAAATATTTAAAAAAAAAAATAATTTTACATGACGACAACCACTAAAAGCTCTGCGTTTAATTTTTTAAAATCAAAAATTGCCATTGTGAAATATATATATTTGTCTAACAGAGTTGTTAACCATTTTGGTGAATATTTTCTGATATTGGTGGAACTTTTTTTTTATATAATGAGCACTTATTAAAACCGAGTAACAGGAAATTGAAATTTAATCACTATTTAATCATTCTCATCTATTTGTCTGCTCTTTTTTTTTTCTGAGGCCTTTGGAAGTGCATTTTCTCCTTGTTTCTGTGGCATTCTTTGGCATTGCTGCTTGCTATCTGCTATTCTGTTGTTTCCAGTTGCATTTTAATGCTTTTTTTTTTGTCATAATAATGCGTATCTACTTTCTAAAATAATAATATTGTCTCGGTCCTTGGGATTTTCTGCTTTATCTTATTGAAGCTTAAAATTCTTTTCAAATGCAGGTGTCAAAAGGGTCTATAACTTATTTGAATTACCATTTTTATCATAAACATTATAATTTAAAAATGTAGGTATCTTTTAACTTCTTAAGTACATTTCTTTGTTCATGCATTTGCATTTTTTCTAAAAAAAAATTTAATCCCTATATATGCAATGTAAAATTTAGTGCATGAGTGATATTAGGGTATTTTTTGTTTTTATCATATTTCTAATTATACATTATGTCCAGTTACTCTATTCTGGCCATCTTTCTAACAGTTCAAAGCACATTTGCTGTTTGAACCAGAACCTTTACCCCTATTGCGACAACTGCTTTTTTGTCCAGTATCTTTATATCCTATTGGGGCACATTAATTACAACCTTTTATGGACTGTTTCTGCTACACTTCTCCTATCCTACAGTCGTGTGGTTTTGAAACATCCACATCCATGTCCTTTGCAGATGTTGATCAGCATCTTTGATTTGATATCACGTCACCCAGTTGCAGTATCATTCTGTATACTGGTTTCCATTTGATACAAATGTCTTCTGGCAGAGTGAATAACTGATTACGAACTAAGAGAGATGACCGTAATATTTTTACTGGACACTGCTTATTCTGGTATTACAAATGACTGGAACATTTAATGTAACAAATGATTAAAGTTTTTAATATTTAAAGTTTAAAAATAAAAAGTGAGTGTTATTAACAATTAAATTCAAGTTTTAATTTTGTTCTATTTAATGTACTTTTATTCTTTCAAGAGTAGACAAAATGTGTGAAAGACTGATCCATTGAATAATATTTATTATTTTATATTTGGGAAAAATTTAGTGTAAAATAAGGTTAGTTCTCTTAAATTGAGTAGAAATCAATTAAGAAATCCCTTTGTCAAATTGAGATTGTGAGGCTTGATGCCATTGCTGGCTTCATTTGCAGCCAAGTTTCAGTCTCTGCTGGGATCATTGGCACTTCTTGGACATGTGGATTTCTTGCTGAAATTTGATCACAATTAAGACAAATTACAAAGAACTTGAAAATCCTGATGTATACCTGTTGGTTTGTTCTGCAGATAACATCTCTAAAATAAGCAGAATATACTTCAGATTATAAATACAGTGACAGTGAAAATATATTTTGTGACCTACATTTTCTGCTATGTCTTACTAATAGGATTATCTAGTCCATTAAACAGAAAAAAAAAAAAAACCCAAAAAATCCACGCTTGAAGTAACATCTGTATAGTGGGTGAATTGAAATCCTGACATCCTATTTTTAGAACAGTCATGAAAATGTTCTGAATAAACTTCTTTACAAAACAGCATGTAATAATGCCTTGGTAGCGATCCATCAAGAAGAATACTTTGCTATGAAGCCTCCAGAATGGTTAAATCAGTGTTTTGATAGGAAAGCTTTGATAAAAGCTGGCTATCGGTAATTCAGTGTTTAGAGACACTGAACACTCACCATTGGAGAACCTACAAGATTTTCACTATTACTATAATATGTACACTTTGTGAACTTATTGAAGAAATTTCAATAGGATTTCCTTAATAAAATGATATTAAAATACAAATTAAAATTAATGAGAATATGAAATTACTTAAAGCTATTGACAGAGAGATAAGTGTAAGTAATGACTAGTTGTCTTTAACTGGACAGTAATCGTTTTAAGAATTGAAATTCTTTACCATCTCTTCTAAATACATTAACTTAATAGTTATTGAAAAATTCATGCATCTTTGTGTTAATCTCTATTTTGCATGACCTTAAAATAATTATTAAACAATAGTCAGAAATGTTGAATGTAATTTTCATTTTAATTATTTATATTTTATTAATTGGCAATAACTTTCTCTTTAGAGATTTCCTAACATTATTTTAAATAAAAGAACGCTGATTTTTGTTCTGCTTCATGTACAGTGTGGCCGGAAGTTCCCGTACTCCCTATTATGTAGTATTATTATTATTTGTTTGGACCATATTTGTTTAATGGTAATGTTAATGGCGAAACTTATTTAAACATGTTACAAACATGGTTAATCCCACAGTTTTAAGACGTGGGTATCATGGAACGCGAATGGGCTACAGCAGGACGGGACACCTGCTCACTTCGCTGTTACTGTGCGCGGGTGTCTTCATGAACATTTTCCAGGAGGCTGGATTGGTCGCAGTACTCCAGAATCGCCAGCTCCATTTGAAATGGCCACCACAAAAGTTCTGACCTCACGACGCCTGGCAACTCATTGTGGGGAATCATCAAGGCCTGCGTGTCTGAATGTTATAATGCTACAAATGAAGAACTGCGCAGTGCAGTTGAGGACACATTTCGAACCATCACACCGGACATGCTCCAAAAAGTGTCAATTAGGATGAGGTAGCATAGGAACTTGTGTGTACAACATGATGGCAGACACATAGACGCATTGGACACTTAAGTGTGTAAATGTTTTCTTAAAATATGACTACCAATGAAGGGGTACGGGAACTTCCCGGCTACGCTGTATGTATTTCTGATGACTCAATTTTAAAATCTAATAAAATAAGTGTTAGTTTTAAGTAATTGCAGCATATTATCCCTCTAACTTTGAAACAATGAGAGACAATTGCAGGAACAGTTTTATACTTTTAAAAGAACTTAGTTGTGCTTTGCTAATTTAGTTGTTTTTGTTTTCATGCTTATAGACTAATTTGAACTTTTAGTCAGTGGTAAAATAAACAAATTAAATTTTCCTCTTAAAAAACAAATAAAAAAAACAATCCTTTAAAGTGGAAGATTGTCTTTTAATTAAGACAGGTCACTGGTTATTACTTGATTAGTAATAGAATATGATTTTATAGATATAATTATTTTATAGGATACATTTTTAAAATGATTCAGTGATCTAAATTATTTTCTTTGAATTGTGTTTAATATAAAATGAGTTCTTATATAAATGTAGTATCATTAGTTTCATATTCTGTTTGAAAAGTTAAAAATCCCTCTCTCTCTATCTCAGCTAGAGGTTAGGGAGAAGTCTAATTCTTTGAAAGTGTTCTATAATAGCAAAGACTGTTTCTAAACTGTTATAAGCTTTGGAGAAAATTCTCAAATGTTGATAAATATCGAGTTGTACAGCATCTTTAATAACCAAAAATTTATTGGCGAAACCCAATGAAGAGATTTAAGATTTTCTCTTAAAACCAGCAGTTTTCCAGTGAAATTTTGCACATGAAATTGTAGTTATTAAACACTTTTTTTGTCCAGTGGTAGAGGAAAATGGCTGAGAGACTTTAATTATCTATTCCATGGAATGTTGATAAAACAGACAAAAGAAGCTGCTCTGACTTCAAATGACTGAGACACAGGATGTGCTGGGGCAGCAAATGAACTTATCAAGAAGGCGGACAATTCAAAACATTGAAAGAACATTATTGATTGTGAATGTCACTAACAACTCCTTTTAACGAATCTAAAGACATTGGATTGATATTGGATGATCTGATTGTAATAGACATTGAATTACCAAGTAAAGCTCACCCAGATTTCTAAAAGATGAACATAGTAACTTCTTTCTAAACTGGATAAAGACTAAAGGATTCCAAACATAGCATCCCATGTAATAGGGAAAATTGGAGAGGAACTGTTGTTGACTCTTCAAATACGATTGAAATTTTGGACATGAAAGGAAATACTTTTAATCAGAGCATCAAGTACTATTTTATGCAGAAATGATGATTTGCTGCTATTCTGTAGAAATATTAGCATGATGCAGATACTAAACCATTGGCCTAGTATGTTTATTAAATGGAAAGTGCAGTAAAATTAAAAAAAAAAAAGCTTTAGTTAGAAGGAAGAGAAGGTTTCGAAGATCTCTTAAGAATCGACAAAAAGCCGTTAGTATCAACTTAAAATATTAAAGATCCAAAAATCAAAGTAATAGCAAATTGAACAGCTTGTTGGAGTAAGATTCCTACCAAGAATGCATTTGTTATCTAAACAAGTTAGAAGAGATTTATGGGAAACTGAATAGAGTAGATTTAACTTCCAGCAGAGAACAGAGAGGGAGTTTTAGCTACAATTTGAATTGCGAATCTTGAAATCTAAAATTCTACTATATACTCTTAATTGTTAATTATCTTAAAAAGTAATATTTGTAGGAAAATTAATTTGTGCAGAAGTTCCTCCAATACAGTAATGTGGTAGTATTTTTGAATTTACGTACACTTCAAATTCCTTGGTTTGCTTTTTATTTGAATTTTTTTTACATATGTGATCATCATAAAGGTAGGGTTCCACTGAGGCATCTCGGCATTTGGACTCTGATGTCGGAGATGCTTCCCCCCTGCCCCCTGAGCACCCTACCACCCCCTCTCAATGGGGCAGAAGTAGTAAAACAGGGGACAGCCTCTCAGACGTCAGCGTCCCAGTGGCAACCTACCTTAAGAGAGATTTAAAACAAAACTTCTTTTTCTTTATTGCAAATATCTTCCTATATTTATTTAAACTCTATTTCTGAGTCTTATGTAAAAAAATTACCCAATTTCCCATCCAAATTTCAAGAAAATAGTAATCACAGATATTGTTTTCTTGAATCTGACTCTAGATAGATGAACTTCTGCTAAAAAAGATATTAGATGCATTTGATCTCATGTTATACTTAATCTATAGTGTTTCACAATTATTTTTGTTTTTGAAAATTATTAAATTTCAATTTCATAAGTAATTTTGTTTTCTTTTTACTTATAGATAAGAAATCGAATCGGTATGCTCTGACAGTATCAGATAATTATTATTTACAAAGGTAAAAGTATCTCTAAAGCAAAAACCCCCTAAAATCAAGAAATTAATTGTTAAAAGAAATATTGCTTTTACAGTTTTACTTGCTCATCTTAACTTTAATGCCACAAAAGATTAAAGAATCTGATATTACTTGTTCTTTTATTATGGTTCTTTTAAATGCTTTTTGTTTTTCAGTTAAAACTCTTCTATCATTTCTTATTTCTAACAACAACTATTAGAATTCAACAACTTCATCAAAATCTGTTATTTTATTTGTTATCTGTTAAAATTAGGACATAAGCTGCGGACAGGGTTCACAATGGCACTGGAAAACTTTAAAAGCATTTGATTTTAATTTTTTAATTTTCTTTTCAAGACTTTAAAAATCCTTGAATTTGATAATATTTCTCTAGTATTTTAAGAGCCTTGGAAAAAATGGTAAAGGAATAAGTGTTCTAGAGGTACTAAGTATTGCTTTTTGTTTTTTTTTTTTTTTTTTCTTTAAAGCCAAAATATTACTTAACTGAATATTTTTTAAAGTTTTAGTAAGATTTATCTAGCATTCTCAAAAGTGTTTGTAGCTGATATACAGCTACATATATATTCTACATAGATATATATTCTATATAGGTTCAGAAATAAAAGGCATTGTTTTAATGACAGTTGTTGTGATTCGGTAGACAATGTAAAAAAAAAAAAAATAATTAAAATAAAATAAAAAAAAAAAAACAAAATAAGTTCTTAAACTGTATGATTTGAAAAACCTTCAAAAATAGATTTATCTATTGAAATTTTGTTTTTATTATCAATATAATTTATTTACTAACCAAAATCTTAAATTTACCATAGTTAAAAATAAAACAAAAAGCTGTTTATGTGTTATTTTTACTTATAATCAGTTACTTTATAAATTTTTATAAAATTTGAAAGCATAATTAAATACAATATACAAAGCAGATACGTAATTAAAAAATTTATATATATATATATATATATATATATATACTGTAGAGCCCCGATTATCTGCGGGATTGGGTGGCAAGGGCTTCGCGGATAACCCGAAAAAAGACTAACAATGAGGTGTAAACACGAAAAAAAAATATTTACCATTAAAAACTACGTTTTGTACAAAAAACATATTATGTACAGTAAAGCAGAAACCTTTGCTCTACGTTTGCATCCACAAATTCCGAGAAGGCCTACAGGATCACGATGCACAATAAACCTGTCATTAATTTTCAACCTTCACACTGTAGGGCCTATTGTATTTTCCCTGTTGTTGGCTTGGATTAAAATTGGTTTTTTTGAGGTTCGTAATTAAAAAAAATTTTTCGCGGCACTCCTGGATAATCCGCACCGCACTGTATATATATATTTATATATACACACACCAGTATATTTAGGGAACTTAATATTTCACTCCAATCTTCTCATGAAAATCTGAACCAACTGTTAATTGAAATTTTCCTTATCTGCTTCACGTTTTGTTGTCTTTGGAAAATAATTAAAAGCATGACTTGACTAGAAAAAAAAATGTCCTTACTACTTGGCATATAGAAGTTTCTGAAACCTCTATTCATAAATTGAGTCTGCCACAGAACTAATTTATCTAATTAGACACTGTCGTGAGGATGAGTATGATATTTTGATATTCTATAAGATATCCATTGCCACGGGCTTCCATCATGAATTTTAATGTAGTTAATTTAAGTTGCTGCCTAGTGATTCCTTTTACTATATCTTTTTTATTGTTTTTTTTGTCTTTGCAATTATGAAAAAAACACTCAGTTACTAATTACATGTTACTCATTGTTGCCCTGGTCTACAACCTCTTTTAAAAATTTCAGATTTCTTAGAAAAAAATCAAAGAATTAAACTAAAATTTTAAAAATGTTGAAAGGTTGACAACAATATATGAATGCAGGAAATTTATTATAAATTTTATTAATAAGATTATCAAAGAAGATACCAAACATTAATTAATCAAGGTAGTAGAGTTTTACTATACATGGATGAATTGTCAGAGTTAAGTACTTACAAATTACAAAGGGTTGAGGCAGATAAAATTAAACAAGTTTAGAACAGCATATTAGTGAGAAAAGCCCTTCCTGCACCAATTATGCTGCCCACTGACCACTTTTATCAACAATTGCCCAGCATTGTCGTTTCCATTGCAGGAGGCTTCTGGTAGGTATTCTTGGTAGATTGTGTTCCAGACATCTAAACAGACTTTCTATAGGCCAGCCAGTGTATGAAGTGAGCGTCATGCAATCCCAGATTTGAGAAAACCACACAAATTATAGGAGAGACAACAGGTGACTTAACGGATATGCACGTAAAGGGAATGTCATGCTCCTGGTCTCACATGCCTTTCACTTGTAGTACTGGACTGAGGAAAATGCAGTATGGCTCAATACCTTGTCCAAAATGAATGTTCACCAGTGGAGCCTCATTGCCATAAAGCTGTGGAACATGGGTGCCATTGATTGGTCCCATCACAGTCTCTTGGAAGTATACGGCATTTACCTTGACATTAGTGACCACTCTGATCAGTGAGAAACTGCCATGAGCACAGTATCCTGCAACAATCATGAAACCTTTGGAGAACTTCTCTTTGCATTTCTGCACGAAGTCTGCTTGTTCTTTCTGATGTGCCATTAACAAATCGCTCTTGGTTTGTTGGCATTGTCCAGGTGCACCCATGCTTCATTCAATGTGACGACATACTGCCAGTTGTCACGGGCGAGGTATCGTTCGTTCAATTTTCTTGCATTGGTGAAGCATTCCTAGATGTGCTGTTCAGTGAGTTTGTGACCATGTGCTTTGTGGATCTGTGCATGACAAGGTTGTTTCGGATGACACATACCATAGTCTGTTGTGATGTTCCTAACCGTTTGGCCATCAAAGTTGAGTGGGTTGAATATCTCTTGTGACCATTGCCCTGATCTGTCATGTGGTAGCAGGCGGTCAGCTGACTTGTTTGAGCTGTCATGTGCCTGTTTTGATAGTACCTTTGGCCTAGGGGTCGAATTAACTACTTCGGTAGATTACATGGCTAATGATACCTTTATTGACCACCAAACCTTTTTTGTAGTACTGTTTTGCAGTCACATTGTAGGATATTTTGACATTGGTAAGGACGCATATATCCTTCCCAGTACAACATTATTTTCACAGATATTATTCAGACTATTCAACAAGTGACATATCACAATTATATGCAAAAATAACAATGGCTTCATATGTACTGCATCGGTGCATGCGATATAAGCCAGTTCATAATTGTTCAATTTTATCTGCCTCAACCCTCCGTAGTTCTGAAAATCCGACTTTTCTATGGGCCACCAAAATTATTATTTAGGAAAAGCAAATGCTGGATGGATGTAGCTCTGAAGTTGTAATTTTGACTACTCAAAATACGAAAGAGAAATTGTCTTTCATTATATTCATACTCTATTGTACTATTCAGTTTTTTTTCTGGAATGTTTGTTAGTTTTTTTTTTATATATATCTGTCTGTTTCTTCTGCCTTGTTTATCTTTTGTAGTAGTTAATGATAAGCTACTCATTCACTGCATTATTATAACTTATTTATTTGTATCCCTATAGAGCGCAAGGTTTCATCGTGTTTACATTAAAAGTTTATATCTTTTTCAGATCAGGCTATAGGTGCAGAATTACATTTTTTTTTTTTGGTGTGTGTGTGTGTGGGGGGGGCCTAGCATGGGGAGGGATGGGTTCTGGTATCATATCTTCTTCCATGTGGTCATTGTAACTTACTTTATTTTCAGCACTGCTTTGCCACCTTCTCTGTTCATTCTTCTCTACTCTATCTTCCACCTAGATCTGGCTCACTTCCGTAGAGTTAAAAGTTATCGCATTACAATGTTTGCCCTTCAGTGTAAGGAAGGTCAGGACAAATGAGCAGTGTAAACAGTGGGATAAGTTGAGCGGGTGGTCAATCTGACACCTGCCTGCCTTTAACTCCCTGGAAAGAAATCCAGTAGCCATTTTAGAGGGCTAGGTGAATCCTAGGATTATTCTAGAGTACCTTTGGCAGCTTCTCATCCTCTACTTTTTTCCCTCCTAATTAATTTTCAGACATCTGTGTCTTTTCAGCATTCATGCCATTGTTCAGTATCATCTGTCTCTGCCAGCATTGTATAATATTGCTGATTCTCCTGGCCCTAATTTGTGCCTTTCCTTTTCTCCTTTCTAGATTAATTTCCATTATGTACATTTGTTTAGTTTAATTGTACTGTGTGTTTTTTTTTAAATAGTCTGATTTTGTATCCCGAAAACTTATGTTTACACAACTCATTTGCAAAAAATGCAAGACGATGAAACTGTGGCCTTATATGGAGAGTTTTTCTGATCGATTTATTTGGAAAGGTGTTACTGTGAAGTTGATTTATAGTTAAACTGTAAATGCAGTGGAATATCATGTAGTGTACTACATTTATTGGCCTTTGTTATAGTTTCTCAGATTCTGATTTTGGAATTGTCTAGAATATATGAAGGAATTTGTTGGTTGGACTATGCATATCGATCATTTACTTTCTCACTTGCTCCCATATCTGACATTTGCTGCCTTGAAATTGTTCATCTCTAAGACTTTGTCCCATACAATTATAATTTGCATTATATGTATATCTGTCAGTTCTTCTAAGGAATACTGATGTGGTTAGCTATATCCTATTTTCTTAGCACATTGTGTAAGCCTATCTTTAATAGTACATTATATCGTGCCCTTAATACTACAACTAGGTAACTCAAATATCAGTTTTTTGTAAATAATGATTTTGTATTTATTCTCTTGCAATAAATCACCTAATGTATCTTTTGGAAAGATTAAAAGTTGCAGTTTGTTTGTTTTGCCATGTTTACAAGCTGACTTATCTAGTTATAACGTAAATGTTTAGAAGCAAAACCTGCTTTACCTACAATGAAAATGTAATTTTGTCAAAATTAGAGTTACCTAGTTGTAGTATTAAGTGGACGATATGTTGCCGAAAAATTCACATAGGTCAGAAAGCTTACTTGGCCACATTCTAAAATCTTGCTATTAAAAATGACAGTGTCAAAAAATGGCTTTCTCTTTAAACAGTAGATAATCACTGTTCATTTTATAAAAATATTCATTTTGTGATTAGAGTTGATACATTGAATATGTAATGTGTTTTTCATCTGGCATTGATATTAATTCTGTAAGTTGTTGGTTTTATTTGGTTTGTTTAAATAGTTTATTATACATTTCAGATTGCCTAAATGTGAATATATTTATTTGCTTTCTTGTTTTGTTTTTTTTTTCAAAAAAAAACATCAATTATAAAGTCTTTGGATTTCAAATTGACAGCTTTTGGGTCCTCTTCAAGTAACATAAATTCTCTTCATTTCTTCTACGATTGATTAATCTTTTCTGCACAGAACTTATAATTGAGAATGTATGGAAAAATGAGGTCTGTCAATCCAAAGTAAATGTCTGCTCTTTACAATTCATTGTCCTGCAGCTGTTGAGTTGTCTAGTCATCGCTCTCAAACTCCTTGATTTTGAGGTTGAAATTTGGATAAGATATAAGCTTGCTTTCTTTCTTTCTCTACTACATCATCTGCAAAGTTCTTTTTCAGTCTTCCCTTGAATTTTGTTCCTTTTGTCATTTGTCTGTTGTTGTATGGAAGGCAACGAGAAATCACTTTAAAAAAAATTACTTAACTAGTCAAGTGTGAACTCTAAAAGAAGTTTGATGATTGCCTGTAAGCAAGAGACATGCCAATCCTAATTTAAAACTGAGCACTAATGTACCATCAAACGTACCATCTCCTGAGAACTTGGAATTGTAGATTGAGACGCTGTAGCCTCATAAATGAATGACTTGACATCAGAGTCACTCAACAGAGGACCCAACAAATTTATGATTAAAGTTTGAGAATGCATTAAGAAGCCATGCAAATACATTCCACTGTTGAGTGAGACATTTATAAGAAATAGACATTAATTATATTGAAAAACCATTCTTCTGTAAATGAATTGTTTTAATTTTTCTTTCTTTCAAAGGACATTTCCATCATCAAGTATCAGTAATGGTCAACTTGTTGGGTGAGTGATTTCCTTCACCTTTTAAAATAATTATATTTAATTATAATAAATACAATTACAGTTATATTTTAAAATTTGGTTACATTTCTTTTACAGAAACGTATAAGAATAAACTTATAAAAAGTACCTAATAACAGAGAAAAAACATAATGATTGAAATTGCTTGTATATTCTTCTTTTATTTCTAGGTTTCCCGATAAAGTTCTATCCAATATTTTTGCTGTGAAAACACAGTTATGTGGTGATAAGTTTGAGCTAAAAGTGAATGATGTGCGCTTTGTGGGGCATCCAACGCTTTTACAACAGTCCAATAGTTTACAGATTTCCCCAAAAAGACAGCTTTCGACCATTATTCTTTTTAATATTATTTTTGCTTTAAGGGTAAGTGTATTAATCTCTTCTTATTTATTTTTCTTTCTTAA
The DNA here is from genome assembly GCA_023159025.1 of Thereuonema tuberculata. NCBI lineage: Eukaryota > Metazoa > Arthropoda > Chilopoda > Scutigeromorpha > Scutigeridae > Thereuonema > Thereuonema tuberculata. The sequence continues at coordinate 67,579,264 of JAFIDM010004315.1, forward strand.
TATAACAAAGAAAAATTTTCGGAGTTTTAGTTATTAAGAAAAGAACCAAACATTATTAACCAAAAAGAAAAAAAAAAGGTTGTTTGTAATTGAAAAATGTATTTGTAGCATTTTGAAAAAATAATAATATAGCTATATAATATTTATATAGGCTTAACTAAATATTATATATTGGGTTGGCCAAAAAGTTTGTTTGGATTTTTTACGAACGTTGGCTCTAGTAGTCCTTAGGTGTCTTTAACATCATTCAACATCATTTTGTTAGATTGTATTGGGACAGCTGCATTATCAGTGTGCATTTAAAACAAAAACTGATCAAAATTGGTGAATTTTGTTTTGCGAATTTAATATTGAAGATGGAAGACAATAAGCACGCAAGACCGCATGCTTCTTTGATGACCAGATAAAAACTGTTACAGCTTGACCGGGAAGTTCTGATTCATCCGCCTTATTCACCAGACATTGCACCTTCGGATTTCCATTTATTTCAGTCTTTATAAAATTCTCTTAATAGAAAAAAAAAAAAAAAAATCATTTCCCTGGAAGTCACCAAAGGCACCCGGAACATATTTTTGCTCTAAAAGATAAAAAGTTTTGGGAGGATGGAATTATGAAGTTGCCTGAAAGATAGCAGAAGGCAGTGGAACAAACCATTGAAGATGTTGTTCAATAAAATTATTGGTAACAAATGAAAAATGTGTCTTTTATTTTTACTTAAAAACCAAATGAACTTTTTGTCCAACCCAATAGCTTTAAGTGTTTATGTTATATTTAAAATCCAAAAAAAAAAAAAATTCATGTTAGGGTTGCCAACTCAAAATCAGGGAAAGAAAGGACATTTTAACACCATCTATAAAAAATAACAAGATTTTATTTTTTAATTTTTTTTGTAGACAATTTCATAAAATAAAAAAAAATATATAGCAAGTTGTAAAGGTAATTCAATACTTGGACTGTCTTGTCGTTAAGCAGGGTTCTTTAAATTCAATTTTGCTCACAGACTGGTTTTTTTTTTCTAAACTAGTAGAAACAATTTGAGCTGCGAATGAAAATAACTAAAGTATTTTGATAGATTTAAATTGTTAAAACATAATTTGAGATTTAAAAATCCTTAATTTTTGTTAATTTCTGATTTTTTTTTTCTCCCATCTTTCATAAATTGTATGATTAAACAAGGCAAATTGACTCAGGAAATGGGACATATAATTTTGGGGCCAATAAAGGACAGCTGGCAACCCTACTTCATTTTTAACAAAATGAAATTCATGAAATTATTACTGTTAACTATCAGGAAAGGAAGAAAGTTAAAAAGCCTGTAAATATTCGTCCAAAAAAAAAAAAAAGAAACTTTAAAATAGTTCCGACATTAAAATATTAACAACTTTTTCACTTAAAAATTCCTAGAATAGAAACATGTTCCTTCCAATCACTTTTTGTAATATGTTGTGAATGTACAATGTTTTCAAATATTAAAAGTTGTTTTTTATTTATTTTTTTAGGCCAATGCTAGTCATTCAATTGTTCGCTGTTACCACGATTTAAGCCATCGTCTGGGAATTGCTTTGCGGCATGAAGAAAGACGATGTAGCTACTTAAGTAAGGAAGCCAAAATAATGCTCACTGCTCATGATGAAGTAGTGGCTATGCCAGAAGGTAAACTTACGTCCACATCATTTCTTATATTGAAACTTTAATATAGGGCACAATATATATATAATATATACAAGAATTATATAATAACTAGCTGTACCCGGCATGCGTTGCAATGCCACCCAAAGAAAGAAAGGGCTTGGTGAGAAGGGGCCGTAAATATAAGGTCCCAGTGTCGATCGGGTGTGGGACACTTATGCCCTTGTGTCGCCATCCCCCCCACCCAAGTGGGGTGTCCCTGCCCCCCATAGGAGAGCGAATTTTTCCTTATTTGCAATTGACTTGGGGGGCCCGAGAAGGGGCCCTAAATATAAGGTCCCGGTGTTGGTCGGGGGTGGGACACTTCAGCCTTTGTGTTACCTTCCTCCCACCCAAGTGTGGTGGCCCTGCCCCTCATAGGAGAGTGAATTTTTCACTTTACACAATATTTGTGTAGTTCTCATTTTCACCACCAGGTGGATATTGGGTTTTTCAGGGGGTTTTACCCCTTTTCAACCCCTTGGGGGGGGGGGGGGGGGGTT
>JAFIDM010004315.1:67614448-67656506 GCA_023159025.1 Thereuonema tuberculata
AAAGCTTCAATTGTTCAACAAACATAATAACAGATGACGATACAACTTAATCTGTAACAAATATGTAATAATTGCAAGAAGGGGACACTTAGGTCCTTGTGTCGCCTTCCCCCCACCCAAGTGTGGTGTCCCTGCCAAAGTGTGGTGTCCCAAGTGTGGTGTCTTGATATCTGGGGGTGCGAGCTCACCGGAAGGTATAAGGTATTTGTATACCAAATTCAAACACCAAAACCTAATTTAAATGTTCCGTTTTTAGGCCTAAATTAATAATTAATAGAAAACCTTTTTATTTATCTGTAAAAAAAATTATCATCCCAAAAATCTGGGGGTGCGGCGCACCCCCGTAAATCCGCCCATGCTCATAGGAGAGGGAATTTTTCCCTTTTTGAAATTGACTTGGGGGGCCCGAGAAGGGGCCCTAAATATAAGATCCCGGTGTCAATCGGGGGTGGGACACTTAGGCCCTTGTGTTGCCATCCCCCCACCCAAGTTTGGTGTCCCTGTCCCCATAGCAGAAGGAATTTTTCACTTTACACAATATTTGTGTAGTTCTCATTTTCACCACCAGGTAGATATTGGATATTTCAGGGATTTTTACCCCTTTTCAACCCCTTGGGGGGGGGGGGGTCCGGGTTCTAAGGTAGCCTATCTTTTCCGCAGGGTCCTAAAGAGTAATTCTGCAAAGTTTGGTCCAGATAGGTCAAAGGGCCTAGGAGTGTATAAAGGACAAAGAAAGAAAGAAACATACATTCATTTTTATATATATAGATATGTACATTAGAACCTTAAATTTCAGTTAAGTTCTTTTTCTTGCAATTCCAACAATCTACAAAAATATGATGAAAGTTAGCTTCAAAATGAGTCTATTATTAATTAATTTAAGAATAAATACAGTAAAATATTTGAGAATTTACAATACAACACCACTTATTAAATCATGTAAATTGGTATATTAATTCCAGAAGAAATATTTAACTTTTTCATTAAAATTGTAATTATCTATTAATAAAATACACATTTCAATCAGTTTTTTCTTAAACAAAAACCAATTTATAAGAACGATCTTCTTTGTCTTAATGAGCTTCAGTTTTAGGATTCATGTTTGTTGTTGCTCTTCCTTACTCAAAATACTGTAACTGGCTTCTGCTTTTTTATCTTTAATACTAACATAAGCGCATTTCCTTATGTAAAAACGTAAAGGCTTCTCTGAGTATTCTTTGCCGTAGGATTCGATTCCTATCCGTGGACAGGCAATGATTTCACTTTCATCCACTGTACTTTTTCCTTCAAGCCATAACTGATTGGATGTCACTAGATCCTGGCGATCTGCCCATTGCTTTTCTATATTTAATGCTTGACACAGCTTGGACGGTCCGTTGCAAAGTTGAACATCTTTTAATGTCTTCTCTGATTTACGACGAGCCGATCTAAAAACCTGCATTGCTTCTAATCCTTCCAAAGGGCGAATTGACCTGATGAGAACAGCCGCACCATCACCTAAGAAAAAGAAAGGATACAACTATAATGTTATTGTTTTCTCTGATAAGTGGATAGTATTAGGGAGGAAACAAAAAAATATTACTTTGTTCTGGAATTCCTTCATGTTAAATTATATAGTTTAGTAATGCATGATTAAGCCTCATATTATCCAACAAATACGATCCACAACACACACTTCTACAATAAATCAAATTTTATTATTAGTAGGGAATTATGCGTATTGTACCTATATTTCTAGTAACATACAGAAAATGGATTTATCAATCTTCTCCCCACTATACTATACAATTACCTTACTAATAGTATATTCAACTTTTTATTACTTTGATTTTTTTAAATATAAATTAATTCAGTATGATGTTACTTCAAAGGAAATATTCACCATTCCTACATTTATAGGGTTAATCAAGTGATCGAATTATATTTTGATATTTTAATAAAATATACATTTTTTTTTTTTAAAAAAGAGTATACTAGTATCAATTTACCTTGGGCTTTACTTAATGAAAATTAAGCGAAGATTTGAATCGAACCTCGTAGATCATAAATGAGCTCAACCATTTTTTTTAATATGAATTTTATATCCACAGGAATATTTAATTCTCATATGAGAAAACTACATTTCTGTAGACTCTAAAATCAGTTTCATTTCATTAAACCCTTACCATAACTTTTTCAAATAAATTAAAATACTCTGTATTTTTAACGGGTAAGAATTTTGTTGTTGCAGCTAAAATTAAAAAAAAAAAAAAAATTTGAACTATAAATAGATTTTGAAAGTGTCCTATCCAAAAGTTTTCAGTGTAATTTTTATGTATGTTTAGCCCAGACACTAAAATAAGTCAATTACTTAGGGAAAAAAAGCTTTAATGCATATTGCACTTTATTAGACACAACCCTCACTCCAACTTGGATGGGTCCGGTAGTGACGTAACAGCAATGAGTAGCATATAAAGACATGCTTGGTATCAAGAGAACTGTGTATCAGTACAATTCACCGGAACATGGGTAAGACAAGAGATTTAAATGACTTCGAATGAGGCATGATTATGGGGGCAAGAAGAGCCAGTTCCAGTATTTAGGAAACAGCGAAAATCCTTAGCTTTTCTTGTGCAACGTTATTGCAGGTGTTCACAGAATGGCATTTGGGCCAAAAAACTTCAAGCAATAAGCACAACTGTGCATGAAAGAGGTAATAGGCGACTGGCAAGAATCATCTGCGGCACAAAAGGATGACAATATGACAGATTGCAGCCGAGTACAATGCAGGTGCATCAAAATGCATTTCCGAATGCACAATACGACAGACCTTGTCCCTGAGTGGTTTTCACAGCAGGAGACCAGCAAGGGTGCCTTTGCTATCAGAAAAAAACAGGAACGCGAGCCAGAGGTGAGCCCAAAGCATCGCAATTGTGGAAAAAGGTTGTTTGGTCCAATGAGTCTCGGTTCCTTCTCCACCATGCTGATGCGAGGATGAGAATATGGTGCAGGCAGCAGGAAACCAAGTCTTGCCAAATGACAACCCTACAAGCGTAAGAGGTGGAATGTTCCCCTGGACACACCCTAATACCGTAATTCTGGTGTTTCCAAAATGCAGTGGGATATGACTTACATTTGTGGGCCATTTTTTTTATGCCAGAGGGTAAAATTATGAAAATTTAAAAAACAAAACAAAAAAGAGATTACCTAGTGTTTACGTCATAGACTCTGTTGGTATTAAACTCACTCACTGACTGATTTTGTTATTTGTTATAATATTCGAGTACAATTATTCCTTCTCTGCTATTTTAAACAATTAATTCACCATTATTAAAAAAAAAAAGAAATCCAGTAAGACTTTATATAAAGCTGACACTTTTTTTAGTTTTTGCATTTGTAAAGATAGAAATCTCATTTTTTAAATAAAATAAAACTATCTTCCTAATATCAGTCAGCTTAATGCTAAAACAACATAGTTTTACATCAATTAAGCAGTCCCTTTTTTTTTTTTTTAACAATTCAGTTAAGCTCGAAATTTTGAATTAACAAGAAATTTAATAGAAAACTACAATGACGATATAACTATTTTTCTAAAGCTATAAATGTTTAACATTTACAGGATAATAACAATGCGTCATTCCATGAAAGCTTCCTAAGTCAAGCTGTCACTTCAATTTTTATTCCAATTGATTACTTTTGAAAAATCATTGTTGTTGAGCGAATAATTTATTCTCTCACATCTATTTATTAGGCTGGTAATTATTACTTCTGAATATTTTCCCAGAATTATGAGAAAGGGGTAATGAACAGTTGGCCATTTAAATAAACAATTGCTCATTAAACCTTACATCTCCCTTCTAAAACATCCTGCATAGTCCTTGCCACCTTCCACATTGATTTGACTGGTCGCTGAATTTAGCACTGATAATAGAAGCACAAAATGTTAAAAATTAGACTTTAGTCTCGTATCTAATAGGAAAGTGAGGCTGTGTGTAAATGTATCCTCCCCAATAATTTTTGAACCTTTGCATCAATATTTGAGAACTAGGGACAATTTAACTTATACAGTGCAACTTGGAAAATTCGAAATCGTGTTTAATTCGAAGATTTCTCTTAGTCCCTTGAATTTCTTATTAAATCAATGTTAAAAAATCGTGGATAATTCGAAGTTCAACTTCCTTAATTCGAAGTTTTTATAAAAAATTTCGAACCATAAGGACTTTTCGGCATTTTATCGTTAAGAAATTCGACACGTGACAACTGAAATCCCCTTCCCGCCACCGTTCGACAGGTGACGCTTCAGACGCCATTCGAGCTTCCTGCTGTCAATGTCACCATGTCTTTCAGTAAACCACGCATGTACAAGAAATTAACGTTCGCTGAAAAGGTTGCAGTCATTCGTGAGGTGGAAAAGGATGTGAGGAAGAAATGCCAAATCGCCAACGAGTACAGGATAGCGCTGAATTTCGTTGGTACATTGAAGGACAAACGAACGTAAGTGAAGCTGTTTTCCGTTCACTAAACATGCTTGATGATTTTGCTAACCTTAAGTGATTGAATTCTACAAAACAATCAGACATTGCACAATTTTTTGAAAAACTATAATTTTCTGTATTGAATGTAATGTGTACTGTAGCTTACGTAATATAAATCTTACTTTGTTTACATACATATAGTGTTTAAGTCTTTCATACCATGATCTTTCTGAATAAATATTTACTTATTGACAGAATAATCTTTTCAAGCATTCAGTGGACCTGAAATTAAAGTTAAAAGATGTAACTTGTTTAATTCGAAGTCTTGGATAATTCGAAGTTTTGTAGTGGTCCCTTCAGCTTCGAATTATCCAAATTGCACTGTATTTGAAATCTTTTCCAAATGAGTCCTTGTCGATAGAAAGCACGAGAAGGTGACAAAAAAATCCCTTAAACGAGCACTGGAATTTAAATGGATTTCCATTTCTGTTAATATTTCATTGGGTGAAACCGCAGATTACGGTACCAGGCTGACAGTGAAGGAACCGTCCACGGTACATAGTGCTTTCAAAATGTTTTCAATATAAACATCCTGGAGTGTGTGTTACCTCAATTTACCTAAAGCTAATCGGCCCATGCTTCGCTCATACTAAGTTAACTGTTTTTCCCCATCACGGGGAATTGGTAACAAGGCAGCTGGCGATGTATCCTTGTGTTGGGTACCGTATTCTCCAGTTTAGCCTCCCATTGTCTTAAATAATAATGGTTTAATTAGCTTTAGACACTTTAAATAAATAATGCGATTTTTTTTTTCAGAAAATGAAAGATTTGTAATGTTTCCATTCAGAAGATATTACAATTTAAATACAATAGTAGGCTTTTCTTGTTTATTAACAAGTACTTATTATTTTGTGCCACAACTTTCAAATTACCTTGACAAGATATATTGAAGCAGTTATACATTCCATATATGATATACACGTAAGCCGTGCCTGGTTGCATGAACATGGCTGTATTTCTTTCCGTTCGTTTTCCGTTATAAGAATGAGATGCTTTATCATCTGCCCCTGGATAACATTCAGTTTCTATTATTTCACCACTGAGTCGGGTGCCATCATTCAACTGACGAATTAACACCTGTCCAAGAAGTCTTTTCGCTAAATCAATACAAGCGACATTGTAGAAATCGAATGGCAGCCTTCTCATTATAGTACTATCACAGGTATTTACGACATCGTTATTTGCGATATCGTAAATATTTATCACTTCATTATCAGGTGCACGTCTTTTTCTCCTTTTCTTTGTATTTTCTTCGGATGCAAAATAACGACTGTTTGTTCCTGTTTCTTTAAGCGACATTCTTTTGAATGCCCTGGCTTTATTTTAAACTAACTATTTCATTATTAATTTCTGTAAAAACTCGCAATTTCTGACATCGAGCGTTTGTTTTCCTCTTGTTACTGCGGTACTCATCACCGGAAGTGTAGAGTATAACAAAAAATTAAAAAAATTAAAAACGAAAAAAAAAAGTAATAAACAATTAAAAATATTTACAAAATAAAGACATGATTTTTATTAGATAACCCAAAATTTTATTTTGTTTTTAACTTTTTTTCTGATCCGTTTATTTCAGCCAATCAAAAGCAGCCGAGCTCGCTGAAGGCCGTCCGTTTGCTTAGAAGTCGGTCGGGAACTTGTCACAACCTGCTGAGTGTTGACAGATGGTGAAAATTGGGAAAAAAAAGAAAGAAAGAAACGCTATTATTCCTCAGTTTCGTGGGATTTGTGGATTGAAATCTAAATGAGTTTGATGGTCGGATTTCCATGAGGATAAGAATAAACGGGATTTAATACCCCCCATCAGCGGAAGGCAATGACGAATTCATCGCAAGAGGTAAGACGAGAAATAATATTTGAAAATCGATTATAAATAAGAAGAAAGATGTTGTATTGTTATTAAAAATCAAGTTATTACTGGTGGACCGTTTTCTGAAAAGAAAAACGGGGGAAAAAAAAACAACTTATAAATAATTTGAGAATATACTCGTACAATGGACATCTCGGTGCACATTTCCATTGAAGTGGTTGAAATATGCATTTCTGGTAACAGTGGTTTATAAATGTTGGTGTCGAAACCCCTGGGTTTGCGCATAAGTGAAATTAGGTTGGGAAGATACAAACATACGTACACATTTATAGTGCTTTGAAATGGAGAGTTCTATTCAAATTTTCAATCACTGACTGAAATAGGCAGTTCTGTGTAACAGAGGTTCTTAAATGTTGGTGTCAGAATTCCTTGGGGTTGCGTGTGAAGAAGTGAAATCTTGAAGAAGGGGAAGATATATAAAAGCTCATATATTTATAGTGGTTTTTTGTTTTGTTTTGGAGAAATATTGGGAAAACGTGAAGAGCTATAATCTATAAATACATCCCCCCCCCTTTTTTTTTTACCCTTCCACAACATTCAGCAGATAAACAACATGAAAATCACCTGTTTGTGACTCAGTCCCCAACATTTTTTAAATTTAAACTTTAAACTATATGATGTGAATTTAAATGGCAAAGGTACAAGAAATATTACGCAAGTCTTAATAAATATCAACATGAAAAAGTAAATAATCTTACCTGAAATATGCTGATATTTACATTGTTGAAATTTCTTATTTTTGTTTAATTATATTATATATTGTCCTTACAATTAAAAAAAATTTTTTTCGTTTTTAATCTTCTGTTAATACTGTTTAATATATTATTTAATTTTTTTAATAAATATTGAATTGTTTGATTGGATGCTGTTATTATTCAACTAGTTATTGTTAACTAGTTGTTATTATTAGTTATTATTTTCTTTCGTTATAAATATGTTATTATTAGTTTTAACCCATTATTATAGAGAAAGGAAATGAGAAATACAATTTCAGGAACGCCAACATAACAATAAAATGCCGAAATGTTGTCCTTCTGTGAAGGGGCGGGACCGGGAGAATTGATTTTCTTAAGCAATTTCCTAAAGAAGAATTAAAAGGACGACAAATTGCAATTAATCTAAATAAATTTGGAAGAAAGGTGTTAATTTATTTTTCAAAAAGATGCCGCAGTGCAATAATTAAAGATAAATGTACTTTTTCAATTTGGAATGAAAATTATCCTCATTATTAATGAAAATTTCAGATACAGTACTATTATCTAAACAATAGATGAAGTTTTGTTCACGATTGAAACTTTGCTTTTTATTTAAATTCTGTTGATAAAGCAGATGTTCTCAAACAGCAGTTCGGGATTTATTGGGGATCATGCATATTCTGATAACACGTTAATCACTATTTTACCTGTTTTTGTTTTTATTTATTTAATATATTATACTAGATTTTAGGATATGCATGTATATAATTAAAATCCTCAAATTTGATTTTAAAGTGATGGAGGAAGGGTCGGTAGACTAAAAAATTGAAAACTACTTTCAATTGTGTAATGTAAAATTGAAATGTTTAGTAAATTTGAAGCAACAGTTTTTTATTGGAAGGGGAGTTCCCGTATCCCACGAAACCAACACATATTAACCTTCATTATCCGGGACCGACTCCTATCACATCTGGCTATGATTAATCGGGGTGCTTTTTTAAGAAAGGACCACATAATTTATTTTTTTTTCACGTAATTTTTCTTTTTCACATTATTATCATAAGCCATACTTATACTATCTACAGACAATTCACAAAGGACATTATTGAAACACAACAGCCAATCAAAAACGTATGTCATCGTATGTGATATCTTTTGGTAAAGAACTAAATATTCGCTCAGGTATCCATGGCGTAGAGAAACTAGCTTGTGGCGTTGCTGGTCAATTTTGAGTTCGGGAATGGGAGAGGAGGAAATCAAAATAACCTTTTCCGTTTATTTTTAAATTGTAATATCTGTCTGAATTTACACAACCCTAAATTTTCCATATTCCGAAACAAGAAGTTCCTTACAATCAGCTTTATTGATTTTTTTGTCCTGCTTTGTTTAAGGATTTAATGTTATAATCGGTACAAAATTACTTCCATTCATGGGAAGTGGCTGCTTCATGGACTGTCACTAGAAGATTCACGGTTGGAGATTGTAGTCAGGATATTGAACATAAGAGGTTTACAATAATAATAATAATATAATTTTAATATAATTTTTAATAATTTAAATTTTTAATATATTTTTTTAATAATTTTTAATATATTTTTAATATAAAGATTTACCGTATCATGAAGATAGATCAGTGAAAATTACTTGAAATACAGTGAAACGTGGATAATTCGAACTTGTTTAATTCGAATTTTTTGCTCTGTCCCTAGAATTCTGTATCAAAATAATGTTAAAAAAAATCGTGGATAATTCGAATTTTTCGTACGATTATCCTTAAAATATTACGGTAAAAATTGTCCCCGAGACTTTTCTCATGTAAGATACATTACTTATTTTAACGGTCTTTCTAAGGAAAACAAAAATGAGGGTTGGAATGTCACTATGTGGGGATTTCCGAGGATTTTTCTGTCCACCTTCTTTTATTACCCCCCCCCCTCCCACACCCATTCGGTCTTAAGAATCACGTGGGCTTCCTGTGAATGATTTAATGCGGTTATATATATTTTTAGTTTTTGTGCTTGTGCTTTAAGTATTGTTTATATGCTCTTACTATGCCATTGTCAAAAGCTAAAGCTCCTTATAAGTCATTAACATTAGCTGAAAAGGTAGCGATGATTAAAGAAGTGGAAAAAGGACTTAGAAAGAAATCGGAAATCGCCAAGGAATTTGGAATTCCATCCAACACGTTATCGACGTATTTGAAGAACAAAGATACAATCTTGAGCAGCAAAAATGGCAATGGAAAAGGTAGAAAAAGAACGAGAAGACCTGACAACCCAGAGATTGGAATCATATGCTAGGACAGATTGCATTCAATAAAGCAATTAAAAATATCTGTCTTTTTTTTTTAAAAGTGATGAATAATTCAGCTAGTAAAAAATGTTTGATTTAATGAAAAAAAAAAAATGTAGCAGTATTCTTAGATAAAGTGTTAAATCTTTGATCGTGGAGTTAATCTTTTTTATTTATCTCTTCTGTTTGAGAGAATATATGTAATTCAAATTTTTGAATATTTCGAACTTTTTCTCTGGTCCCTTCAGCTTCGAATTATCCAAGTTTCACTGTACTTCTATGGTTTATAGATCATTACTAAAATTATAGTTTTTAATTTTTAATTTAATTTTTTTTGTTTTTGTTTATTTTATTACTTTGACCCATCATTTTATTATTCTTTATAATATAATTTCTAAGATTTGTCTATCTGTGTAACTGCGTTCAATTACTTTTCATTCCTCTTTAAGCTGTTCGCTACAACAATGTGGACTCCTTATTAGGTTAAAATACAACGCTTTCGGGTCAATCCATACCAAACGGTCCAGCACTGGTTGCTCGACCATTTAAAAAAAAAAAAAAAAAAAAAAAGGTTTTTTTTACTATTGTTACCCCTTTGCATGAGTAGTTCAAAATAGGCATTATTTTTTTTTTTATTTGACTTCATTTAAAAATTGCGTCCATTTTTGCTTTACAGTTTTCGGCATTTTTGGCCTTTTGCAGACAGTTGCGGTAAATTTGATAACTCAGCTAAGAAAAATGATAGAAAGCTTTGGTAAAAAGCATTATTTTCAGTATATTTTATGTCCTATACCTTTTTACCATATCTCTTAACACAAATGGCTGAAATTTAGAACCAAAACGATATTCGCTTTTGAACAAAAATCAAAGTTACGGGTTTTTTTTTTTTTTAGCAGGAAGGAATGAAGTAGAAAAGCTATAAATTTTTTAGAGAAAAGATATACATCTAAAGTTTTAGCAAAAAATTTTTCAGCTTTTGTTACTGGCTTCCTAATTTTGTTATAGCTATTGAAAAATACTCGGTTTTCATTTTTTCATAGTTTGAGCCCCAATATCTCTGGTGGGCGACTTAATAAAAATTTGATATTTACAGTATAAAGATAACTTTATGAGAGATACTTGTGAAAAACATTTTGAGTTTGATATTCCATGGAGAACAAAATTACAGCAGGGGGAAGTTGGTGAAAAATAGTTGGTGACAAATTAACAACAAATTACAACACAAACGACAAATTACATTACTATTGTACAATTCAATGTTTAATAAACCATCATGCATTTGTTACAATTAATAGTTACCTTAAATGTGTTTTAAAAAGTCCATTAACTTATAACAATCAATTGTTTTAAGATATGCGTTGATTAAGCAATTGAGATATTTCTTCAGACAACTTCTTGGAACATGTGAGCGGCGTGTTACGGTTGTCAGTTCCAAAGCAAAGATTTTTCGAAGAACGTTTTCAACAGGCACCCATACTCTGTCAGCAGATAACTTTTTGAAGGAGGTTCTTGGGCCTCCTGGGTGATAGAACAATACATAAGCATCCTTGTTTTTTAAACTGATGTCCTCGATTTCTGCGATCCACCACTGTCCATCATAGCTTTATACATGAAACATATCACTTAGCTAGTTGCAAACTCACATATACAATCTTGTTGATAGATGATCCATTAAAACAATTAATTGGTGGTAAGTTAATGGACTTTTTAAAATACATTTAATGTAACTATTAGCTGTAACAAATGTATGGTGGTTTATTAAACACGTCGCTTACATGTTATTTCCGAGAAGTTGTCTGAAGAAATATCTCAACTGCTTAATCAACATAAATATTAAAACAATTAATTTGTTGTAAGTTAATGGACTTTTTAAAACACATTTAATGTAACTATTAACTAACAAATGTAGGATGGTTTATTAAACATTGAATTGTACAAGTAGTGTTGTAATAGGCCTAGCGTTAATTTGTCTATTTTTCGCCAACTTCCCACTGCTGTAATTTTGGTCTCCATGGAATATCAAACTCAAAATTTTTTTCACATGTACCTCTCATAAAGTTTTCTTTATACTATAAATATCAAATTTTTATTGAGTCCCCACCCGAGATAATGGTGCTCAACATTTGAAAAGAAAAACGAGCATTTTCAAAGAGCTATAACTAAAAGAGGAAACCAGTAACAGAATTGAAATATATTTTGCTAAACCTTTAGATGTATATCTTTCTTCTAAAAATATTATAGCTTTTCTACTTCATTCCTTCCTGCTCAAACAAAATAATTAATGCTTTTAGACAGTGTCAAAAACAAAGCGGTACCATAATATGCACAATTTTAAAAACAAAATTTTATCGGACGCGATCACTTTTGCCCCCCCCCCCCACTTCCGGTCAGGGAGTGGTCCTAGAGGTCTGATTTTTTTGGATGTGGTCACCTACTTCTTGATGCTGAACACAATGGTGAAGGTTTCATTCTAATATCTCTAACCGTTTGGCCACTACAGCGTGTGACATCCAGCAAGCATAAAAGCAAGAGCGGTCCCCTTTGTTTTACAGGCAGCTTGTAACCTTGTTCAAAAGCGAATGTCAGTTTTGGTTCTAAATTTCAGCCATTTGTGTTAGAGATATGGTAAAAAGGTAAAGGATATAAAATGTGCTGAAAATAATGTTTTTTACCAAAGCTTTCTATCATTTTTCTTAACTGAGTTATAAAATTTACCGCAACTGTCTGCAAAGATCAAAAATACCGGAAACCATAAAACAAAAATGGACGCCAATTTTCAACGAAGTCAAATAAAAAAACATAGTTTCCAATAGGAAGTGAAACTCGTCAATCGACGAGTGGTGTGAGTGTAGCCCAATAGTAACTCTTGATCCGTAGGATGGTTCTTCTTGAAACGTAGTATGCATATTTGAGGACGATCTAAGTTTCATATTTGAATCTTTTCCAAATGGGCCCTTTTCGAAAAAAAATCGGCGCGAGAAGGCGACAAAAATTCCCGCCGAAAAACCGTTGGAATCTAAACAGTGGATTCCTATTTTATTTCATTAACTTAAACAATGGATATTAAATCCTTTTAGCTAACCCATTGCGTGTTGACTTGTTCCGATTTATACAATTCAAGTAAATAATGTCGAATTATTATTTTTTTGTAAAGAAGAGGAAAAAATGTTTACTGTTCATGTTCAGTAGCTATTATAATTTGAATATAAATGATAGACCTTTCGTTTTTTGTCATTTTCACGACTTGCTAATAAGGAAATTTTAAGAAATAACATCTTAAGGAAAGTAAGCGTTAATTTTTTTCGAACTTATTGTTTTTCCTACTTATCTTTCTCTGTTTTTATTTGTACGTGTTTGTACTTCCTGATGAGGGTAAAGTGTGCATATTTAGAAACTGTGCACTATATAATTTTTGCAATATATAATGTTACGATTAAGGCGATTTTGTCTTACGGTAATGTAGTTTTATTTAAGGATTGGCGCCACAAATAAAAGCTTGTTTTGTAAATAACATAAATTTAAACATTTACATCGTTCTCCTGTAGATGGCGCTCAGAAGGTTCGTTGAATAATCGGCTCTCCAATTACAGTAGAGCCCCGATTATCCGCGAACGGATGAGCCGCGGTGTGGATTATCCGCGAGTGCCACGAAAAATTTTTTAATTATGAACCTCAAAAGACCAATTTTAATGTAAGCCAACAACAGGGAAAATACAATAGGCCCTACAGTGCGAAGGTTGAAAATTACTGACAGGTTTATTGTACATCGTAATCCTACAGGCCTTCTCGGAATTTGTGGATAAATGGCAGGCTCTTGCTCTGCAGAAAGGTTTCTGCTGTACTGTACATATTTTAAAAGTTTTGCATATTATGTTTTTTGTATAATAAAACGTAGTTTTTCTGCTGAAATATTTTTTTTTTCGTGTTTACACCTCATTTTTAGTCTTTTTTCGGGTTATCTGCGATTTTTACTATCCGCGCTACCCTTGCCACCCAATCCCGCGGATAATAAGGGTTCTACTGTATTTCCTTTCTTTGCTCTTGTGTAGCGCGGGGATTAGAAATGTTACGTCTAACTTAGTGATTCATGTCTGTCTATCCGTCTGCCAGTATAAAGCAACCTAGCTCCCAATAGAAGGATTTTCATGAGATTTGGTTTTAGATCACCAAAATTTATCGACCAATCCTAAAACGTTGAAATAGGGTAAAATTAAAAGCTCCTTTTCTTTATTATTTTTTTTTCATTTTTATTTTTAAATATCTTTTTTTTTTCTAATCTATTAATGGATGAATTGCTATTGGATTCGATTTCATGTTCATAAAAATTGAGATTATACAAATCAACAAATATTTAAGGAAAAAAAAAAGTTACAAACTACATCTTACTTTAGTGTGAAAAGAATGACTGATTAATGAGTTTTTACTTATTATCGAAATATCAGTTAGAACGGCAATTGCACTTTTGTATTTTTTAAAGGGCTTGTCATTTAGGTTTATGTTAGGTAATGATTTAGATTTTAAATACTGTATTTGTAATATTTAGAATGCGTGATTTTAGCAGAATCTAAAACTGAAAATACAGCAGATTGTATCAAAGAACTTATAATATATATATATTTATGCGTTCTTTGATTGTATAATAAAAACAAAAACAAACAAAGCTTTTTATTTATGACTATTTAGACAGAGTCATGTATTTTTCAGAATTCTTGACCGGATGCTTTTCCATTTTTTAGGTTTTATTTATGAATTTCTGATTTTAATTTTTTTAATGGCATTAATGCTGTTCTATTTTCAATTTAAAAATAGAAGCAAGAATATCAATCAGAAGGAAAATGGTTACTGTGGAGAAGGTCTTAGAATATCTATGGTATTTCAGTTATCGTGATGTTATATATAACGATGACCAAGAAGCCATCACGAAGCTCGTATCACTGGAAGACCCAAACGACTCTCAGCGCCGGAACCATCAAAGCAGTTGACGAAGAAATAGCATTCACAACCCGCTACTACAGAAAGAGTAATTACACCCCAGTCCCATGCAGTATCTACGAAATTTCAAGGAATTAATTCCAACCTAAATTGTAGATATTGGTGTATTAACTCGATGTTTTGCTTCCGACTTGATTTTGCATCATACTGAGAAGCTGTGGTAGCAGAACGTGAAGTCAAAAATGCGTGAGAGTTGATAAATTTATTAATTTAGGCGTTAGATATCTTTTTTTTTTTTGTTAGCTAGTGCAGCATCTACAATAGTGCGTGCAAAGCTATTCCAACTGCATATCTTTCAATATTGACGAATACCGTCTCCACGAGCTGGCGTTGTGCCAGATGTCTTTATTAGTGACATTGAAACATTAGTACAGTCAAGGAAACCAAAAAGGTGGAAAGGGGAGGATGGGTGAAGAAAGGAAAATCCGGTACCAATTAATTTGGTACATTTCCTTTTATTGGACGAAGACTTCCTGTTTTTTTTTTTTTTTACAATGGTTACTTTTATTGATTTGATTGTATTGTTGATTGAAGTTCTTCACTAATGGTATGTTTCGGAAATGGTATAAATTATTTAACATTAAAGAATTTAGAGACTGAAAAACTTTTAAGTTCTTCAGAATAGAATTTACTAATCTGTATATCCACTGCATCCTTAAATTCAATCTCAAAAACCCGCTAATTGTGTCTTTAAAGTCAGATCTCACCTCATATTAAATTTCAAATCGACCGCCATTTTGAACTGCGATTTGATACAAAACGACCGGTCAAAAACGGAACGGTCTGGAAAGCGATAACCATTAATCTGATTAGTTAACAATTTCCTACGACCAGCTTCCTCTTTGTTCGTTTTTTTTTTTTTTTAACCATAAGGCATTCAGTAGCCAAGAAATCAGTGAGATTGTCTGGCTGTCCAAATTGCTGGTTCTTTAGAATTACCCAGGGTGCACCACGGGGGCGAATTGGCTTTACACCTGCGGAAACGAACGAAACATAAAAGGAGAAAGTTACATCCATGCCATGCCGGGTTTCGAATCCAGGTTCCGATACATCGGCCTCGTAGCCTTGATCACAAGTCTACGCCCGAACTGTTCCGCTTTGGGATATCACTGTGTGGAAGCTGCGTATGTTATTTAATCAGTGATCGCTGGAAATTCGTTAAATCTCAGTAATTACGTCACGGATCGGGTAGTTTAAATGATTTGATAAAATATATAACTTTTTTTATTATTATTATTATTTAATTTCTTTCTTTCATTCTTAACGATATATATTTCTCTTGTGGTTAGGATTTTCTGTTTTTAATTTGTTAGAACATCATTATCCCGTTATAATCTACCTATATAAAAAGAAAAGTCCTGACTCACTCATCAACGCCCAGCCCAAACCCTTGGACCTAGAAAGCTGAAATGTTGCACAGAGGTTCCCTTTATGATGTAGACAAGGAATAAGGCCGGATTTTTCGAAATTCCCACGGGATAGGGAATAAAGAGGATTTAAAGTTGCCTTATTGATATACAGGTGTGTGGCGCAACCCGCAATACATCTGAGTTATCCGGAGAAGGCCACAACGGGCTGGGAACTCAAATATTTTCCTATCTCGATATTAATTTGCTAAATAAATAAAGTTTTTTTGTTTTTTATGCTATGTATGCAAGGGTTCCGGAGCGAAGCGACGGTACCCGGTTAGTAATATACCGGTATATAAAAAGAAAAGTCCTGACTCACTCACTCACTGACCGACTCATCAACGCCCAGGCCAAACCCTTGGACCTAGAAAGCTGAAATGTTGCACATAAGTTTTCTTTATGATATAGACAAGGAATAAAGCCTGGTTTTTCGAAATTCCCACGGGATAAGGAATAAAGAGGAATAAAGATATATTTTCGCTTTAAAGTCGCCTTATCGATATATAGGTGTGTGGCGCCAACCCATAATACATCTGAGTTATCCGGAGAAGGCCACAACGGGCTGGGAACTTATATATTTTCCGATCTCGATATTAATTTGCTAAATAAATAAAGTTTTTTTTATGCTATGTATGCAAGGGTTCCGGAGCGAAGCGACGGTATCCGGCTAATAATAATAACATTTATAAAGAATTTAAATTACATTTAAATATTACTGCTTTTTAATATTTGGGTATTTGTCTTATGACCATCATGGAGCGCCGAAGGAATAGGCTCCGACGTTTCACTGATCATCGTGACTTAAGATTGGTGGAATCAGCCCAAAATGCTTAAACAGTATTTTAAATAAATAAATGAAAAACTTGAAATTGGTTATTTTTTATTAGGTTATGTATTTATTTTATACATTTCCTCATAATGTTAAAATGTATCTAAAAAGGTAATACAAAATGCGAATTAGTGATTCAGAATTTGAACTACTAATTTTGAAGAGTTTCATTTCTTGAATGGTAAATGAAACTGCTTACAGATCGGACAAGTAGTTTTCTTAATGTTTTCTTTAGTGACTGAATAAACATTATTCTAACATTACAAAGAATTGGTAATTTGTAAGTTGTAATCTAGTGATATTTGAAATTTAACAACATTTTTTTTTTTTTAAAATTAATGGGCGTGGGCAATAAGTAATGGATTAATCATTCCAGGTATCTCAGCGACATCTATTGTTGAAACTGTTCGTGAATGAATGTAAAAATAATGCGATATTGTTTATTATTGTAATTCCTCAATTATTATTATTGTTGTAAATACAAATTTTTAGGCTTCTGATACAAGTATCAGACGCCATATATTCCCGGTTTGTCCGTCCGTCTATGGACAAGTATCATTAAATTATCATTAAGTACAACAATCGCAACAATTGCGCCTTTTGCATTCGCAACAATCACAGTTATAATAATAATAAGGAAATTAAAGCAATAATTCAACATAAATTACGTATCATAAGCCATTGCGAAGCATCGTGATTGGTTTACTAATCGCTATCCCTACCGTTTTTAAGTACCAGTTTCACTTATTAATTGGTTTTTTAATGCATATTTTGAATAATTGTTGAATTGTCGATCTCCAGGTAGGATTAAGAGTAATGGCCATTTCCTTATGCTGGCCGAACTCGTAGCAATATTCGTCAGTATTGCTGGGCAATATTGGTATTGCTGGAAAAATAGGAACAATTTTAGTTGTCGAGAAGTATTGCTGGTGCGCGAGCGAATCACATGAACGGATGAAATCACGTGACAATGGTGACGTAGAAGGAAGGCGGCGCTTTCACGATAGGAAAGTCACTCCGAGCAGTTTTTTTGAGATAGAAGGCATAAAATCATCAAAATGGGTCGGCCCAAAAAAGATAATTCAAACAAAAACATTTTGTCAATTGATAATGAAAGACTCTTAATTGATTTCTACAGAGGGAAGGCGTTTAATACTATAGCGATTCTGTACGTTCGTAAAATTAAGCCTAAATGCACGTAAGAACACTCGATCGCTCCCATTTTATTCGCAAATTGTATAAAACCGATGTCGTACAATCGCTGGGAATATTGTCCCAGTGAGTTTATAATGCGCCGTTAATCATCAATAATCAGGCCAATACTCGATTACACAAAACTGTGTGTTCGCGCGTGATATAAACTGACAATATCAATTTTAAACAATATTGCCCAGCAATATTGCCGCATATTGCTACGTGTTCGGCCAGCATTATATGGCAAACATTTATTAGTGGTGGCAAATATAGATGGTTAAATTGACAAATCCGGAATTTCAGTATGACATAATTAGACCTTTTTGAGGTAAAAAAATATATATGAATCGACCCTCGTGTATATATACATATATAATGTCATGACAACTATTTTTTATCTGCCAACATGTGGCACCACTGCAATTCTAGAATATACGTTTGAAAGCCTGTTGGATGTGTTCTGATTGGCACCACTGATGTGGTCTGAGTCAGTGAAGGAACGTCATGGGAACAAGTGGAAAGTACGTATTTGGAAATCATCGTTTAATAAGGCAATGTAATATAGCCAAGGAAGGAAAAGGAACACAGGAATACTCAATACACATTGCTAATACCGCTCAAAGTAATCTCCAAGATTATCAACCATTAGTGGCCAGCGTTTGGGAAGGCTGAGAATATCAATGTCTGCATGTGAATCATTAAAGTGTTCGACTTCTAACCGAAACGCCGTCAAAATTTCATCTTTGTTCGCAACTGCAGCTTAAGTTTTGGAATCAAATCAACGTCTCATGGACTGAGGTCTGGCGAATGTATTCCAAGACTTCCCACCCCCATCGACGTAACAAAGCCTTGGCAGGAGCTGCTATGTCATATGTGGCGTTATAGTGAAGAATGAAGGGGTTGGATAGCAGTTCCCCAACGCTGGCAACGTACGATGGATAATCTTGGAGATTACTTTGAGGGATGTTAGCAATATGTATTGACCATTCCTGTGTTACTTTTTCTTTCTTGGCTACACTGCATTGCCTTATTAAACGATGATTTCCAATTACGTATTTACTCGTTATCCGAATCGCGTTTATCCGAAACGATTTTTTTACATATTTTAAAAATATACAAAAACATATTGACGAAAAAATGTAATATTTAATAGCGCTATAATCAATATTTAATAGCATACACAAGTGATTATGTAGCTGTAACTATTAATATCACTATTCAGTACAGTGTATCAATATTGAAAAGGGCTAAAAAATTGTTATATCAGTACTGTAGAATTCACAGTGCGGTGCCGTGTTACAGTGTATTGATTATTGTGTCATATTCACTACAATTTTTTAATGTACATTACATATTTAATACAATATATTTCAATATATGTTTAGTTTCATTAAAACTATATATTTAATCTTAACTAAATCCACCTTTCACACTTAATTATTATTATTTTCTCAGTTTTTTAAATATTCCCCTGTTCTTTCTAACTATTCTTTGAATCTCTTAACATACAATGTCACAATGCTGACAATGTATGCTGACAATGTCAGCCTTAACACTGTCCTAAAAAGAATCATTTGTCAACAGTTAATGTAGTGATAAAATATATATCCCTTTATAATATCAGTGCATTATTAAATAATTAAGAGATCCACTCGATTCCCCTCGTGCTTTCCTTGTCCAAATATTTAACTATTAATGAAAATTTGGTTGGATTGGACATACACTCCGTAAAGCTGATTGTGAACCTTGTAAGGTAGCCCTACAGTGGAATCCACAGGGTAGTAGGAAAAGAGGAAGACCTCGCACCTCCTGACGACGGACTACAATTAAGGAGACTGGAAATAAAAGCTGGAATGAACTTCGAGTGCTTGCTAAAGATCGTGCTGGTTGGAAACGATTTGTAGACGACCTATGTTCCTGATTGGAACGATGGATTTTATTATTATTATTAATGAATTATTACCAAGGGCAATACAACTTGGTAAAATTAATAATAAAAATTAATAATTTTTAATTATTCTTAACGAAGACTAGTTATATAATTTGAATGAAAATTTAAATGTTTTACCAACTAACGAAACTTGGAACCTGCGCTGGGGAAAAAGAATATTTGAGCTTTCTTTGTAACCTCTGAATTTGAGAGCGAGGAAAATCCAATCCTCCGAGAAAAAAAAAGGATATAAATAAGAGCTTTAAGAACGATCTAAGGTTGTAGGCATAAAAAAAAACTATGCTTATAGCCTTCGTACCTTGCAGTGTATGTAAATAACATAAAACTGGAAGAAGAAAATAGCAGTTTCAAAATTCAGTTTCAAAAACAAACAAACATCATTTTAAGACCGAACTGTTTAAACAAATATCGTATATGCTCCAATAGAGGCCCCCGGCGTTTATTTGCAAAACTAGCCTCGGCTCCCGGCGCTTAATAGAGATCGGCTGCTATTAGAGGCCGGCCATTATTAACAAAAACTTTAAGAACGCAATATTTTTACACATAAATACCGGCTAATATTACAAACAGCTACTTTATTTGAATTTCACATGCTACGTAAGACTGATAAATGGCAATGTCTTTCTGTTCTTTTCGCTGCTATTCGTCGTCCGAATCCGCAATGATGGGCGGCCGCCTCACCGGAAGATTCTTTCGTGTATTCTACCGCGCGAATCTTAAAGGCAATGTCAAATGACCGTTTCGGCGGCATTTTGTAAGGCAATGTACCGTAAGGTATTACACACGACTATAAAGATACGGACGCTTACACTAGTACCGGTAGGCAAATATCAAAGACCCGGCTACTGTTAGAGACCGGCTACTATTTGGCCGTGTCCCCTCTGCAGCCCGGCGCTTATTAGAGACCGGCGACAATAAGAGCCTCGGCGCGTTTATTAGAGTATATACGGTAGTTAATAGTAAACTTTCAATCTTTTTTTTTTTTTGTAATGTATGGGTTATTTTTGGTTTCTTTTGAGCTCTTTAGGTAAAATTTGTACTAAACAATAAGAGTTTGATAACATTAAAAAGAAAGGTTAGTTTCCTCAAATAAACAGTTCTGGGGTTAAAGTTGCTATCAGGTGTTGCGTTCTCTGGTGATCGTAAAGTCGATCCTGAACGTATCAGAATGAGTTAAATTCTTTTGAGTTAATCTAAATCACAAACGAACGTGTTTTGATTTCGTTTCTCTCAAACCTAATTATACACTTTTAAATTAGGACTATTCGAGAAACGAAAGTCAGGAGTTGAAAATATTACTTGGCTGATTAATACACTACGTCATGCTAGCCTGAAAATATACATATGAAAGAATAAAATTATACATGTAATATTAATAATACTAAATATCTAACATTAACTACCGAATATACTTGTAAACAAATACTTGCTAAATAAAACAAAATTTTAAAATTTATGTTTACATTTAAAAAAAAAAAAAAAGCAATATTATATAAAAACACATTTTAATATAAACTAATATTTTCAATACACTATTTTTCAATAGGAAAGTGTAGGCTCATCAAATCACCCGGTCTGTCTGTGTGTGTGTGTTTGTGTTCGCCTAATACCTTCTGAATCATAGGATGGTAGCTTTGAACATCGTAGGCATATTTGAGGTCTAGCGACGATGTATCTTATATTTGGAATTATAAAAAAGTGACAAAAATTCCCATAGACAAGCATTGAAATCTAAACAATGGATATCTATTAATATTTCGTTAATATTAATATTCTATTTATATTTTATTTCTATTAATACTTCGTTATTTTTAAAGTGAATTTTTTAATCCCCTTTTAGTTAATCCATTGTTATTGGTTTGATCCGATTAAAATTAATCCAATTTAGAAAGCTTAACTGAAAATTGCGGATTATATTAATTGTCTTTTTTTTTTCAGAAAGCATAAAATGTTTATATTTATTACAATGTAATGCTAAGTGTAGACCTTTCGTTTTTGTCTTTAAATAAATCAATTTTAAGAAATAATACTTTAGGGAAAGTAGGCTTTAAGTCCTTTCGAACTTTTTGTTTTTAATAACTGAACAGTTTCAGTTTGACGTAGTTTATTTCGTGTTATTTTGCAAAGAGTTGCAGATGTAATAAATGCTAAAATTATTTTTATGTTCACTATTTAACGTGTGTGAAATTAATGAAGAAATTAAAAAAAAAGGTCAGACAAACAAATACTTTGAAAAACACATTAAAACCTTATGACACGACCAGGTTTCGAACCGGATATGTCGTACATTTACATGTGTGATAAAAATTATTTTAATAATCTAAATTATAGTAGGGGGAGGGACAGATTTGAAGAATTCGCGTCTGTGTTAGACCACACCTACAACACCCTTCGAAAGATAAACTTACCGTGTGAATATAAAATGCTTTTCCCCGTAAGTTATTGGCTGTTTGTAATAATTTGAGTGTGGACGTTTAACATTTGATTGTAGCTATTGATCACAAGACCTTCTCCATAATTTATTAATTTCCTGTACTGCAATGTTTAGACCTCTATGTAGATATGCCTTAAATAGGGATCTAAATCAGCCGATATTTAAATCTAGTCAAATCATCTGAACACTGGAAATGCTGAATTGAAAGTATTACTGTCCACTACGTAAGTGGTAAGGCGGGTTTCATCCGCGGCCGCGGCGGATGTCGGAGATTTTTCAACGCTACATTCTCCTCCAAACGGGTCCTGGAGTCCACCCATCCCTCTGTAGAATGGGTACCGGATTTCTTTCCCAGGGGTATAGGCGGGCGAGCGTTGGACTGACCACCCGACCTCATCTTAGTTCCATCGTCAATGAAACGCTGGGAGCTTTACCTCCAGCGTTCCCATGGGTCATATGGGATCTATCTATCTGCTATTATTGGAACAATCTTTTCTATAAACCTTGTGCTGCTTATAACCAGTGTTGCCAACATTAGTGGTTTCCCTCCAAATCTTGAAGTTTTGTGATTGATGACGGAGGGAAAAAAGTGTGTCGAAGGGCAGAGGGAAATCTAGTGGTTTGCGATTTTGAAATTGAAAGAAATTTTCATGTTATATTAAAGAGGCTTTCCCTATTCGTAGATGTGATATTGTACTGAAAACGAGATGCGATTTTGAGAATTATCTGGAACTCCCATGTGTTTTGTTCAGTGAGACTTATTTCTTTTGGTTGAACGACCGAATTTTACTAAATCTGGAGGCTTTCAGGTGCGATTCGGGCGCTTTTTTGAAGAGCCGCAAGAGGGATTTCAGATTTTCGGGTTGGTAATACTTTGTAACTATAAGTTTAATGAAATACTACCAAATTAATTACGGATAAATATAAGATTTTAACTTTTTTTTTTTAGAGCATTACTGTTTAAATAGTAGACTTTCAAAATTGTATAGAGAGAAAAAAAAAAAACAAAACAAACAAAAACAAAATTATGTGTAAAGTCCTCCCAGCGAAAGAACGCCCGTGGACACCAGATGGCGCAATAGTAGAATTTGAATCGATTGTATATGTCAGTGTTTATGGCGGGAAAGTGTTTGGCTTCTGATAGGTTTGCCTCGCTTGAGTCGCCATTGTGAATAGTTTCTCTATACAAACTTCAGTCCTGGAATGATTAAGAAATCATGGGTGTAGTTCAAGGTCAGAGTCATTCTTTCGCTTGGAATAGTTTAGATGTATGACTAAACTTAAAAGTCGTTAGAAGTTTGCGGCACAGTATTAACATTGCATAGCATTGCATTATTGTTTGGGTTGTCGTGCTCAAATTTGATTAATTTGTTCTTTTGTTCGTGAAAGCTTTGTTTTATTATGTGGACCTGAAAAAAAAAAAGTTAAAAATAAATCGGTGCATTAAAAATTTAACAATAAATTCATTTCATTTCAAGCTCCAAAATGAAACTGATTTTTTTTTTAATAATTCAACATATTTTTTATATTTAAAAAAATAATAGTAATAAATTATAATTTTTATTTATAATTTTATTGTTTTATTACTGATAACTATCATTGGCATTTCTAACAAAATTTCCTTATATTTTCTAAGTTAAGACATATGTTAAACTTTATGATGGCATTTAAATATTTAGGAAATAAATACGGGATCGACATTTTAGGCCACTGCATTAGACTGAATCAGTCCAAAAATATACTCCATAAACATTCGATTCCTTTCATTCGATATAAGAAAATGGCGACGTGAAAATGAACAGAGCATCTCGAATTTTATCTCACGGGGCGAGATTATTTCGAGAAATGAACGCGCAGAAATTCAGAAGGATGAAATATAGCGATGTTTCATTTTCCTCTATCTATCATTTAAAAATCATCTTTGGAATATTTTGATGAATTGAACAAATGACTTTTACAGAAAAATTATTGTTTATTTTCATAGCAAAACGTTGTTATGGCAGCAATAAAATTGTAACAACATGAATTGTTAGGAGGAAAAAATTTTGATCATATTACGCATCAGGCAAATTCTTTAGGTTTTTCTTTTGTAAACTATTTGTTTTTACAACCAAAAAAATACAAAAGTCTTTATATAGAAAAAAAAAAAGGCCCTTCATTTACTTTGCTGAGTAGATGAGATTTGCTGAGATCACCAATAGTTTTTCAGATCTGTCTGCGTCTAATTCACTTCTGTAACTCTGTGTTTGGAAAATAATTTTAATTTCTTGTGAAAATAGAAATAATTTTTACAATGAAACATCCGCGACAGGAATCGAACCTGCAACCTTCTGATTGGAAGTCAGACATCTTATCCATTAGGCCACGGGGACTACATTCAGATTGTTGTTAAATATCTCTTATCACTCCCTCTATGTGTGTGACGTAATGAGAGAAGAGCCAGAGAAAAAAAATAACTCATTAATTTTAGCCTACTAGATTAAAATTTAAATTTCAATGTTCAATATTGTTTAGTCTAAAACAAGCGCAGGCCAGACGAGCATTAGATGCAGAAGCTCAACCCTCAGCGACGAACTGAAGAGTCGTTCGAGACATTTCTCGACATGAATGAAGAAATTAAAAATAATATTTGAACACAGAAAAAAACTTCTACTTAAAATACTCTATATCAACTAAAAGCCGTCACACGTTGTTCTCCCTTCATTGTTGACGGGGCGTAAACGCTAGTTCCTGATAATTCTCTATTATAGTAGTGTTAATAAGCACTTACTAGTTCATTAAAACTAGTTCTAACTGAAGATACGTTGGTTTGTAATTGCGTTTGGGGAGAACATTTATTTTACCATATATAAGTTTATATCTATAAAATTACTGCAGTGATTTTCGCGAAACCTGGTAAATTGATAACTAAAAGTTTTTCTCCATAAAATTTTTTTGTTGGAAGTGTCCATCGTTCAATTTGATGTACTGGTTTGTGGAATTCATTATCATAATTGGTCAACAGGTGTCGCTCCAGTTCCCTTCTCTCTTCAAGAAAAAAAGTGAAGGCAAAAAAAAAAAAGAAATAGTTGGCAAAGGAATGATGATGATGCACCGCGATTCAATACGAAAATGCTACAGATCTTAAAAGATACGGCCTCGTGGCTTTTCAGATCGGAAAGTAATCATCCGTAGCTTCTTCAAATTAAAAAAACCAGCATTAAAAAAATTCCAAAATGTATTTTGCTCGTATTGTTACACCAATTAACCAAATTTATTGACTTGGATTACGTAGTGCTGAATCTTTTTCTCCCTTTGCCTTTCTGTATTTGTAGTGTTAAAACGGCTGGACCTATTTCAATCAAACTTGGTTCAAAGCTTATTTTATTGTTCAGCTTAAAACACAGGCCCGTTTCTTTTGGCCTCTTATCCTTCCCATCTCTGAAAAATGGTCCCCGAAATCCTTTGCTGAATTGGATGGTCAAGCGTATTCACATTCAGCAAAGTATTCACATTCCTAAACCCAAAAACCATTAGTTATGAAAACCCTAACGTACACTAAGGAAAACGAAAGGAATCCACTTGTTTAACGACGGTCGTTCAGCGAGCCCATTACGTCGTAAGAGCGAGGGGTTTGGAATACATGCAATAATATAGGGATAATTTACAAAAGTGCCAAACGTAAGTGCTTCTTAGTGAAATTTTAAGCAATGATACATTGAAACAGGTTAAATTTCAGATCATTATGGGTAAGATCTATGGGCTGTCTGACTCAAACTCAGGGATTCCAGTGTTATCAAAATAAGAAATCTTCATTTAAATTCTGAAAGTTATCATTGAAATATCGTATTTATTTATAAGATATTTTCTTGAGTAACATTGATTATGGATTGAAGGATAGGCCTATTTGAATTTATTGTTGTAGCATATTCTCTCCGAGATGAGCTTAAGGGGATATTATAAACGTTAAGGAAAGTGATATGATATTTGCTTGCCTTTATTTGGGCATAATTTGGCTGATCATTTGCACTTAGGATGCATAAACATTTGAATTGTTGACAATTGTTCTTGATCGGCAATGATCACAGGATTCCATATGCAGTTTAGAAGGAAAAAAGAACATGGAAACAAGTGTATTAAAATACATGCAACTAAAGCTGAAAGACCCATTCTTCGTACGGGTTACAAAAAAACAGATTGGCCTGATGATAAGAACGAAATTGAAGTTGTGAGATCACTTCGAAACCTTCCCAGTTGGCACAAAAACCACGTGAAAAGTACAAAGCAATGTTATATTAATACCCGAGATCGAAAATATGACTTCCACCCCTTTCTCCACAACCCTATCACATCAAACTTTCCCCAGTTGGTAAACAATCACGTGATCAGTACAAATTAATCTTATATTCTTATTGTGCAACTCGAGAATCCCGTAGAAGTACCGTTCAACAATATTTGCCCATATCCCCCACCCCCCACCCTTTTCCCCCATTTACACCCTTAGGGCTCGATATTGAAAAACATCTTTTCAATTTTGACAAAGAACATTCATGACAACTTTCGTGTTTCCAACTCAAGCTGTTTTGGGGATACGCCAACCCTTCAAAAAACACTTACGTCAAATTTCGTGTTCACTAAGGAGAGACTGCTGACGAGATTTCTAGTTTTTGCCATCAATTTTAGTTCTAGTTTATGCACAACAATATTTTCATTCCATTTGTTACTCTAACAATATTTATATAGTTTCCATTGTTGCCACCAGGTGCATATGGAGGGCGCTATTTCACGGATTCAGGGTGAGGGGGTGGTGTGTCGAGGCCTATATTTTCCGCAGGGTAGTAAAGAGTAATTACGCAAAATTTATTCAGATTAGTCAAAGCGTGTAATTTTGTATAGGGAATATACAAACAAACTTTGACTTTTATATATATGTATAGATAATGATATAAATATAGCATTTACGCTGTTTACAGTAGATAACGCTGAGGAAGCTGTACTCAACAATCGATCACTTACCATTACAATGCTTTGCTCTTATTTCGTTACGCCAATAAGAGATCAAACTTATAATGGTCTTGGGAAGCACCCTTGCTATCCTATGCTCCTCTCCCAAATATAGAAGCCTATCAGCTACATAAAATATAGTGTACCACATGCTGAAATTGGTTAAGAATATATGCGTCATTAAAGAGAAAGAAATAATCACACCATTGTTGATGTATGTTATGAAAGTGAAACTTTTAATTAAATTACTTAATGTCTATCAAAAGGGTCTTTCATTGGAGTCAGAATAGACAGCGCTTAGACCAGCAGTTTAAAATTTAGTGACGTCATAGCTGTTGTTTGAAAATAGCATTAAACTTACCTTATAATGTTTGGGTATACGTTATTAAAACAATTGACAGTAACAGTCATAAAACATAAAAAAGAAAACATTTTTTGTTTTTAAGAAAATTTATCATAAAAATATTTTTCTAGATTTGATCACATTAGTCATTTCATTTTTATTTTCAAATAAAAATAATCATAAAAATAAAAAAAAAGGTAAAAAATGAAAAGCTCGGAATAGCCAGTCCAACATAAATGTACACTTCTTTTTCCAGATTTTCAGTATGAAGAAGATTAAATCAAATTAATTTTAAGAATTAGTTTAGATTGTGGCTGAATATGTTAGAAAGAAAGTCATGCTACAGGAAATGCATTGACATATTAATAATAGCTGCAGCTGCGGTCCATGACACAAAGTAGGTGAGTCACAGGAAATTGACTTTAGTTCCTGCTTTTCTTATTGCTCAAGTTTGCAGTGTTTTTTCGTAAATGGAAATTCCCTGCTACGGTAACAAAGACTGTTCTCTGTTTTGATTTAAATAATTGAGTCAGAAGTGTCCAATTGACTTAGGTGCCATTAGGCTTATCTGCACATTCGTCTATGAGCCAATTATCAATTGAATTTCGCGATCCAATCAGACAGCCAAGTTCTTAATGGGCGATGACAATAAATAGCGTAATTCCGAAAAATGGTTTAACTCTGAAAAGTCATTAAGTACAAACAGGCTTTGGAAGATTTTGCAGGAAATGAAACGATTGAATTGTAGATGACAGGGAAACTAGGAGGAGGAAATCGGTTGAAAGTTTGCAGGCATACCTTGCTGTGAAGATAGGAAAAAATAAATAAATGAATAAATTGTTAAAGAAGATAAGATAAATTTAACTCTTAAAACATACACATACACAGGGTGTTTCAGAATTCCCTCCGGGATTTCGGAGGTCTGTAGTTCACAGACAAACTCTCGCCCATACGGACGAGAGCGTGGCAGTGAAAAGGTTACATAATTAAGTTTTCTTTTGTCACATGCCGTGGCTTAGTTTACCCGTTTCTTCATTAGGAGGCAGTAGTGTGGAAACATGGCGTTTTGAGGCAAACAGAAATCGTTTTGTGTTTTGCAACTCGCTAGAACCGAGTCAATTGTAAGTGTGCAACGTAGCTTTAGAACCAAGTATCATACAGAACCACTGGCGGACAAATAATAAGAGAGTGGTATAGGAAATTCGACGAAATGGGGTGTTTGTATGTCGCAAAACGAACAGGCAGGCAAAGGCCATCGCCTGTGACTTTGGACCGCGTACGAGAATTCTTTACCAGTAATCCTCAAAAATCGACACGTCACACAAGCCAAGAATTACAAATGTCTCACATGTCTATTTGGTGCATCCTATGCAAAAGACTTTCGTATAAATCACACTGGTTGCAGCTGCTTCAGATTCTCACTCCTGAAGATAACAATCTCCCTTAAATAATTCTGTTTGTAATTTCAAGAACGTCTACAGGAGGAGACAGATAAGGTTGTGTTCAGTGATGAGGCCTGCTTCCATCTTTCTATCGAAAATTTTGTGTGTGTTTAAATATTCTTTTTAATTTCTTGACGGGAAATGTCTCTTCAGTTCGTCGCAGAGGGCGAGCTTCTGCATCTAATGCTCGTGTGGCCCGCGCTTGTTAAAAATTAACATTGAAATTTAAATTTTAATCTATTTTGGCTAAAATTAATGAGGTTTTTTTTTTTCTTTGGCTCTTCTCACATTGCGTCACACACACAGAGGGGGTGATAAGACATATTTAACAACAATATGAATTTAGTCCCATGGTCTAATGGATAAGACGTCTGACTTCGGATCAGAAGGTTGCAGGTTCGATTCCTGTCGCAGACGTTTCATTGTAGAAATTACTTCTATACTCACAGGAAATTAAAATTATTTTCCAAACAATTTCTGCGTTAGACACAGACAGATCTGGAAAACTATATAAGAGATTAGTTTTTTTCCTCATCTTTATAATTATTAGTTCTCTCGGACACCGACCTACTATCAAACTGTTACCACCCCCACAGCTTCATCACTACTGAATGCATAATTATTTATGTTTAACATAAATAAATTAAGGTATCGGCCATGTAGGAGATAGGTTTTATTACTGGCAAAAGGATGGATTGTTGCGCTTGCGTAATGCATATAACCTCGATTTTGTTCCAAATAATTAATTTTAAAATATTAATTTCAATAAAAAAAGATTGACAGTTCGAAGTTTTAAGATATAGATAATCTACTCTATGCAAACGTAAGCTTTGAAATCAAACAGATAAACCAAATACGTCAAAGATTTCTTATTTTATTTATTTATTTACTTTTATTAAAAAAAAAAAGCAGTTAACGTAAAGGTCAGTCGTGTCGTTAGTGAAGTCAACAGTGCCGCATATATTATACTCTGGTACTAGCAATACTGTACTCTGGATCAGATATCAAGGGAGTCATGTACACAATACATGCCTTGTCAATATTTCTTGCTTTTGAAATAACTGATATCATTCAGTTTATCCGGGTCTGGAAATCCCGAGGAAGGCAAGTAAATCCGGTAATTACTTGTGAAGTTGGAAGACCACCTCATTATCGTTCTAGAAGTTTCCGGAAAGAAATATTGGATCTGCACAGGCTTTACGGCACAATATAAACAATCGTTTAATTTGAGATGGAAGAAATTAACGATATTATCTAATCAACTTCGAAGCCATTTATCAAAAAAATCAACTTATAAAAGATTCCACCTTTCTTATTGAAATAAGGCTGAGCTGTATCTTTGTTTGTGTTGACATTGCCCCCAAGGCTTATCTTCATTCGTTATCACTTTTTATGATACTTTGAACATTTAAAAGTAATATAGACTTTACGGTAAATATCATTCTACACCTATATAATGCTTCCTCTTCACTATGTAAATATTAAAAAAAAAAATCAAACAAACGAGACATCTTAAAGCACGTACAATCTATTTTTTTTTAATTTTTATTTTATTTTATTTTTATTATTTAAAGTTGTGATGAAAGCGAAAAGCCTATATTGATATTCCAATTCTAAATATTTGCTGAATATAAACAGGGCAGTTTTTTTTTTTTCTTTTTTTTTCATTATCTGAAAAACTTTACGTACGTTGACGAAATGGTATTAACTTTAATCCTACGAAACGACTGGCAAATTAATGGATTAGTTTAAACGGGATTAAAATTGATTGTTTAAACAATGAAACATTAATGAAAATCCTTTGGGTAGATTCGAATGTTTATGTATGCGAATTTTTGTCGCCTTTAAGATGTAATATTTTAAGACAAGTAGACTGTTTTCATAATGTTTGGGATTCAGTATTTGTTTCAAACAAATACTGAATTCCAAACATTACAGTCATGTGGTACGATGGCTCTTCTTTAGGCTAATTCTTGCTGTTTGAGTAGATACAGATTTCCTCTGAATTATTTAGGGCAGCATTCGGTCCCAAATTAGTGATCAGTGTTTGCGTCCATACATACATTTATATCTGTGGTCCATTTCTCACGCTGTGGCGAAGTTTTCCCGCCTTAATTGTCGTCATTTAACTATCGTCCAGACACCAGTCGTATCAGTTCCTGTGATCAACAGATAGACTAGACTGCCTGTTGCTCCACTGTTAATCACCAGAGTTCTTTAGTGCACCCTGAACATTAGTATAAGGGAATCTATCTAAACTGACTGACCTCATGACCAATTCTTACTCCATTTTAAGACTTGATTGCTACAGAGAGGGATTTTCTGTTCTTTATTTGCCGTAATAAAGTGAAATGATCTGGCAAGCAAAATTTCATTTAACAAGAAAGTATCATCATATACGAAAACTTGAAATCATGATATTTAAATAGTTCCCGCTTATTTATTTTTTAACCTACTTTCCTATAGAAGTGAGACTGCACTAATAACTTTTGAACCACTGAACTGCATCTTTGAGTTTTGTATTTTAAGATCTTTTCTAAGTGGGACTTATTTCGAGAAATCATCGCTAGATGGCGACAAAAATTCCCTTAGAAAAGCATTGGAATCTAAACAATGGATTTCTATTCTATTTCTATTAACATCTCATTGTTTTAAACAGTGAATAGTAAATCTTTTTAATTAATCCACTGAGCAACGTTTGATCCAACCACGAGTAATTCGATTTAGACAATTGAAGTAAATAAGGCGGATTTAAATCTTTACTTTTTTTTTTCTAGAAAAAAGAAAGCTGTTTGTATTTGTCAGGTTGATAGGATTGGTTTTTTTTCGTTCTTTGGCCGCTTTCACGATTCTAAGGAAAGTAGGCATTGAGTTCTTTCGAACTACTTGTTTACCACTTTATTTTATCAGGGTTTATGTCTTTTACTGAATTTGTAATGTGCTGATTTGCGAAAGATTCTGGAAAAATCCAATTAACATCTTAATTGGTTTCATTGAAAAAAGAAAAAGTAACTCAATCTCTGAAGTAAAAAAAAAAAAAAGGCTTTTATTCTCTGTATTACCTCCCTGCCTATAGAAAGAAAAGAAAAAAAAGCCATAATGGAGTATTATTAATCAGACCAACTACAGTAATTAATAGGTTCTGCTCATTATTTTATGTTTAAACCTATCAGTTTACTCTGATCATAGAATTTATGCACTAATACATAACAATACACTAACGTAAAAAAACAGCTAATTAAAATGTAATAAAAGAAAAAGAAAAACTTTACATTTTTTTTTGAGAAAGGAATATAAATGCATGCAGTAATCATGATAGAGGGTGAAATTCAAAGCAATTGTGGTTATGTAATAAGTTAGACTATACTTAATCATTGTATCGAATTTTAGTGAAATTAGTCGAACCGTTTTAGAGTGATACGCGTACAAAATAAAATCAGTAATGTCCAAGTTGAATAGATTGATTTTTACATGCTCAGTCAGTTATTAAATAATAGCAAAGATAATTAATATAATCTTCAACTATACGTTGTGGGGTCTGAACATCAGCGTCCAATTGAGACAATTGGCTGGTTGTGGCTGAGACCAAAATAGCTGTGCTCATATTTCACATTGGACCATAAATAAACGTCATGTGAAAGAAACCCGTTTTAGCGTCGTCTACTTTGATTTCGGGGGAGGGGGGTCTTCTTTTTGAAGGATGGGAGGATTTTTAAGTAAACTACGTACTAAATTTTAGTGAAATTAGTCCAACCGTTTTAGCGTGATGCGCATTCAAAGAGGCAAATGAACAAACAGAGAATAAATGTTCATGTGGATTAGTGAAACTCGTCATGCGCAATCAAAACTCAAGGATGGGGGTGTGGAATCAAAGATCAGGAAGAGAATTCCATGGTTCTTATATAGATGTATTTATGTAATGAAGATTATTAACATACAGGAAGTAACAATAATAATGTGACTAATACCACACAATACATATAAAAAAAAAAACGATTTAATAAAATTCCTTTGTTGGTCTTTTGTATCTGAGGAAGAGAGCCGTTTACTTCGGACATCTCGAAACATGCCATTTTATTAAATAGTTTTTTTTAATATGTAATCTGCGGTATTGTCATATTATTAATGTATTTATGTATTTTAGAATATTTGATAAAAGTATTACTAAATTGTCTTTATTCTGTTAACGTATTTCATTTTAGCTTTTATCTGCTTTATTAATTTACATAACCATTATTAATTGCTTAAGGCTTTTCTAATTGATTAGGAGAAATAGATCATTAAACAATTGAACATCGAGAGCGGAAATTGTATCAATAATCCTTTGCTTTTTTTCTTTCTTTTCTTTATATTCCTTTGTTTGTGTTGTTTTGCTTCTATTTTTTTTTTTTTTTTTTTCGTTTATTGAATTACTTCTTATTTGTCCAAACATCTGGACATAACATTTCAGAGAATAAATACCAAAAGACGCGCTTATGGCTGTGCAGGTCCGCGGGCATTTGTGAAAGCCTTTCTTTTTTGTTGTTGGGAGTTGCCTACGAGAGGACGCTTCAAACGCACCGCCCGTTCAACACACGGATGGCTTAACGGCAAAGCATCAGTTGTCAGGACCAATGCAGAGCTCACTCATTCACCAGTCGCAAGCGTTGATTATTGAATCTTCCGACTTCACAGTGTAGTGAAGACTAACTACCAAGACATATTGGTTTATTTATCTTACCTCTAAAATATCAAAACATTTTTTTTTTTCAGTACAGTTAAGTAAATTAGCTAACTATACGCTCAGCGTGGGGACAGAGTGGGGACTGAAAATGCATCGAAGTGACATTAATTTTGTCGACTGGCAGGGAAGGGTGGGAAACAAAATAATCTTATTCATATTTTAAGTTGGATTATAAACATCGTATCAAATTTTGAAGAAATCAGCCCGGCCGTTTTAACGTGGGATTTCGGAGGTTGTTGTTAAGGGATGGAAACCAAAGTAAATGGATCTATGGTTTAAGTTTGGACCCCTTAAGTAAACTCCATACCCAATTTTATGAAAATCCGTCGAACTGTTATAGAGTGATGCGCATACTGATGGACAGACACAGAAGAAAAATGTTCAAGTGAAATGGTGTGACTTCGCAGGCAATAATTCTGGAATAAGAAAATAGCAGATTATTTTATAAGGAAATCTCTTCAATCACGTCTTCACAGTAAAGGTCTCTCCAAACAGACGTCATTGCATAAAGGAAAAAGTAAAGGTTGAACGGTAAAATGTTTGTGAAATAAATGATTTTTAAAAAAAAGAGATTCCGTAACTACATCAAAAAAAGATGGGAGACTAATGGGATAGTTTTATTTGGGCTTCACAGAATTTTGCATTCCTCCGATGCGATGGCTCTAAATTAATAGTAATTGATGTTTTCATGGAAGGAAAACAATAATCTCCTTCTAGCAAAGCGACTTCTTAATTGATGGGAGCACTAATGTGTATCCATCTTCTCCAGTTACGATGTCCACATTGTTGAAGCGGACAACTTTATAACCGTTATCTAAATAATAGACTCAGAACCAAACCCACTCTGCGAAACTTCAGTCTGCTTTTTAAGTCTACTTTGGTCGGTTATTCAAGCCACTCAATCTATTTGTGTGTTTATGTCTTAGTAACTATTGAACCTCCGTATTGGTTTTCTTGAAACTTGGTATGCCTATTTGTGGACAAGAGACGATCAAGTTTTGTATTTGAAAATTTCTCCCGTTTACGACCCGTTTGAGAAATTTAGCTCTTGAAGATGATAAATATTAAAACTCAAACAGTGATGACAGTTAACATTTTTAGTAATCCACTAATTTGCGCACGCTTTGATATAATTAAAACTAAGTGTGAACCCCTTCTTATTTCATTTCGATTTGGCAGAATACTTCAATTGTTCTGTCTTCAACGGACTACAAATTAACAGACATATTTCAATTTTGTTATTATTATTATTTTTTTTTTTTTAGTCTTTTTTTTCCAATACTTATCAAATCAGTCAGTCTGTGTGCATTAACCTAATAATATCGAACTTCCGGATGAATCTTCTTGAAAATTTGTATTCATATTTAAGGACTAAGTAGGATCTAACTTTTGTAGTCTTTTCCGAATTGAAAAGCATTGGAATGTAGACCATGGGGGTTACTATTCTCTATCTCTCTTAATATACCATTGTCGTGGTTTGATCCAGCTGAAAGCAATCCGATTTATACAATTCAAGTAAATAACATAGATTTAATTCTTTTTTTTCCTTCAGAAAATGAAATGTACTGTTCTTATTCAGTAGATATTATAATTGCAATATAGGCTTTCCGTTTTTGAGTTTTCAGGACTAAAAAAAAAGTATATTAGGAAGTAACATGTTGACGAAAGTAGGTTCCTTTGAATTTTTTTTATTTATTTATTTATTTATTTATTTATTTATTTTTATCATCGTGTTTCTATAAATTTGTCTGGTGTTAATAAATGGATTTTTATTATTTTATTCACCCTTGTACAATATCTGATGCAAATAATATCGAAATCCCCAAGTGTGTGTACGCTTAGAAATAAATGACTTCAAGTCGATTTGATAACTCATTTGCACATGAAGAACAACGCTTTTGTCTAGACGACCTTCCAAGTCGACCGTTATCTTCCAGACGCTTCCGTAAATCTTCAGAAATCGTGTCAAAAGGGATGAAGGATAGGATATGTTGGATATGCACTGTAAGATGTCTGTCCAAAGTGTTCTTTGAAAAAAAAAACCCAAATGACCCAATCTCTATTCTGGTCTGATGATTCAAACCTAAGTTATTCGTGATTCACTTGTGGTGATATCTCTTCCTTATTCCAGGATTGACGTCATAGACCTTGAAGATCCTCTTTAACAAAAATATTTACATGTTTAAAGTTAGGCAATAAAGCAGTTTTTGTGTCTGCTTAATTATTACATAATCTTATACTTTTCTGAAGATTCAAGGGCATTCCTTAAGAATTTGTAATAAAATTTTTCGTTTGAAATCTTTCTATAAGTAGTGACTTCTTAAAACCTGGCAAAAGTGAATTTAGGAATTAATTGCAATTTTTTGTTTTACCCTTTAAGAAAATATTTACACTTTTCTTTAGAAACTTGGCCTCGGGCACTAAAATAAAATTGTAATAACAAACCTTTCGCTCTATTTGCGAACGTTAAGAAAACAAACACTAGAAGAAAGAAAGAGTATAGATTACATTTGAAAAACACAAGAAAACAAGAGCTTAGATTTACTTACTTCTTCAAGAAACATCAACATATAGTAAAAATGTTTGTTAACTCTTAAAATGTCAAGAACTAAACAAGCGTTAACTTCAGCCATTTTACTCATTTATAACTTCCAAATTTTCTTTACATACTTTTTCTTAATCCTTCTTATTTTAAAATGTAATAATGTTACTAATAAATGTATATGTTACTGATCAAATTTTAAAAATTATCTGATATTTCTTTAAACTGAGCTCGAGATCAAATTCGAGCCTGGAATCTCCATATGGAAGAGCCATTTTGTTCTTGAAACTGATACAAAACGGCGTCTATAAAAAATTCGAGTGACAAAACCTATCAAACAAATTTGTCGATAGTTATAGAAGATCGGTAAATGAAAATGGACGAATGTCTTAATAAGTATTAATTACAAAATACAAGTTATTAACCCTTATTATGCGAATGTCGATTTATACTCAGAATAGCAAGAACCAAAAGTCCATTTTATTTGTAGTTAGAGTTCACTTAGGACACGGCTTTCAAGTTGTCATTTATTAGAGCGGTATCTAGGGAGGCCGTGCTTAGGGAGATCGAACCCGTATAATGAATACATATTAAAAAAAAAAAAAAGCGTCCTTCCTTTCCATTTTTTTTTAAGCTTACCCTACAATGAAAGAAAAAAAAAACACACACACACACACAAACCAAACGCACCGCATTAATTGATTTATCAATGAACAGTCTTCGGTGTTTTCAAAATTTAAAAAGTAATTAGAATTTCAATAGTAGGAATTTAATCCTTCGAAAATAACTCAGCAATGTACTCCAAAAATAAGTAATTAATCAACTAAAAATTGGAACTACAAATTGTTTTTAATTGTTAATTTTCTCATACAAAAATAAATAAATAAATACATAAATAAATACAACAGAAGCTCAGTTATCGTAATCAGTGTGAAAATATATTTCTGTTATTAAATGATATAAATTTTCTCTGCTTTCCCATTGGAAATTTCTTTAAGAAAATGAAGGGCTTAGTGGAAAAAGGAGGTAACCCTCATCTTGCCCCAAAATTAGTTAGCTATGTATTATGTAAGCTCACACCATCTACTGTTAGTTCTGTGAAGGATCAAAGTGTGGGATAGCGTCATTTTTAAATTTAAAATGGAAATAGAAAAGGTCTTTCACAAGATTTATAAATGTTTAGTGGAATAAGGAGTTATTCCACATTTCTTTAAAACCCTCAATTCTGATTGGCCACTGTATTCCCAACCGGCCAATAAGCGAACAGCTTTCTTTTATAATTATTTCAAGATTGACATTGAAGTAATGTAGTGCCTACAGTGGACGAAAATGAAGAAATTCAGATAAGTAAAAGCAAAAAGAAAAAAAAAGAAATGGAAGGATAACGGCAGGAAGAAGACATAGTGTAAGAAGAAGTCCTTCTTACACTATGGGAAGAAGACACGTAACAGTGGACAGATTGACATTACATTGTTTAGAATGAGTTTAAAAGTAACTGTTGTCCTTTCTTCTTTAAAAGTTATAAAACGTTACATTTCGTAAGATTAGTGAAATTATCTAACAATATGAATAAACAAAATATGCCCAACGAATATCTAATTAACTTAAGATATTTATTTGTTTTAATGTTTAATATTTTGTGTGTTGATATATAGGAAATCTAACAAAACACTAAATATCTCAGAAACTTTTTTTTGAGCAATACCCCCAACGTTAAATTGTCGATAATAATATTGATGTTTGCTTTCTTTCTATTAGGTCATCGAAATAATGGAAATTAAAAATAACGGGTTACACTGATTACGTAATAGAAAGAAATCACGTGTCACTGTTGTTGTTAGCTATCTGATAATGACATCTGAGACGGGCTTGATAGTCCAAAGAGTTGGCGAAGAAGCGTGCAGGGTCATAGCCCCGTAGGTTTCTGAAGTTTCCCAGCTTCTGTCATTATTCTCTTTAATAAAGCGGAATCTGTTGTCGCCTCACGAGGGAAGACCAGCATCTGTCAGTGAAGCCATGTGGACGAAATCTGGTGAAGAGATAGGACAGCAGCTATCTCCTCCTCAGAACAAAGAAAAATAAAATTAGAAAAAAACGTTAAAAGGAAAATGTATTTTGAAATAGTATTAACTATTAATACCCACGATTTATCTTTCAATTGCGGGTATTAATTGTTGATATTATTTCATAATACTTTTTCTATATTCATTTTAACATAAATTAAAATTTGCATGCCTGCGTTAGCTTTTGTAGATACGGTTATTATGTGGATATAAAAATATTTAAGAATAAATTATAAATTCCCAAAATTGAGTTATGATTGGAATGCACTTGTTACTTGATGTATCATTAAAGTTATAATTTGACGAACTTCTATAAATTCAAGTTTGATTGACTGTAATAGCTTCCTTTGTATAAAAACTACATATCCTGGTTAAGATTATGTCTTTAAATAGGCTTAAAATTAAATATCGTTGCAACTACTGCTTTCGTAGAATCTTTCGTCATTTTAAAAAAGTGATATTTCATCATGCAAGAAATAGAATTATGATTCAATGAAAACTCCGCGGAACTACTGTATTTTGATATAATTGAACACCAATATTTATATAAAATGGTGCCTATAGAAATCCTGATGATGAAACTTCCAAAATAATTGCATTGCTCGCAATTTAACGATCGACATATGGAAGTGGATAACTATTAAAACGACGGTAATTTATTTATTTATTTATTTATTTATTTATTTATTTATTTATTTATTTATTTGAATGTCTTTTGTTTTTTAGTCGTCAGGATTTTTATCTTATTTAAAACGTCCCCATTAGCTCTAAATAATTAAGGTCTTTCACGCGATAAAAAATGATCACTGAGTTTACTAATAAATAAAAGTAATGCTATTTGGATAGATCAACAGACAAAGATTAAATTCTTATGTAAAGCTGCCCTTACAGTTGAACTACATTGGAAATGTTCAATTGCTCTTTTCAAACAATCGGAATGGCCAGAGCGGACTGAAAATTTTTTTGCTCTTTGTAGTTATATTTCGATGTCGAAGACGAACTTGGAGGCTTTTTTTTTTTTTAACTTTATTTCTGTTTGCCCGCTGTCATGTACGACAGGTCAGGACAGAAGTACTAGTGTCCTTCTTGTATTGCACGCATGCGTGTTACATAAAGAAGGACTACAAAAGAAATGAATCGTACAGTCTCTTCCTAAAAGCCATTAATAACTAAGAATAAATGAGATATTCCCATCGCATTATGCAATGCATTGGAGGTAATGTTTGTGTCAACTCGAAGGTATTGGTACCCCCCCCCCCCACCCTGCACCTCCGGGGAAAGGGCGGCTTCCCTGTGTATAACGGCCGCAATGCAGAGAAGAAGCAGTAAAAATAGGAATAAGTTACACTGCCTTCGTGCGATAATAAGAATTATATAAACTATCATTATTATTATTAATTTTAAACTAAATATGAATGGAACCCCATTTTCAAGTCCATACTATCAAGGTCATTTGCGAACTTCTGTTCGGCTGAACCTATATATATATATACTACAAGAAATCACGTCTTCAGATTCCACCGCTTACGAAAATTGACGGAATTTTAATAAATGACGATCGGTTTTGCGTAAATTGAAACAAGAAAGTTCAAAAGAACTGAAAACCTACTTACTTAAAAACGCTTTTTCTTATTATATATTTATTTTAAGTCGTGAAAACAAAAAGCCTACAAACGATATAAATTTACCGGCAAAACTCCGAATGGCGGTCCCAAATTATGAAAACCTCCGAACGGCGGTCCCAAATTATATAAACCTTTTTAATGACAAATAACAGTATGACTGTGAAGGATAACACATAGCCAGAGTTATTATACATCAAGAGTTATTATACATCAATAGTTTTCGCTCAACATATTTACAAAAAAAAAATTTGTATTGTCCG
Organism: Thereuonema tuberculata; assembly: GCA_023159025.1. Taxonomy (NCBI): domain Eukaryota; kingdom Metazoa; phylum Arthropoda; class Chilopoda; order Scutigeromorpha; family Scutigeridae; genus Thereuonema; species Thereuonema tuberculata. The sequence goes on from JAFIDM010004315.1 coordinate 67,654,607, forward strand.
AATATGTGTGACTTATCACTAAAGCGTTATTACTCTTGGTGCATGCGGTCTATCAGCCATGGCACGTTTAAAGTGATTTTTAAGCAACAATACACAATGTTTCATTAATAACAATAACGATGTCATTACACTTGACACAATGTTTCATTAATAACAAGACAAATGTTTCATTAATAATAACGTTGGGACCGCGTTCGGAGGTTATCATAATTTGGGACCGCCATCATAATTTGGGACCGTTCGGAGTTTTGCCAATTTACCGTTTTCTTGAAAGAATTGAATTCCGTCCACCATTACTTACTTAAATTGTGTAAATCGGATTAATTAATATGTTCAAGCCACGCGCAACGAAGATTTAGCTAAGATTTAGTATTTGCTTATTGAAGACAATGAGATATCAACAGAAATAGAAGAGAAATCCATTGTTTAGATTCGAATTCCTTTTTTTTTTTTTTTTTGCGGGAATTTTTGTCGCTTTCTTGTCAACGACGCACCTGGAAAAGACTTCATTATAAGAGTAAGACCGTCCCTATTCCTCGAATATGCATACCAAGTTTGAAGAAGATCCCTCTAGCAGTTCAAACATTATTAGGGCACATTCACCCATGGCTGATTTGATGAACCCACTTCCCTATTGGAAAGAAGGTTAAAACTGTTTGTTTTCCGCCACATTTCAGACTCTGGGCATTAATTCAAGTTAACGACATACGAAAGCACAATGGAACGATTCTAGGGTTTCTTTATTAACCAATAAATTGAAAATCTTCTCTGTAAACCCTTTTTCTCGGGAACCACATGAGATACAGGGGTAAATGGGGATCAAATTGAAAGTCCTGATGCGGAGGCGTGAATGAACATGTTGATTTTTGTTAAAAGTAATTTTAATAAAAAAAAAATCATAAAAAATGGACGCCTCTTGGATCCCTGTTATTGCTTCCTCCTACAACTGGAAAGTGGTAGAATCCGTTCACATTGAAGTAATTGCTGTAATTAAGTAATTTTTTTCACTTAAAATATGATTAAAAGATCTTATTTAATCTGACTTGTCACTTAATTATGATTAGGGGAACTACCAGTATATTTCCCACCATAGGCTTTCTACGGGTTCTACTTGTATTTTATAGGAGCGCCCCAGTAGTATTGTAGTTAATATATAAGCAACATTTCTTAATAACACTGGATACGACAAAATTCTTCTTTTGTGTGCTCGCATAATTATTGGATATTTATATTATGCATGGATTATTTTAATTATTTTCACGATGCATTTTACAGATATCAGCACTGTTATAGCACATTACAACTGACGTATACGTCAACAATGACGGGAGGACAATGTGACTGCTTTTAGTTGAGATAGAGTATTTTAAGTAGAAGTTTTTTCTGTGTTTAAATATTATTTTTAATTTCTTCATTCATGTCGAGAAACGTCTCTAACGACTCGTCAGTTCGTCGCTGAGGGCGATATTCTGCATCTAATGCTCGTCTGGCCTGCGCTTGTAGTAGGCTAAACAATATTGAACACTGAAATTTAAATATTAATCTAATAGGATAAAATTAATGATTTTTTTTTTCTCTGGCTCTTCTCTCATTGCGTCACACACAGAGGGAATGATAACAACAATAAATCGAATGTAGTCCCCGTGGCCTAATAAATAACTGACTTCGGATCAGAAGGTGTCGCGGACGTTTCATTGAAAAAATTATTTGTATTTTCACAGGAAATTAAAATTATTTTTTAAACGCAGAGGAAGTGAATTAGACACAGACAGATCTGAAAAACTATACGAGAGATGATTACTTTTATTATTATTATCTTTTTGTATTTTTGTTAAAAAATAAAATAAAATGGTACTTTTCCATTATCAGGACGCGATGCTGATATTCCTTCATTAGAAGA
>JAFIDM010004315.1:67656516-67707723 GCA_023159025.1 Thereuonema tuberculata
GTGCGGACGGAACCAGAACAAACCGAATGAAAAGAACAACTACATTAGGAAATTTGAGTCATTGTGCTGGAGCCACGTTGAACGCACCTAGTAAATACCAGAGCCGTCTTAAATTACTTAAAATATCTGGAATCATCACTTTAGGCTTAGGAGATCACTCGGTCTGTGCATTAGAATCGTTGCTTGTATCTTAATATATATTTTATCTTACTTTAATATACTTTATAATATGATCAATTATAATAATTACATAATCAAATATAATTTTATCTTTGAAGTCTTCCCAATGAGTCCTTGACGAGAAATTAGTGCTTTTGGAAGGCAACAAAAATTCCCGTAAAAAAATCTTTGGGCTCCAAACATTTCTATCCGGATTTCTATCCTACTTCTATTAATACTTCAATTGTTTTGAAACAATGAAATTTGCTCCCTTTTAGCTAATCCATTAATTAGCGCGCGGTTTAATATGGTTCAAGTCAATTCCATTTCGACAACTCCAGAAAGTAACCCGGATTTAATTTATTTTATTTTCATCAGGAAATGCAAAATTTGTTACTGTTTGCGATCAATAGATATTAAGAATTTGAAAATAAACATAGGGTTTTTTTTCGTTTTGTCGTCTTCACGACTGTAAACAAACAAACAAATAAATAAATACGTTTTATGAAATCACATTTTAAGGAAAATAGGCTTTTAAGTTCTTTGAGCTTAATGTGAAGTTCTCAACTGTTGGGGCCTATTTTACTGGATAATTTGTTCAAAGAAATTTACACCTCTGCTGATATAACAGGGTACCATAACCAACGCCCATGGAATAGTTGAGTCTCAGCTCGTCAGTCTCACCTTTATCTCCATCATCACGGGTTGGTTATTTTTTTCTGATCGAGGTAAATGCTTATCTGTCTGTTATCAGTCCGCCTCCGGATAGAGACAGTGTGAACCTACCTTTATTACGTGAATCTGCAACGGAATCTAACTGAAAAACATCAACACAGACTAATAGCCATGTAATCCTTAAATAAATAGCATTATTACTTACTTCTAACCGGTATTTAATATAAGGAGTATAGCTCTTTATAATAGTTATAAAGAGCTATAAAAAATATAAAAGCACTTAAAAATTACGAAGAATGCTAATCCAAGCACAATAATAATAATATAATAATAATTCCTTACAAAAATTCTTTTGGTAATTTCATATTTTAAGTTTTGTTACAGCGATTGTGTTTGCTGGTATTTCTCGTTATACCTGAATCCCTGCGAAGGGAGTAACGGCCTGCCTTCGCAATATGGTGTACAGGGGATAAAAGCGCATTGAAATTTCGATTTTTCAATTAGACAGAAATGCAGAAAAATATAGATCATGGGAAGAGGGACACGATTTACCACATCAAAAACTATCTACGCTATGAAGCTAATCTTCCATCATGAGTTTTTAATACGCTAACATTAAAATAACAATAAATAATAAAGAGCAATCGTTTGTTTAATTTTTTATTTTATTTCTTTCAATAAATTTAATCAAATCTAAACGTGATTTGATTTTTCTTTTCTTTTTTTCCTATTGATTTGTTTTTAGTAGAAAACCGCCATTGTTTCTCAGTTGAATTTGAGTCTCCTTATGTCATGAACTATTGGCTGAAATTCATCTCTTCCGGAGAAGCCGAATCCTCTGATGAAAGTAGAACGTTCCAGGGAGCCGCAGCATCCCTCTTGCCCTCCCTCCAGTGCTGGGAATAGGACTGGCCCGCCTTTCATTGCTCCCTTGGCTGCTTCCACCTGCGCAGGGCCGGAAGTGCGACTGCTTGTGTTGTTATTTTCTATAAAACATTGAACGCCGTTTTCAGTTCGATTTCGGGCGAAGAGTAGGTTAAAGAGCGACTCCTCTTTGCCCTTATCCCTTTCGCAATGGATACGTCCACAGTGTGAGAGGGTTTTCGTGGCAGGATATCGCCAGGTGAGAGCCCCTTCTTGTATTTGTTTCAATTGACTGCAACAACCCCTCCCACTCCTGCCAACACCCCTCCCTCCCCTCGTGTGGAAGTGGATCGACCTGCGTGTCTCTGAACACCTGAGCTGAGAAATAACATGAAGGGGTTGAAACATATCCAAAGACCAAAAGGCTTCTCAGAATTGCACGGCCAATTCTGCTTCGTCCATTAATGCCCACCACCCTCCATTCTGCGCAATTGATGTTTGACTAACGCCAGTGAATCGAATAACTCGCCAAATATCGACTGTTTCCATCATAAATAAACCATTGATATTTTTCCTTTTTCATTCCTTAAAGTGGCATCCTGCGCTTGAGCCTAATAATATCTGGAATCGAAAAATCCCACAATCCTATGATAATTGTACCACTTTTTTCAGCTCTTAAACAACCAGATCAGCTGGGTTTTTTTCAAATTTTGATATCCTATTCCTCGTTATTCGTTTACTTAGCCTTTCCTTTCCTTCTGTTTATTAAAATAAAAACAAACATAATTATTCGTATTTTCCCGTGATAAAATACGAAAAATACTTTCCCGTGATGGAAAGTAATTTTCTTGATGAAATTTTTATTGTTATTTAATTTTATCAGTTGAATCCAAAGGATTTTTAAACAATGCAAATTTATAATTTATGGCGTTTCATAAATCATTAAAATTTTATAACCTCAAATCCATAACATTTTGATATATGCTTACATTTTATTTTTAAGTGATGAAATTTATAAAAACAGGACACTAAAAGCTATTCCATTAACTGTATCTTACGAAATTTAGTCAGCTATGTTTTTTTTTTTTTTTTTTTGATAATATAAATTTACATTAATGAATAAATAAATTATTTATAAGTTGTTTTTTTTTCTTAAAAAGAGATATTCTACAGAAAAGTGAACAGGGACACAGCCCTTAAGTATAAATAATAATAATAATTAATCTCGCTTAATTTGAGTTTCCATTTTTAAGTAAAATCAATGTCAAAGTAATATTAAGGCTTATTTATAATCTTATTTCAATTTGTACCTTAAATTTTAATCACAGATAAATAAACATCACAGCCTTGTTTCCGATGTTGAAGAAGCAATAGTTCATTCATTGTTTTGAGGTTTCAAGGACCCAAAGAAAATGAAATAATCGAACTAATAAATAAATAACACGGGGATTTTCTTTTTCATTAGCGAATGGATTTTAGATAGGATCGTTTTAATTTAATTGTAATTCTTTTAATTTTTGCCGTCAGTTAAGTCATTTTCATGAACAAATTAACATCAAAATTATTGGACCAGAAAAATGTAAATTTGTAAAATTTATTAGAAACCTTAAGATACTCACTTCTGATTTATTAATTGTTAATGTTTTATTATCAGTTAGAATTGTCAGAATTGATTTTATATTAAATTCTATTTAAAAAGCATCCTTCATTGATTAACATGTTACATAAATAATGTTCTCTTAAATAATTCCATTGGCTATTCATAATTTCTTTTTTATGAAAATTATGCAGATCTTCTTACATAATATTTAGTCTGGTTACATAATGTTTTTCATCTCAAATATTCTGATGAGGAAGTCCTTTGAGGAGGTTTTTGATACAAATATTATATAAACAAGTAACTTATTTATTTATCATTGCTCAGTACATTTATAGAGAACACAGAAATCATTACATATTATAATTTATACAAAAAAAAAAATCTTCGAATTAAAAAATTCATATTATTCATTTATTAAAATCTTATTTGTAAAAACCCCTTTTCTTCCTCAAAAACTGTCGTATTTACAGATTGAAACTTGTTTTCTTATATGGAACAATTGAAGATTAATTACTGACTTATTAAAAAAATAACTGTTTGAAAAAAGAAATAGGATTAGACGTTATTTAATTACTACTTTCAATTCCTATTTTGTTTATTTTATTTATTTTGCAAACATTCATTTGTGCCAAAATTAAAGTTTTCATGTAATCTTTTTTTTTGTTAATCTATATATATAAAAATGAATGTATCTTTCTTTCTTTGTCTGTCCTTTATACACTCTTAGGCCCTTTGACCTATCTGGACCAAACTTTGCAGAATTACTCTTTAGGACCCTGTGCAAAAGATAGGCTACCTTAGAACCCGGACCCACCGCCCAAAAGGGGTTGAAAAGGGATAAAAGCCCTGAAAAATCCAATATCCACCTGGTGGTTAAAATAAGAACTACACAAATATTGTGTAAAGTGAAAAATTCGCTCTCCTATGGGGGGCAGGGACACCACACTTGGGTGGGAGGAAGCCAACACAAAGGCTGAAGTGTCCCACCCCGACCGACACCGGGACCTTATATTTAGGGCCCCTTCTCGGCCCCCAAGTCAATTGCAAATAAGGAAAAATTCGCTCTCCTATGGGGGGCAGGGGCACCCCACTTTGGTGGGGGGATGGCAACACATGGGCGTAAGTGTCCCACCCCCGATGGACACCGGGACCTTATATTTAGGGGCCCTTCTCGGGCCCCCCAAGTCAATTGCAAAAAAGGGAAAAATTCGCTCTCCTATGGGGGACAGGTCCACCACACTTGGGTGGGGATGGCGACACAAGGGCCTAAGTGTCCCACCCCCAATCGACACTGGGACCTTATATTTACGGCCCCTTCTCACGAGCCCTTTCTTTCTTTGAGTGGCATTGCAACGCATGCCAGGTATAGCTAGTTTTACATAAAAATTATTTTGTCTTAACAAACACATTATTTTGAATGGTTATTGATAATAATTAATTATCACAATAAGGAAAATAGTGAGGTTCTCTCTATACATTTAGCAATAATTTTTTTACCAAGGGGAAAATATGACATTCATCTCTCCATTCTCCGAATTGTCTTTTTTTCCCCCTCCTTTTTCTTGAATTTTTGACAATTATTTTATCTGCTGCTTATTAAAACCTTAGTTTAAATTAAGAACAGGAAAACAGACATACATAAGCGTGAACTTCAGTTAAAATTTTTGCAACTTTAAAAGAGTTGCAACAGATTTAAAATAAATATAATGAAAATACTGAAGGTTATTTAATCAAATTTTCAAAAATTTTTCAGTTTTTCAAGAGAATTTGTTAGATTATTATAATATTTACTTTCACTGCAGTGAACTTCGAAGTAAACTTTTTTTTTTGTATGTGACATAACAGAAATATTTATTCATTTACCTACAACAAGAAAAAAACTAGTTTTCTTTTTATACAGTTCTTAATAGATTTTAAACATTGGTGTATCTGATTATTATGGCACATATTCACTAGGACAATCTTCATATTGTATTTACTTTTCACTCAGTATTATTAAACGTTACTTAATAATGACTGCAAATAAATACAACCATCTTATAGTATAGGTAAGATATCTTGTTAAAAAATGAAATTGGAATAATTACAGTTAATACTAATACACAATCTTTTGTAACATTGGAAATCATTAATAAAGAATAAGATGAATACCACATGAACAATGAATGAAAAGGAAACATTTCTTTATAAGCAGTTTGTTTATTTATAAGTTGAAAGTTAGAAATGGATTATTTTATTCATCCAGTCTTTGGTGCTAATTTCTATATTCAGGAAGCTGAGACAGATAACTAGCAAACGCTTAAGGTTTATCTTATCTTCAAAAACTTATTATTAGCGAAAAGATTCATTTTTTTATTTTATTACCTTCTACTTATTTACTTTGAGATATTGTCTTATCAGCTCATCAATGTGGAAAACATATAAAATTATGGATTATTTTCTTTATGATTGCATTCTATTTACTGATTTCTTTTTATTATTAGTAGTAGTAGTTGCCTTCCTTCTAAAATTAAAAAAAACAAAATTCTCAGAAAATTTTAAACTAAATTCACATTTTTTTGTTTACTTTTTAATAACCTATCAATTATTTTAATTTTTTTACTCTTCTTCATTTCACCTTCAATTCATGAATTTTACTGAAATGAGGCCACACTTATTTGAGATTGAGAGAAGCAATTATGTGAAATGCAATTTAAACTGTCCCCTCTGGGGAAGAGATTTTTGAAACATTGGATTTCTAAATTATTAATGCACTCACGAGTATTTTTTGTAGACTCACGTAGATGTCATATAGATAGCATCGCTTCACTGAATAGATTTTCTGTTTCGTTTCATTCTGTGTTTTGTTACTCGTAAGGCTTCTTTTAATTTTCTTTTTCTTTTAATTCTTTCAAAACTTTACTATTAACAGGCAAATATACAATGAAGCAGAATTATCCTGGAAATAATATGCCAATAATAATATATCCATATCTATATGAGTAGCCTATTCCAATCTTCCGGATGTGTTTCCTTTTCCACCAAGACAAAGAATCCTTACTCCAAACTTTGACACATTTGAAAATGTAGTTGGAAACATGTTGCTGCTTTGACTACTATTTTAAACACCTAAAATCAATTCAAGAAAAAGAACTTAATTTGCAGCTGCTAATTTTATTTGTACAGAAATGTCTCTATGGATTCTTAACACACACATTTTCTTCTACGTTAGAAGTTCTTAGCTTGTCTTCCATTATGATAGTGCAAGACCTGCTTAATTATTTTTTTCAGAAATTGAAACCACCCAGAACACAGGCAAAGCAGAAAAGGCAATTAACTTTCCCCCCAAACATAAATCTCATTAGCTCTTCCTTTCAGGGTAATCCTGTTAGCTCTTTTTCACTTAGTTTGTAAATAAACCGTTTAGGTGTTACACGTTTGGAATTACAAACCAAAGAAAGATTGACACATGCTTTACAAACTATCAATGCAAGTTGTGAGTTTTGTTTACAAACTATTTCTTAATATTGTTACTAGGAAGTTAATTTGTATATTAATTACCTGAGATGTGGTAACATTGCTTACGTGAGTTTTGAAAGCTTTTGAACCATGTTTCTTTATTATCTTTTTTTTTAAAAAAAACTGCTTGACAAAGGTTAACAGAATTTCATCAAAATTTGTGAAATTTGAAATAGTTTTATAATTGAGAGACGTCCTTTTTAGTCCAGAATAATGAATTTTGAAAGATCAACTACTTTACTTCTAAATTAACGTTTTAATAACTACTTTATTAACATCTATTAATTCATAACCTCCAAATGACAATATTTCGTATGCCTAATCGGCCATTCTTTTTCAAGCCTTTTTTCTTTTAACATCACGGGAGGAGGGATACATACCTCTCCTTCCCAAAATCAAAACTTTACTTCATCAGACTACATATTACAGTTGGCCAAACCAGAGGATGACTTTGACCTTGAACGAGACCCATGATCTCTTAATCATTCCAGGACTAAGAGAGAGAAGATTAAAAATGGCGACTCTCCGACACAGAAAACCGTTGGAAGCAAAACAACAGAAGTTATTGCTAATGTTACTTCTTATTTCGAAAAGGCCTTATGACATGCATACTTATGGCACATCAGAGAAATTGTTTTAGATCCCAGTGCCATGAGTAAAAGATGAGACGTGAGTAAAAGAATCCCATCTTCGTCTTCGTGTTGTCGATCTCAGGGATGCAATTTCGTCAAAAAAACCAATTGGGAAAGGTAGGAGACAGATTTTGAGCGATTGAAACGAACGAATGAATAAAAATAAATTTTTGAAATTATATTTGATGAGAAATCAGAATAGTTCAAGAAAATAAATATCATCTTTTTTCCGTAAACTTCAAACTCCCTAAATGTTCACTTTCCCGCCATAAACACAGACATATACAATTGATTCAAATTCTACTATTGCGATATCTGGTGGCCACGGTCGTTCTCTGGTTTGGCGGACTGTAATTCACATTATTTTTACTTAAAGCATTTTTTATAATGCAAATTCAATAAAAAAGTGTCATTTTTCATGAAGTCATAATTTGATAACAAAAAGTTAAAATAAGCTTACAATTGTTTCTATTCTGTTTGATAATTACGCACTATCTCAAATTTGATGAATTGATCTAATTCAGTGTTTTGATATAGAATTGAGAAACAAACAAGTTTTTAATTAAACAGTTAATTAATATTATAACTATAAGACTATTATAAAACATAAACCTTATCAAAATTCAGGGTATTTCTTGAAATTTATTTTGTGAAAAAAAAAAAGAATTTTTAAACTTGAGAATATAACGAGCTTAGGTTTCTTCTTTTATTTGGCTTGAATTGTATTTATATCTTCAAATATATGTTAGCCCACTTTATAAAAACAAAATTTTCTTTTAAATTTAACTTTTCATTGGCAGTTCACTGATATAAGCATTTTAATTTTTTATTTTCTAGATTTGAGTTCTCCTATGGATAATATTCTACTATTAAGGTAGGTTTATTTCTTTTACTTCTTTTGAAGTAGTATATTCTTCAATGACTTCTAAGCAATTTCTTCCTTTTTATTCTCCATTTCCTGAATATTCACAATAACTAGTCGAGAAGTTTAGTTTTTTTTAAGGATAGGCAGATACAATTAGAACTGTAGATAATCATTCCTTACTCTACACTTGTTATATGTATTCATTAGGTCAAAATAAGTAAGTTTTGTCATTACTGATAAGAATAACTTATAACTATCCTTGATAATTCAGTGATTTGAAATCAAATAAATTAGTCATAATTACTTTAAATTAGTTATTAAGTTATAGTTCAGATATATTGATTGAGCTAAATTGCAGATGGAGCTGGCTTGGTTGTTTGTTCTTTCTTCTGTGTTGTCCTCTGCTAGTTTAGCAACTTCCATTTCTCCTGAATACTTTCTGGCTGTTTATGAAACAAGTTTTAGATCTTTTTTGTAGTGGGATGTAATTCAGAACAATATGTTGAAGAACCCCAATATTGCTGCTTACAGAATTGGATGAACATAGCCTTTTACATTGTAACAGGAACAACTTACCAAAATGAAATGCTGCCAATTTCTTTCTTTCTTTCTTTTTTTTTAACCAATCAGCAAATGTATATCTTTAATGCAAATAATAATGAGAGGAGCAGGCCTGTTTCCTTTGCTAGACCTGCAGGATCTGAGTTTGATATTCAATACTGACTTGTGTTTTTTTTCTTCTTTTTATCACTTTTTATTCTCCTTTGCCATAGGTAGATTGTCTTCTTGTGTCATACTTAAGACAACATTTCCTCAACAAGTAATATTAAAATAACTACTAATTGATTTGACCAATGCAAAGGTGGACTAGATTTTTTTTTCTTTTTTTAGCAGGCTGAAACAGTCTATCTCATTACTTTCAGCATTCTAGAGAAAGCTTTTAAAGCTGGCATATAGTTTAGCATTGTGTAAATATCAAATTCTGTAGATGAGATTGCTCGTTAAAATATTCATGTGTATTAAAAATGTAATAATAATTATTATTATTATTTATTACCTATAATTTTTTTTTACAACTGTATATATTGATTACAATTTTGACAGCCAGTTGTCTTAGGGGGGGATCCCGTTGAGAAGACAAAAAGGCATCAGCATTGAGGCAAACAAGAGATAAAAATAAAACATGAAATAAGAAAATAATAATAAAAAAATGAGGATTAAGAAAACTGGATTTTTTTTTATATAAGTTTTTTTCAAAACTCATTTTGAAGGAAAACAAAAACATCCATTTCTTTATATTTTGAGGAAATTATTTGTCGAAGAGATTATACAATATAAAATGATGCCACTTGCCTAGGTAGAAGAAAGAGAAAAGGAAAAAATGGAAGAGATAGGTGAAAGAGGGTAGATTACAACCAATTATTGGGTATTGTGAAAGCGAGATTATAATAAGGATTGAGTTGAGTAGTTAGGTGTTGTTTCAGCTTTCTTTTAAATTTGACAAGAGAAGAACAATCACAAATTCCCTTTGGAATTTAATTCCAAATTTGAGGAGCTGAATAAGCGACTGCTCTTCTTTGTTAGATCTTGTTTTTGTTAGTAGAAGAACAGGATTGAGTCTAGTTTTATAAGAATGATAATGGGGTTTAGTAACTGAAGGAAATAGTTTTTTGTTGATTGTTTTATAAGTGAAAATACGATCTGAAGCTTATAGATATGATTGAAAGGAATTATTTTATATTTTGCCCAGAGGGATTGAGTAGAGTACATATGAGGCTTTTATTGAGGAATCTTAGGAAATGCATTTGAACTTGAAATATCATATTTTCTTGAAATTTGGAAATGTGTTACCACAAATGATTACATCTTAACTTAAGTTTGTATGAATTAGTGACCAATATAGTTTCCTAATTAAGCCTAATTTTTGTGAGACTTTATGAGCAGTTTATCGTGCATGGAAATTCCATGGCTGGCCGATAAATGGTTAATCAAATTTTAGTAACAAAAACATATTTATGTAATTTTCCCTCATTTCATTTGAGGGAGTTGAGATACATATTAGCAAGAAGCGAGATAAATGAAATGAAATTTTATCAGTAAATGTGCCTCACGACTACTAAAAATGAAAATTTTGCTTTCATTAAGAGCTTCAAAAAACAAAAACAAAAAAACAAACAAACAAGAATGAAATGGGGAAAACATGATTTAAAGAGACAGATATCAGATTTTTAATATTTATCAACTTCAGTTGCTGTAATCATATTCCATGTTAAAATTTCACTGCTGATTTTATTTTGCTGAAAGAAATGAATAAAAAGGGAGGCTGCCAGTTCAATTGCAATCATTAAATTCAATAATTTATCAAGATTGTTTCTTTCGTTAGCCTTCAGACCTAGCCATAAATTCGCTATTTAAACTAGTTTACTTGTTTTTGTTAATAAAATTTGTAATCACAAATTAAGATATATATATATATATATATATATATATATATTGTAAATTAATTATTTATTGTTCCAGTTCACATTTCTGCTAATGCTGGAGAATTGACTTGTATTCTTTAAAATTAACTGTATCAGTTCATCATAATATCAAGATAACTTTTTTTTTCTTCAAGAGAACGGATTTTCCATTAGTTTAAAATTATTCCAGATTTGCTTAATGGCTGTAATTCTCTTCATTCATACTTTAAACAGCTTCAGTTTTAAACATAGTATTAGAATCTCTGGTTATTAGCATGCTTCTAATATAGATTTATTTCAATAATTACAGATTGTAATTTAACATTACAAACCTATGGGAACATTTTTGATTGTTAAACACTGTTTGAAATTTTACTGTCTGGAACACAGACAGGCTTACTTAATCTCTAAGCCAATACATAATACAGTGAACAAAAAATAAGAACAGTAATGCATATAAACAGACTCTCTTTCCTTAAAGTATCAAAGTAATAGATGATTAACATCATATTTCATTATTTGAAAAAAATCAATGTATAATTTGAATTTCAATGAAATTTCCTTTCTTAAATCTTCAGACTTTGTAAATACTCATATTAGCAATATCAGAAGTTGCTGTCAAGAATATCTCGAAACTTCGAGGGCTTACTTGGTTACATTAGTATGGTTTAAGATATTACTACCGTATAATCCTGAATACCACCCACACTTTTCTTACAGAAATATTGCTGCTTAAATTCGGGTGCGGGTCATATTTAAGCTTTTCGTATCGTGGTCTCATAATACATTGTTCCGAAGACGCGTCAGAAATTCAGGTGTGCGGGTCTTATTCAGTGGTGGGTGGCATATTTCTTTAATTTGATTTTTGAAAAATATATTTCATAGAAAAGCTTAACTTCTTTTAAAAGATGTAAAGAATATGTCAAATTTTAAAATCTTATCTGCACATTGGTGAGGGTTTAAATAATGTGCCTAAACAAATAAAGTTAGATATTGGAATAATAACTAAGGTGCTGTCATCATAAACCAATATCATGGTGTTGTATTGTGATCTTGATGCCATAATTGAATTGAAACAAAAAAATATAAATGTTCAGTACAGATTGTCACTTGTCCATAAATATGAATGCTATGTTTCAAGAAGATATGCTTTCTAGTTTAAAAGTTAGGAGAGGAGAGTGATACTTCATGAGCTTGTCTTTCATTTGCAAAGTGTGCTAAAATCAATAGGAAAAGGATGTGCATAAAAACATGTATCATCATTTATTCTTTCTTTCCTTCTCTCGGGGTCATTATTTTAATGTACACATACTCCATCATTTGATTGGTGAATTTGGGATATTTCAATCTCATTCTAACATTTTCACAATGGATAAACAATAAGCAGCGATTCAGTCTTCAGGGAAGTTCAAAGAAATTATTATTTATTTGTTGTAAAATATTTAAAAATGTATATTAGCATTTCTATAAATATATAAAAGATACAACTTGATTCATTTCCAAAATATTTATATATATAATTAGATTTTTTTAATCTTTTTTTTTTTTTTATGGATAAAAGATTTTAAATATCTCGTATTTTACAAAACTGTTTTAATTGCAAATGTACCTGTAGTAAAAGTGCATTTTTACTTAATAGTTGTTGCTTAAAATCAACTTTAACTCAGAGACTGACTGTTTCTTCTTTCCTATTTCCAGTTCTTATCACAAAAACCACTGACTTCTTAAATTCCATATGAATTTAAGTTACTACATCTTGAAATAGATAAAATATAAATATTCTTTATGGGCACTTATACTGTGATTAAATATTAACCAAAAACTAATATATTAGTAACTAGCCGGGTACCATCGCTTCGCTCCGGAACCCTTGCATATATAGCATAAAAAAAAAAAAAACTTTTTTTTTTTAGCAAATTAATATTAAGATCAGAAAATATATGAGTTCCCAGCCTGTTGTCGCCTTCTCCAGATGTATTGCAGGTTGGCGCCACATACCTATATATCGATAAGGCAACTTTAAAGCGAAAATATAAATCCTCTTTATTCCCTATCCTGTGGGAATTTCAAAAAATCCGGCCGTATTCCTTGTCTACATCATGAAGGGAACCTCTGTGCAACATTTCAGCTTTCTAGGTCCAAGGGTTTGGGCTGGGCATTGATGAGTGAGTCAGGACTTTTCTTTTTATATATTAGTAATTGCTTGGTTTGTATTTTATCAAAATAACTTTCTCTAGTTTTTTTTGGAAGCATCTGAAAGATAATAATCAAGTTTTATGAATATTTAATTTGTTTTGTTTTCTAACGCTTTCTAATGTTCATTTCTCTAATGTTTTCTTATCAGATAACATAAGAAATTCCTAAAAAGCTTAGGTTTGTTAATTATGTAATAGATTTGTAATATTCTGGTGTTACAGTTTTCATTCTAGCTTTTACAACCACTTATTTTAAATCTTCTAAAATAAATTCCTTAAATACGTGAACAAAGAAGCAGTGGAATAAAATGGTGATCAGATCTGAATTTATAATTAACAGTATTTACGATTTGTAATTTAAGAACCATAGTTTCTGTCTGCCATGTAGACCTTTTAAGATTGACTTGTATGTCAGTGGATAAAGTAGTTTCCTTTTTCAAAATTATATTTCTAATCTCAGTATTTTGCTTTAGTCGTTCAACATTTCAGAATCTGAAGCAGTAGGGAAACAAAATGATTTTTATGAGTTTGGAGTTGAAATTTGATCTGCAATGGTTCCTCACTGTCTTTACTCCATCTACATTTGAGTCTTGAATTTTCTTGTCGGTTATTTTTGCTTGAAAAGAATTGATCTTGTCTTCGCTTTTATCAGCTATTTACTAACTACAGACAGGAAAATTTTTATTATTATATACATCTTGACTTCAGTACTTTTCATAGAGCTTTTTATGTCTCTGATGAGGAAGGTTGCAGCAGTATTGGAATGGACTTATTAATGTAGTTTTTAATTTAATTTAAGCCAGACAGTTAAAGGTTTTTTTTCTTCTTCTTCTTTCATCGACAAAGGTCAACTTTGGACCACGATCTAGCCCGACCTGACAACGTCAAGGTGAGGCTAGGAAATTGAAGAAGGGGGGGAGAGGCAGATTCACATCTCAGCCAGAAATAACCCTAAGATTGTAAGTTCCAGGGAAGAAATGGATGAAACACAGAAGCAGAAAGAAACAGCCATGCCCATGTTGGGATTCGAACTCTGGTTCTGACACATCGACCACACGGCAGACCGCTGTCTAGACCGCTCGGCCATGGCGGAGCGGTGTTAAAGATTTTATTTAAAGCAGATATTCAAATAAGCTTCAATTAATTGAAGTTCTCTCTTTATCCAATCTTTATATCAAGGAAAACAATAAAATGAATTATTCTTCTTGAAAGGTTAGTATATTGAATCAAAATTGAAAGTAAGCAAATTTGATGTAAAAAAAAAAAAATTAAATAAATCATCATGTTAGTAACAAGTAGTGAGGAATCTGTAAGACAAAGAGTTTCTGGTACAAAATATTTTTTCAAATTATAAGAAGTGAAATTTATCAACATTTGTTGATAGCTGCAATTTCAACTAAAGATCAGTGAATGATATCTTGTCTTTAAGGAATGCAGGTGTAGACTCAAACACATATCCATGATTCCATTGGAATGGGAGGGAATTATGATGATTGTTAATTATATTCAGTCAAAAAAAAAAATCATGTCCTTTTTCAAAAGGGAGTTACAAAGTAATGAACTTTTCAAACCAAAACCCAGAGAAGATTTTTTTTTTTTCCATTTTCTGATGCAGTGGGGGAGGGAAGGGATGGGTTCAATCCCTACCAACATTTCTCTCTATATGCCAATGTACATTCTAACCATAATGACGTATTTCATTGAATAAATGCCATAATACTGAAAATGATAATCAAAAAATTAATTAAATTTGCACATGAAATAGTTTTTTTTTTTTTAATATATTTATTAAGAAAATAAGGCATAAAAACGCACACAAATTAAAGGTGCATTGAGCTATATTTTGATGTTTTTTTAGCTTAAGGGTCATTGTTTTGTCTACTTGTCCTTTGTATATGTTTCTTTTGGTTCCACTGAGCTATTGAGTACTGGGTGAACTCAACCGATGAGAGATAGGAATCTCGAAACAGCCCGTCTTGGGTTCCCGATACAAAATATCCAAAATTAGCTCAGTGAACCTTTAATTTGTGTGCATTTTCATGCCTTATTTTCTTATCATATTGTCATCTACGCATGTTAAACTTGTCAATTATATATTCATTTTCTTTTCCATTTTATAATGAAAATGCTCACAACAACTTTGTTTTGACAAGCATTGAAAGTTAGACTGAATACATCATTTATTATGATTTTTATTTTACAATTGAGCACAAAATATGTTGGCCTTTTTCTCCTTAGAAAAATTATCTAAAGTGATGCCAGCATAATAAGTTCCCAAGAAACAGGAAGTCTTTAATTATAATTGTAACCAAATGTATAAAACTGTTTATGGATTTTTTTTTCTTTGTTAGCTAATAATATACTTTAAATTGACCTTTGAGCAGTTAAAAAATAAACTTGTGAGATCAAAGAAAACTATTTTTTGTTTTGTTTCCTTTTAGAGAATTTGAATCAGTTTCTTTGTTGAATATGGAAATATTTTTCTCAGTTTCCAGGAAAAGAAATAATTTACAAAAAAAGAAAAAAGTATAAGGAAAGGAGACTTAGCATTACATCAAAACTCATAATATATTGTCCTTTTTAGCCTGAATAAAGTGTAAATTCTTTCTAGACCATACGGAAAAAATCCACCAATGTTTTATTTACTAAATCATCTTAGGAAAACTTCTCTCTTCCTGGCTTACGTCTTTTTGGAGGTCAAGCAAAAGACCTTCTTGTTATTTTTTGTAGTTCATAATTGATTTGATTTGTGGCTTTTATGCTTATCGCTTTGTTGAAATTATACTATTATAGCATTACTGATTTATTCATTAATTTAATTTGATTTAATTCGTTAATAAATTAATTTTCTATCATACTTTAATCTTTTAAAATAGTTCATGAGATCATTGTTCTCCATCACTTAGACAATTGAAGTTATACAAAATCATGAAGATGTAGTTAATACATTATGCCTATGATTAGATGTATTGCTTTTAACTTCTATCTTGCTTCTTCCTTAGTACTTATTATAAAAGATCACCATTGGTTTCAGACTAACAAGTGAATGATTAAAAATAATTTAGCAATTATTTTTCATTAATAAGCTATCGATATCTATTCACACACACAAACAGGCAATTTATAATCATTTTGAGTTCCAGCTTAATAAATTATGGTAATTCTGGGTGTAATCATTAGAAGATTAAACTTATTTTCCTGTTTTGCCTCTTGTGCCGTCTTTTGACCAAACCTACATATTGTAAATCTTCAGTAATTGTCATGTATATACAGCAGTCAATTGTTGCTGTGTTGTAATTGATACCACTGAAAACAATGTTTCACTTTTTAAAAATAGATACATTAAAGTTGTGTCATTGTTATGAAAGTTAATTTCCCTAGAAATTACTCTCCTTGTAAAATTTATTTCTTTGCTGTGAACAAATGAAATTGGCAGTGTGAGTATAAGTAAGGTGACCAGATGTCCCGATTTTGGCGGACAGTCCCGATTTTTAACAATTTGTCCCACATCCCGCGGCGTTTTAAAAAAGTCCCGATTTGTTTTTTTGGTTATTGAATTCCTTTTTTTTTTTTGGTTGACGAACTGGAGATTCTGTGTTTTTTTTTTTTTTGGTTGTTGAACTGCAGATTCCGTTTTTTTTTTCTCTCCGGTCTTTCCCCCCCCCCTTTTCCCCCAGGTCAATGGTGTCCCGCTTTGCCAATGTAAAAATCTGGTCACCTTAGTATAAGGTAAGTATATGAAACTAGTACCATAGAAAATAATAGGAACCTCTGAAATTTTAAAAAGGACATTAAACACATTAAAAAATAAAGAAGGAAATTCTTGTGCTGGCATTCTGCTGGCCTCAATGAATTTTCTGTATGCATTAAAAATAATAAAAAAATGCCTTAAAAAGTGCAATTTATTTTTTAATGTGAATTGATTGTCCTTTTTTAAATTTTGGAGGTTCCAGATTATTT
The DNA here is from genome assembly GCA_023159025.1 of Thereuonema tuberculata. Taxonomy (NCBI): domain Eukaryota; kingdom Metazoa; phylum Arthropoda; class Chilopoda; order Scutigeromorpha; family Scutigeridae; genus Thereuonema; species Thereuonema tuberculata. The sequence goes on from JAFIDM010004315.1 coordinate 67,673,427, forward strand.
TCTAAGATTCTTCCTACTGACTTGTGTATTGAGATCTCGCTGACTACTCCCAGCTGATCATCGTAGATAAAGCGTGAAACAGCTGTTTTAGGATGTAAACACTTGGTCTCATCCATTGTTGTTTAGAAATCATTCTGTCTTTTTATTGCTGAGTAGGGTGACGTCACAAACTGCCACAAGTTCTTTGGGCATCTTTCTAATATTCTTGGTTTTCTCTCTGTTCACTGAATTAACATTTTATGGTTCTCTACTGACAAGACATCTCCGATACAAAATAAAATAAGTAAATACAGGATTTGGAGAAATTTTGAAAGAAAAAAATGGAAGGGGAAAAAAGAAAAGAAAAGAAGCAATTTCTGCATCTGATAATTTGCAGAAATCTAAGATTTTAAATTAATGTAGTTCTATTTCACTATTAAATTTTAAAATTTCACAAGACACTACTTTATGAAGATTTCTCTCATATTTTATAAAAGTTGATATTATCTCTTGATAAACAATTTTGATTTTTTGTTTTGTATTTATTATTATTATTATTATTTTCTAGGTAGCCTAGTGAGTGTAGCTCATCTCAGATCATCTATTTAGTGAAGCTCTCATATGAAGGCCTCAATGTCCAGGTAAAAAAAACAAAAGAAATGCTCATAACTACTTTGTATTTTGCTTTTACAATTGCTTTAGGAGAATCTGAATTGATTATCTCTTGTTGTCCCACCTGTATGTAATAATATACCCTCAGCTTTCAGTTTCAAAATATAACAAACTCGTTTGATCAAACATAGGTGTGCTTTTCTTGCTAGAAATTTTACCTTAATTTTTTTTTTTTTTAAATACAGGATATCTTTTGCTTTTGGATATCTGTTGGTCCAAATATACCAAATATATATTTCCATAGTAAGCTCATCGGATAAAAAATTAGTCACCCTGGCGCGGATGCATGGAAGTTTTTATGAAACCGGTACAGATGGCGTAATAGACGGGTCGTGTGGTCAACTGAGTACAGACTGTTTCTGTGGGATCATAAAGCAGTAACGTTGAGTGAATAAGTTTCAGTATCGGAATTGTTGGGTAAATGATGCGTCATGGGTAAATGCAAGGATGTGACAGTGGCAAAAAGGGGCAATCGTGTTTGGCCGTGCCCATGACCACACAGGGAGTGAATTTGCTGAATTTGTTGGTGTTTCGAAGCGGACTGTCCAACGTATGTACAAGAAGTGGTGTAACACTCGTAGCCATGAAACATGACGTTAGAACTGTGGTTGGAAAAAGATCCTAAGCCACAGGGAGCGGAGACGTGTTTCACAGCTTGTAAATGCAAATCGCTTCCAAATCCGACAGAAATTGCTGCAGTCAGTGAATGCAGGTCCATCCCAACCTGTTTCCGAGAGAATATTGCGACGGGAACTGCATGCAATGAACATTTGGAGTCGGGTACCTTGCAAGAGACCATTGCTCACACAAGCACATAAAGTTGCACGTCTCCAATGGGCCAGAAATCACAGAACGTGGACAGTAGCTGACTGGAGGCGTGTTATGTGGTCCGACAAATAATGATTTTGCCTTTTTTTAAATGACGCACAGAGTCGAGTGTACCGACAGCCCAATGAAGCATTTCATCCGCAATGTGTGGAGAGTGTAGTTCAGGCCGGAGGTGGGTCTGTGATGTTTTGTGGGTGTTTTTCATACTATGACTTGGGACCATTCGTTGAGGTGACCTTTAATACGAACCAGCATGTTTATTTAAACACTAGACGGGTACTGTCGCTTCGCTCCAGAACCCTTGCATGTGTAGCATTAAAAAAAAACCTTTATTTATTTAGCAAATTAATATGGAGATCAGATAATACACGACTTCCCAGCTCGTTGCGGGCTTCTCCACTTAACTCGTTGTATTGCGCATTGGCACTCACACGGGGGGTTGCCACAAAACACTTTATTTTTGCATGTATCTTCCAAACACAGAAACGTTTGTTAATGACTGATATACCGTTCGATAGAACTTTCAAATACCAACATTTCCTCAATATAATGTTCTCTCCCAACTTTTATACTTTTCATTTAAATTGAGAAAAAGTCAAAATTTGATCTTTAAAAGGTGCCATCTTGGAAACCAAAAACTTTTTTCGAAAGATTTTTGTAGCATTTTGTTTGTCTTAAAAAGCTCTACATTTTATCCATTTACATGACCAATCTATCTCTTATAGTTTGGTCACAAAATTGGAAAAACGTAAAGAATTATGACAATGAAAGACAGAATAATGCTTTTATATAATATAATTCTCGATGATCGGATGTTGCCCTTCAGTTGACATCGTCATGATGAGTATGCTGAGTATGATGAGTATCTTCATGTTTCAAGATGACAACACCAGAGTTTACAGAGCTGCATGCATAAGTGACTGATGTGATGAACACTCACACACCTTATCACACATTGACTGGCCAGCTAAATCGCCTGATCTGAACCCCATTGAAGATCTGACTGACATTTTGGAACAGTAGGTGAAACGCCGAAATCAGCATCCCAGCAATTTTGTGGAATTACGTAATCTCATCCTAAGTGAGTGGTGTCAACTCGACGTGATATGCCTGCAGAACCTGGTGGACTCCCTTCCTAACCGAATCCAGGCTGTTAACAAGGTCAGAGGCAGAGTTACACGGTATTAACGTGATTTCTCCAGGGGGTGACCAATTTTTAGTCCGGTGAGCTTATAATTGATATTTTTATTCAACATTGAAGTAATAAATTCATTTAAAATAGCTTTTCAACAGCACTAGTCTTCAATGTTTTTGAAGCTGTCTTTTTGTTGCTGACTATGGTGATGTCACGAGTTCTATGTGCTTCTTTCTAATATCAGGCCATGTCTGTTCATTAGCAGTAGGTCTTTGTATGTTGGTGACTTGATTAGATGTGGTTTTTGAACTCCTCAAACTTCAGAAGATAATGATCTGGCCTTCTTCAAATATGTTTTTACATCCAGTTCAAAATGTTGCCTCAAAATATCCTTCATTATTATCGCATTGCTTAACAAAACATTGATTGAATATGGATTAATTCCTACTATTCCATAACTTAGCTATATAAGCTATATTTCCCATGCTTAATTTTTTTGTTCAGGATGCTTTACATTGAGCTATAGTCACCCTTTTACTGATTGTAATCGTTGTATTCCTCTGTTGCTTTGTTTTATGTAATACAGGAGAAGAGTACTGATGACATCTGTTGTCACTGTGGGCAGTGTAATGTAATGTCACTGTTTCAGGTGAAATTTTCTGATTGAATCTAATTATATGATCATAGAATTTAATATACTAAAGACAACATTGAATCCAGGCCCAACATGTGAAAGTTGCAGCCCAATATCAAGATTTTTTTTTTCCAATATTGGAAGTTAATATTTGCAATTTTTTTATTTGTGAATATCTTCCCTTGCTTGTCGGTCACAGTTTATCAGAAGCAGGTTACTGAATTGTACATGTCTATTAAACATACAATCAAAACTAAAGGTCAACAAGTGAAAAATAGATATGGAAATTATTGTATTTTTTTTTTCTATTGTTGAAAATTCATTTGCTAAGGGCATTCAGAAAGTTAATGCAACTTCATTTCTATTGAAATTTTTATTATAATGAATATAAAGTTGTTTGTGATGTCTTAAAGATATTTGGACGGGTAAATGTTTATCTGACTTTGGGAAATTGGAATACATCTAGTTATATTTCATGGGCCCAGTAGCCAAGGGGTAATGGTGCTTGGCTGCTGGTTAAAGGTGGCGGGTTCGATCCCTGGCTTTGGTGGAGGGTGGGGATTTCTCTACGCTCCATTCTAGGGGTCTTAGGGTCTATCCAGCCATCTGTAGAATAGATACAGGGTTTCTTTCCCAGAGGTTAAAGACAGGCGGTTGTCGGTTGACCACCCGACGTCAAATTAGTCCCGTTGGTCATGAAATGCCAGGAGCTTTACCTCCCATGATCTCAAGGGCCATACACACCTATAATGGAACACTTTAATTAGTTATATGTCATCTATTTCCTATGAATGGATTCCCTGCATCTCATAATTTGCAGTTTGTGATTAAATCTTCCAGAAATGATAAATATGTATCCTTGATTATGTTTGAGAACTTCCTGCATTAAATTATATAAAGTAAAAATTGACAAAGTTGAAATTACTGCTTGTATATTTTTCTCAAGATCATTCTTGCAGAAACAATGCTAATGATAGTTTTCATATAAAATCCCAAACAGCAGAATGCTTATTTTTTTTTAAGTTTTATAAATTTTACTTTTTTAATATTTTTACGTACAGTAATTAAATTTTATGTTCAATTTTAATTCCATTTTATTATATGCTTATTGTTCTTATCCTTTTTGATTTTTCAGGGTTTTTTTTTAAACAAAAGTTGAAACTAGTTAAAATGCTTGTGACATATTCAGTTAAATATTTATATGTTTGACATTTTGGAGATATTTTGTTTGATATCATCTACAAAGAGGTGTCTTGAAAAAATTCAAATGGGCTTTATTTTATATTGTTTCATAATTTCATTATATATGACTAGTGTTGTTGCTTTTCATGTTGCTATTGTATGTTAATGCTTTTCTTTGGTGTTTCTGTTTGTGGTGTTTGCTTAGATGACATGGTGATTTGGATGAGTGGTAGAAGGCGACGAAGACGCCATGCATGAGTCTATCAACTCCGACTCATTGGCTTCACCCCGCCATGTGCACTTACAGAATCATCCCCGTCTCACCTATGCACAGTCTCTGCCGGTGTCAGCTGTGGCCCCACGACCCAGGGCCAGACCCCGTTCTGCTCCTGATGTCGGGGAGAATGAAACTGATAAGGGTCAAACCCATAGACCACAGTATAGTCGATCACTGTCAGGACAGGTTAAGAAGTGAGTGTTGCTTATAAATACTAAACTGTTTGAAAAAATAATTGACTTGTGTAATTAAAATAGTGTTGTACAGTAGAAAAATTGGAAGGGAAATTTATCAGCATTATGCACTTTTTATATGTATAGATAACTCTTATTACAGGTTCATTAGAAAACACTCTTATTGGAAAGAGGATGTTTATCTCAAATTAAATAATGTAAAAACATTACTTTATTTGACTAAAAACACCATTCTGTTCAGTCATTCATTTTTAATGAATCTATAATGTATCAGAAGGTTTGCCTGAACAATTGTAGGACCCTTAATCTGGAACAGGTCTGAATGAATTTCTAATTACATTCCCTTTAGTTTGACAAATTGAACAGTTCTCATGTTATAAATGACATACAATAAGTTTCTTTTTTTTTAATTTGCTTTTGCAGATTGTTCATATATGATATCTTAAAATTTCACTATTCTTTGCAAGGGTTGGAAGTTTTTGAAAGATAAATAATATCAAAACAATATACGTAACAAACTCTTGACTTAATAAATCTCTGGATTCATTTCTTAATTTGCAGATTAAAGAACAAAAAAAAAAATACCCTAAAACTGTGACAGTTACAATTCAAAGCGTTAAGTTAAAAGAAAATTTGCATTAAAATTGAAATTGCAAATTTAAAATAATTCACTAAATAACTTCTTGATAAATTCAAACTAAATTTTGACACCCGAATCCATCAAACAATACCAATACCAACAAAATCAAAAGTTTTAACTATAGTTAGAAGGAACTAATGATGATTTGGTCAGAAAGTTAAATGAAAGTTAAATGAAAAATTAGAAATATTAAATAATTATCTGAGTGACTTTAGATTAATTTCCATGCTACTTAATTTCAAGTACATCATGAAGTTATTTAGTTCAAGTGAAAAATATGGAAGTATTTCCAACTTTAATATTTTTTTGTGTGATATACTGTTCTTTGGAAAAATAGCGAAATACACCTTTTTATTAGAAAGTAAATGAAAATAAAGCTATTGATGAAATACATAATGTTAAAGATATGTGATTTTTGATAAATAATTTAAATTTTAAATTAATTACATAGGCTGATATGTAATTAAGGCAATTGGGATATTTGATAGTCACTAACTAGTCTAATAGCTTTAAAACTGTGGAAGTATAAGACAAAAATTAAGAAAAATTGTTGTTCAGATGTATTTTGAAAAATAGTAAATACATATTTGTTAAAACCAATTTACCCTTCCATTTCATAATTCACATTTATAAAATATATATTTATATCATAAACAGTCACCATAGGTTTTGTAGAAACATTATTTTAAAGGAAGAGTATTTTTTAGTAGATGTGTTTTTGAATTCCACATATCTGTTTTATCCCATTAGAAACAGCTTGGTGGAACTTATTATGATGACGATGATGATGACACAATTTATTGAGGCATAATTCTAGTAGATTCCATTCTCACATCCTTTGCTTATTATCCGACCAGATGTTTAGATTCTAGTAAAAAAAAAAAGAAAACAGATGAGCTTTATGTTGACTTTTTCTCTCTCACTTAATGTCCTGGTTTGTCAGCAATTAAGTAATTAGCTTTTCCATCATTAACTTCTTAAACTTTAAAGTTGACTTAACTCCATCTGACTTTGGGTCTGGCTGTTTCTTTCCATCCTTTTATTATTGAAATATTTACTTTATTCTACATTTTCCCATTCATTGCAAATATGATCTTACATTAGCCAAAGTAATCTCTTTTGATTGCTATCAATTATTATTTGTTATATAAACATTTCAAATGAAGAGTTTCTAAGTGTGGACTCTTTGGTTTAATTTCTGACTTGGATATAATTAAAAAGCCCAACTTTAACTGCAATTGGTGTCAGTATTCTAAAACCCAAGAGCCAAAATGAGACGTTGCAGACTTATAGTGGGATGTTCTATGATGTTCGGACATGTAAAGGGTCACAAGTAAATGAAGCAAAGTTAGTGAACTATCTAAAAGCTGAAAAATGAATGCTTTACTAAATTATTATTTTTTTTTAATAATAATAATAATTCAAGAAAAATTAAATTAATTAAGGAAAAAATAAGTATTATTGTTTCAGAGATTGTCTCGAAAGATGATGAGTCAAGGTCTGAACTTTTCATTTTTTATTTTATTTGTTTTCTATCTCAACGATGTTTTCTATTTTTGATTAAATTTCTTTGATTTTTTATGAGATGTAGACTTTTGAATTGGAACAAAGAATAGAAGTGAATTACAAAATGAATATATAGCAGGCAGAACAAGTTTCTTCCTTTGACTATATACAGCTGTAGTCTACAAGTTTGAGGTAACTGCTATAAGTTCAAATGTAAAACCAAATATCCCATTCTCCAAAAGAGTGCTTCAAATGCTTTGTTACGAAAGTGTCCATTTTTTAAGGGAGCAGTGTGGGATTTTTTTTTTAATGTCTGGCAACTGTCTGTTATCTGTTCAGCTCTAAATTGTCCTGTTTCTCCCAAATGCATCAATAAAAAGAAAAGAAGAAATACATACAAATACATAATACGTAATCAAAATGTCAACAAAAAAAAAGAGATTAGCATTGTTGATGTATTTATTTAATTTTTTTTTTCTTATTTCCCAAATTAACTGTATGGTGATATCTTGATTTTCCCAAGTGGTGTTTCACTGCAAGAAAATAATAACAGTTATCAACAAGGGAATTATTAATTTTTCCGAGCTGCATGTTTGATCACTGCTCTTCTGTTTCACGCTAGTTCTCCCAGATGGAGCATCAGTGCAATTAAGAAGTCCTGAAACATCTTACAACAACAAGAACTGATTTTTTTTCTTGTTTCTAAATCCCACTTCAGATATCAGTGATCTTTTCATGCAATTAAGCAGAAAGCTAGATTTTATGGTGGAAATCTGCTGTTCTGTGAAAGCTAAACAAACCTATGAAGAATTAAAGAAAGAAAAAAAAAATAGCAACATCTCTGCAAAAGAAGAACAGACAGACAGACAGCACCTAATGTTTTTTAGTTAAAGCTTGTTTGAAACTGTGATAATGTACAGTGTCCATCTGTTTCCTTGAGACATTTTTTGCTATTGATATCTGTTTTGTGTGCTTACTTTTACTATTTTTATATTCGTTTTCTCCAGAATATATACATTTAAATACCTCATACATTCGATAAAATGCTGACTTTCTTCTTGTGAAAATTTGCTTTCCTTTGAAAATTGATAGTTAATTATTGATGAGGAATTGTGTGTTTGTTTTATTGTTATTTATTATAAGTTGTGTCTTTCAAAGTATATGGAGAACAACAGAATTCTATACAAAACGTTTAGCTTTTCTCTGACCAACATGATGCTTTTCATTAACTTGTAATGTGCATAAAAAGAAAATAATTTTTAATGATATTTGAATTCATTTCAGGCTGCAGAACTTTTTTCTAGAAAATCTGTATAAACAAATGAATTTTCGTTTTGTTAGATTGAGGATAATTTTTAAGTTCTCTGCTTTATTTTCTTCTTCTTTGAAGTTGTCATTTGATAATTCACAGAAATATTGAAGTAATTCAAAGTAATCCTCACTTATTAAGCTTTTTTTGTTTATTTTGAAATCACATCCTAACTTCCTTACGTGCTGTTACACTGAAGAAGTGGGAAATCAGAGCAATATTTTATTTTCATTTACGAAGAAACATCAGAGCCAGTGCAATGATACAGTAAAATAAAACAAAGAACGCACATAACTAAGCAAAAACACAAATTCTCAGAGCTATTTTTTGTTATTGTGCTGGGAATCGGAGACAGTACTGTTTCAAGGCTAATTGGCCTCTCATAAGTCCAATCCGTACAGCATATCTAGCTCAGAGAAATGGGACAATATACAAAACGGATAAACATATAAATCAATGACCCCTGAATTACTGAAACATCAAAACAAAAATCAATAAAAAGGGTTTACCCCTTTTTATTCTTGATTATTATTTGATTATGGTTATTTCCACTGATTGTAAATATTCAGAACTAAAATAATTGTAAACTAGGGATTATTGGAATTTTCTTAGTTCTTGATCCATTTAGGCTGTTTTAGTTCTTTCACGTAGAAGTGTTTACATTTCATGGCGAATGGTTAGAACTTCTGAAAAGAAGCACTATTGGGATTTCAGGCTTTTAAACTTGCAAGTGGATGTGATTTGATTGATTCATCCAGGATTGTAATATTAGAGATCTTGTGAAATAAGCCCAAACATAGGTAATGTTATGCAGCTTGAGAAGAAAGGAAGTTGAATGGAGGTTATAAGATAAATTACAGATTGAGGTTGAGACTTTGTCGCTCTGCAGCCTGACTGGACCAATATAAGCCAATTACAAAATACTCTTCTTTAAACCAAATCATCAACTAACCCATGGTGAACAAATATTTCAATTCCTTTGGAAGGGGGGAAAAAATGGGGGAAATGCTGGATCTCAGTTGGGGATCAATTTCAGAATCTGCTGTATCTTTCTTTTGATAGAATTTGGTAGAATATATATTGTGATAGAATTAAGTGTAGCATTGTAAAATATATATAGGTTTTAAATCAGTGATTTGCATTTGTTCTATGCATATGAAATTGCACCTGCTAGTATTTAAATTTCATCAAAATGGTTTTGAATCATTAAGAAAGCAGTTCAATAGACTCAAGGTAACTTTATATACTTACAGTGATGGATCTTCAGAGTTGGATTAGAAGTTTCCACTAATTGATCCTCAGTGGAAATAAAATCCTCCTTCAAAGACAGCAGGAGGGATCTATCCTACTAGGAGTTTTTCCTGGGGTTAAGGGTAGTCAGGTATTGGGTACATCTTTCCATCTCTTGGGGATTACATACATATAAAGAAATAATACTGTTTTGTATATTTTTAATTAAAATGAATTTGGATGAATTTAATTAAAATTAAATTGTCAGTTATTTAGAGATAATGTAATCTGATCCTTACTATTGCCAATAAATGCAGTACTACTTAAGGTGATGTTGGACTGGCAAATGAGCCTCACAAAAAATAGCTTTGTTCAAACTACGAGAATATAATGATATACAGTAATGTTTATTTATAAAAGTTGTAAGATTTAATATTTAAATTCATTTTAGTTCGGGTTTGTATTGGCTACTTAACATGAACCCTAAGCTCTGAATAACAGACAGGCAGTCGGTATTCAGTATTCCGAGAAATGATGGGATGGAGGGGCGATGGGCAGCTGGCCAACAGAAGCAGTATAGTGACGTTTCTAACTCCTAAAACATGCTTTTGACGGGAAAAACTGAGTTTGCCCCCCCCCCCCCCCAGGCCAAAATTGCCTAGATGTAGCCCTAAATAAATGTTAGAAAATAAAAGACAGGTAATTATTTCATCTATTGTTATCAAGAAATTTTTATATAAATGACAAACAGAACTTTGTTTAAATCTTTAATTATTCTTATTGAGCTTTTTAAGAAATATTCTTTTCATCCAAACTGCTACATCAAATTTGGTTATTCAACCAAACTTTTGATGTTTACGGAAAAATATACCATAATTCTTATTTAGGAAATCAAGGAATTTGAAAGGATTTGTGAATCTCCAAATAGCTTTCTCTACTATCACCTCTTACTAGTTCTGAAGAACTATTTTTGTTTGTTTGAAGAATAGTTCTCCTGCTTTCAATCTATTTTTTTCCCCCCAAATTACATTTCTTACGGTCAACAGAAAACAACTTCTAAATTTCAATATAAAATTAAATAATAAAAAAAAATAGGATTACTTTGTTGATGAAAAGTGTAAATAAAAGATTTAGATTTCTATAAATCCAAAGCATTATACAAGGTAATGAATTCCTGCAAATCCTTTGTAAAATAAAGAATACTGGTGTGATTTGAGGTAGAAATTTTAGTTCTTGGGGAGGAAACAGCTTACAAGAAATGACATCTTGAAGCAATTGTTCTGAAATCCCCAAATGATTAAAAATTTAAAAAATGACGAGAAAATGCATTGATAAAATTCCTTAGAAAACCAAACAGTTTCCTGGCTTCGGAATTATTAGTTAGTTGTTATTAGTTAAATGACTTAGTTTTTCTCAAATTAGGAAAAATGTTAAGTGAAATAAGTGTAGAAAAAAATAAGTGTAAGAATAAGGAAATGCAGCTTAAATTGAAATTGGTGATGGGAGTGTGCCTGCCATTATTTCCCCTCTTTTTCTTTTCTCTTTGTATTAAGGATATGCTTACCAAGTTATTGCGTGTATATTATTATTTAGAATTGTCCTTTGTCTTCAGTATGTGTGTTGAGTTTGTTAAAAGATTATTTATATGGAAATATCAGAGCCTTGTTGAAGGCAAAGTACAGTACATGGATGGGATCCTTTTAGTTTTAAGAATATATTCTTATAAATTGTTTGCGTGTTTTTAAAAAAAAAACATGCATTTATTTTCCTCAATCAAAAACTTATGTGTGTAATTGATTATTGTTTATTAGTTACATCAAAAAGAGTACTTTCACTTTCTTTGGGGTTGACAATGAGAACGAGGATGATAATTTCCAAAGATGGATGGAACGAAGGAAACGAATGGCGAGTAAAAGATACGGTCAACTAAAGGTCAGTGATTTGAATTAGTCAAAGGTTACATTTCAAATTGTTTCATTTTTTTTAGAGTATTTTAATTGTCATCTTCCTCTTTATTTTTTTATTACAAAATAAAAAGATAATTTTGTAATAAAATCTACAATTTAATTTATTTGCTACTTTCAGTTAATAGTGCTTCAAGTAAAGAAAAAAATATAAACTAACTCAGTGGTTCACAAACTTTTAACTATATTTGAAACTCTATTTGAAAGCAACATTTTTGGTTGGTTTTAGCAAAATTAAAACATCTTTGCTTCTTCAATATGTTTTTATTATAACATCTGGAACAGTCTATTTACAATTATCATTTTAATTATATTTTAATTTATTAATACTTTCAAAAAGATATTTTCTTTTTCTTTTCCATTCCATATATAAAAATTGATTATCTTATTTACATATATTTTACATCCTCTTTTAAAACTTCTTTTTTTGTTTTGTTAGGAGCAATACCAAGAGCCTATGTCTGCTGGGGAGGTGTTGGATATTCGACCAGAACCACAACTCGTGTCACCTGTGATCCATGATCCTGTGGCTCATCAGTGGCAGGAGAGTCAAAGAACCACCACCTACACAACAGGAGCAGCTCCTGGAACGTCACAGACATGGCACCGTCAAGTGTCATTTACTCCAGATATCACAGATGGATCAACACCCTCTACTACCACCAGTGCTAGTTTTCGGTGGCCAGTAAGGCCCCATCGACGTAAGGACTCCGTTGTGAAACTTACGTGGGATGGTTTATCTTTCCTTGCTAATGTAAGTTCACTATTAAGATACCAAAGGAATTTCAATGACTCTCTTATCAAGAAGAGCTCATAATAATATTTTTTTTTTTGCTTTGGAAAATGAAAATAGTTTGCATCCAAAAAGTTTTCCAATTTGTATTTTTTTACCATTTTGTATTTATATTGAAACATATAAGTTTTAATTTTGTAAACCATTTCCTCTATTTAAGGAAGAGTTAAGAATTTTTTTTTTAAATATATTTTTTAAAATATTAAGTAATCACATATACATTTTGTTATTTAAGTAATAAAAAAATAAAAAAAAAAGAAAGAAAGAAAGAAAAAAATGTCAAAATGAAAACCAAGGCTGTACAAGAATAAACAATAACGCATTTTGAGTTTATCATCAGAGGGAATCGGAAACTGCCATTTCATCCTTCTTGGGACTCATCAGCCCGATCCACCTCCAGATGATAAACCCAGAAAGGTGTGAACATAAGTGGAAGTCACCATCCAACCCGATAGTGACCTTCGAACCAAACAAACAACAATAAAATAAGTGCTCCAGTGCACTCGAAGAAAAAAACCTTTTATCTAATAATTGATAGGAATAAAGGCATTTAATTATAAAGAAAGCAACAACTGAAAAGGTATAATAACCTAAATAAATAAATTTAACGTGGAGAAAAAAAATATTAAAAACAAGTGAATATAATGTTGTGCTAAAGCATAAATTTAAGGGCGACCCATAATAACAAAATTTTAAAATAATAATGAAAAGAAGGAAGTACATTAAAATAAGGAAAAATAAAAAAAAAGTTAGGAAAAAAAATAAAAAGAATGTTAAGAAAACAAGAAAAGCAACAAAAAAAAATCCACTCGGACATAGGGGAAAAGATTAAGAGAAAAAGAAAAGAAAAAAAAAAACTAGATACACGGATTCGAACCGACAGCCACTAACACATCAGTCCGAGAACTTACTGATCATGCTACAGCTGACAACTGAAATAAGATGGCGACATTTCTGACATTTAAGCTAGTAGGGGAAATTCAATGAAAACAATACCAAATATCTCGAGCATGAGGAGCGTTGGTCCCTGAAAATATTCCATTCCTACAGCCTTTGGGCCTCTGAATACAATGGGGAAATCTGTTTGTCGATCCAACCTTCTGTTCAAGTTGTTAAAGGTGGATAGACTTGGACGGATGGACAGGACAAACTCAATAGCTACCGATTTTGGTCTCTATCACTATTGCTCCCAAATGGGTCGCTAAATGAGAATTAGGGCTGCACAAGAATAAACAATAATGCCTTTTGAGTTTATCATCAGAGGAAATCAGGAACGGCTGTTTCGTCCTTGGATTGGGCTGATGAATCCCAAAAAGGACGAAACGGCCATTCCCGATTCCCTTTGATGATAAACTCGAAAGGCGTTATTGTTTATTCTTGTTCAGCCTTGGTTTCATTTTTCATAATTTATTCTGCATGTTAAATTTATTTATAAAGGAAAAATGCTAATGAATCTTTTAAAACTTGAATTAGCATTGCGGTTGTTGATCTATTATCAACATAAGATGATATTTTATTGTTACTTGTAGAATTTCACCATTGCATTTCCCATGAAATTCTAGCCTAATTTGATGTATCACATGATCCCCATTCCTATTTAAAGTTTTTGAGTTGAATCTTGTTGGCCGCAATCTTGGGTTCAACTCAAAACTTTCAAATGGGAAAGGGGTCATGCAATACATCAATTAGGTTAGAATTTCATGAGTAACGCGATGGTGACCTTTTTTTCAGCCTAACTTTATATCGCCTGACAAATATTTGCCTGACAAGATAAACAAAAAAAAAAAATGCCAGCTGTTTAGGGCCTAAAAAAAAAGATTTGAAGGCTATCAAAAATTGAGAAGTAGGAAAAAATAAATCATTCAAAGATCTACTGAGAAGAAGGTAGACATTTTTCGGAGAAGCCTTTTTTTGTTTGTTTTGCTTTTGTATTTTTTAAAGATTTGGGAATATTGGAATTGAATGCTGACATATGCTGCTGATTCTTGACCCATAAACTCCTTATCTGTTGGTTTGATTTGTACTGAAATCAATAAGAATCTAAGCTTTATATTAAAATTTCAGCTCTCTGGGGTAAATGGATTTTGAGTTATCTTACTCATAGACAGACAATAGACAACTGAAAACTGCATTCTAAAACATTGTTGCTCTAAGCTTTTTTTCTACATGATGTATTACAAAGGATGTAATGTGATGTATTATCCCTTTATATTAAAGGGATGTATTACAAGCGTTAGACTAAACAAGACCCCAAACGTTTACAAATATTTTTAGCAGGTTCTTGAAAAAGATGTATAAAATCTTCATATATTAAGAAGCTGATAATAAACATAAGTTTTGAAGTAAAGTTTTGCCCTTATAATTAAAAGAAAATAACCTTTTTTCTTCTCTCAGAGTGTAGCAAGACGTCGTGGGAGGAGTCGCTCCCAGGGACGGATCCGTAGTCGTAGCTTTGCTCCATCTAGCATTGTTGATGACAGTGTCTTTGTGGAGGATAGTGTGGATGCATCAGCTGTGCCTGCTTCATCGGTAAGAGACTAAATCACTTATTAATTGATTTACTTTGTACAAAAAAATTATTTAATGTTTAATAATTAATGAAATAAATTTAAAATAGCTTGTCTTCAAGGTGTTTCTATCATTTGCCATTTTTTTTTCTTCTAAATGTTTATAGTATTTCGATTAAGAAATATATTTTATCACTTCTGTCCTGGTATATATTACTGCTATTGTGACTTAATGGCTCCAAGTTGGGTTTGAAAGTCTACCCTATTTAAGTTATAAATTAAAATATCACTTCCGTACTGCACATAAGCATACTAAATCTGTAGCTAATTTAAGTGGTTCTTTCTCCAATTCACTTAGTTCAGAACTTTATATTAAATTAATCTTTATTTCTAGGTTCCACCAGTTGTTGAATGTTCGGAGTCCCTTCCAGATGATGTATTTTTTGATAAGGCTCCCACATCAACAGCCAGTGCACCACATCGTTTCCCTTTATCATTGCAGATGTCGCCTCTTCCGACAGTTGGTGCACCACCCATCAGAGGGACCATAACAGTAGAAGGGTAAGTTGGAGGCTGTTGAAGGTGTTTCATTTTTTTTTTTTTAATAAAGAACATTTTTATTTTGTTAAATTTGTAAATTATTGAGAAACTAATGTGATATTGTACATAAACATTAAGCTTTTTCTCAATTTAAGTAGACTCATGAATGTATAAGCAAATTAGTCACAATTTGTCATTAAACAAAGAAAAAAAAATCAAGTAGAAGAAAAATTAATAATGCATTTGATGTGGTGCATGTTGGAAGCACAGTCTTATAATGTATAATAAGCATTATTACTGTTTCCATAATGTTTTCTTGTGCAGTTCATTAATAGTTGTTATTTCTTATCATTTATTTTTCTTATTAAAAAAAAAAGGGTTGAGAATTAGGTGTTTTACATTGATAGCTATTAGTAAATAGTATGTTATGATTGGAAGCTTCTAGAGTAGCTTGTGAACATAGCACTGTCGTTAAAAGTAAAACCCAGCATTTTATTATCTTTTTATCCTCCTGATAGTTATTTCTTGTTATTTTTTTAAGTTGAGAAATTCTTGATTTATGCCTTTTTATATAATTTGATGCTTTCAGTTTTAATTTCCTGATTGTTTCTGTATTTGTAACATGCATTTTGATGTAAGCAACTAAAAACTTGTTTTAAACGTGAATCGATATCTCATTCATTGAGGTTTATTTCTTTGAAAACTGAAATGTAAACAGGCTCAGTTCTGAATGTTTTTTTTTTTTTTAGAATAATGCATTGTTAATATATATGATCAGAGTTAATTGTGATGAGCATCTTTATTGCTTGCTTGAGATATTTTCCTCTTTAGAGTAGAGCATGGTTTCAGTTTGTGAGTAATTCATTTTTTAGTGTTGGTGAATCAGTCGGTGACTGAATATGACATCCATTCTAGTGATCCTAGGCAGTTTGCTTGGATTTCCATGCTTTTTACTCCTAAACAATGGTGATTTTTAAAAAAAAAAAAAAAAAAAAAAACGCTTTCACTTCTGTCTACTCCAGTGGTTCTTTCTCCTCTCTACTCTTATGCTTTTTACTCTTCTCTACTGTGATGATTAAAAAACAACAACTTTTAAATGCTTTTGAGGATAAATTATTGCAGGTTAATAACATCCCCTTATCATTAAACTGTTTAAGAAGGGCATTCATTTCAGCAGATGGATTTATATTATTTGTATCCAGATCATTGTAATCATTTCTTCTGCTCTTGATCTGTAGGACATCTGAAAAAAATAAAAAGGAAACTACGGAGGGTTGATAGCTATTTGTATTAACGAATTCAGTACGACATACTTCTAAGAGAGAATCCCCTTTTCCAGAAGACTGTGTTTTAAGGATATCAGGGAATATGGGACTACTCTTCCTTTGTCTGAGGACTTGACAGGGATGTGCTTGGAAAGGTATGATCTTGATCCCAGTTTCTAGCTCCATACATTCATAAAAGGCTAAGAATGTTCTTGCGGCACAGCTAGCAGCTTTATCCTGATGGATGTGGATAGACATTGCACAATTTCCACAGTTGGGATGATATAGATCGATCTTGTTTTGTTTTCTTGACAATAAGCAGCATTCATGGCTACCCTTCATATCTGCAGTTTCCTCTTATGGCAATATCCAATGATGACCACAAAGCCTTTTGGTAAACTCCTTGCATTGCTGGATGAAGTCTTAACTGCCCCTTCTCTGCCACCGTCCAGTACCTTATTACAGTCGCTGAGATAAATTCATGCTCATCCAAGGTTACCATAAAGTTCCATTTGTTGCCAGCAAGATACCTCTTGTAGAGTTTGCAACAGTTTGTTTTTCGCTCAACTTGATGGTGCTGTAGAAGGGCATATCCTTCTGCCTTGTGAATTTTCTTTAGTCCCAGACATTTTTGAATGACCTTAAAGAGATTCGACATCAGCTAGCCATGCACTTTGAGTCAGAGTATTTTGCTGGAGGCCCATGGGTCAAATCTGCACTAACACTGGCGATGTTACTTTAGGGCATTGTTGATTCTGGTTGGCGATTTCTTGTCCAGTAAGCCTTGACACTGCACACGATGTATGACCTTTGAAATACCATACTGAATGATAGGTCATTGTTGATTCTGGTTGGCGATTTCTTGTTCAGTAAGCCTTGACACTGCACACGATGTATGACCTTTGAAATACCATACTTACTGAATGATAGGTCATTCTTTCAACACTGCTTTGTTATCCCTGAATAACTAAACTTTATGTAGAAAAGGCTACAATACAGTCCTCCCGAAACCATTTAATTTAGGAACTATGCCATTGAAACTAACATTAAAATATCCGTTGGGATGTACAGAAATTCGGACACTTGGATAGCTGGCTCATTCATGTTCAATGAAACTGGTAGCGCACAATCAAATTCGTACATATTTTTTTTTTATTATTTCAGATTAATATATTTCTAATATTATCTCCATTCTTAAATTCCTATGTCATGAAATAATTTCATGTAATTCTTTGAAGAGTCTGCACAGGATTTCCAACCTAAGAACCCTATTCCAATGTATCCATAAATCTCCTCCCTTTTGCATTGGCTTAATTTTTAGTGTAGTTTTAGTGGTCCCACGTCTACACTGTGTGAAGCTTTGGTTAGTATCTCGACTAGCTTTTTAATATTCTAGAATTTCAAGTTTTTCAGTATTTGACGATACATTCTATGAATATTGTCTGTTTCTGATGAAATGGAGGAGTTCTGCTTTTCTTTGTTCATAAGCAGAAAATTGCCAGGTAATAACAAATATTAGATTTACTATCAGGCAAAGTGATGTGACTTTCTAAGATCACATTTGGATTTTTGTTTCCTTCTTTCCTATCATGATATTTAACTGAGGCTTCTGTTTCCCAAAGGGAATCAGAGAAAACTGTTGAAAGTTGTTGGGGAAAAAACAACTACAACAACTAAGTCTAGCTGATTTTGCAATAGAATGATCTATAAAAACTCCAAATTGTTTTATTATTAAGAGTTTTATTTGTTTTTCAGTCCTCCAGGTGGGTGGAGACAACTCTCTCCCCCTCATCCACCTCTTCGGGACCATGATCAGCCTGCTATTGGGCTGAGACGCATCTGGAATCGCCTTCTAAGTCGAGCCTTTGACAATTCTGATCGGCGGCAGTATGGCATGGGGTTAGTGGGACAGTTCACTCGTCGCAGTTTTAGAAGAGACCGGATAACATCAGATGTGAGAGATCAATTGGATGATATTGATGATCATAGGTAATTACAGTTTTTCAATAATACTCAAATAAATAAAAAAAATATTAATTCATTTAGAAATTAGAATGTTATTGTTATTGAAGTGTAGTGTTTATTCTCTATGAAACTTGCCTAGAATATTGGAAAACTACCATTGAGGTGAATATAGTCAAGATCCATTAATGTGGGTTTTGTAGAAAAACAAACAAAAAAACCCTGGTAGATCAAGAATTATATCCTCCAAAATTAATATCTGAAACCACTCTTGGTGCTAATGTTATAAACTAAAAAACAAAAATCTTGAATATCTGGACATAACTCAAAAGCTCGTGTCTGATGATGTTTAAAGAAAGAAAAAAAATTGAAAATTGAACTTGTCTCTGAGAGACAGTCACTTAGTAAGTTATGTTTCACTTCAGTTTGCAGCAAGATAGATCTGAAGTCTATTGTAACATTGTGTTGCAGATTGTTGTATGCATCAGATTTATCTTATATGATTAAACAACTGTGTATTTTAATTTACCTATTTAACTAAGTAAGACGGGTCTTTAATATTTGATATTGAATTATTGATATAATTCAATATAATATACAAATTATTGATATAATTTGTGAATTTGGAGAATTTCTGCATATTTGATTTTTGAGGTGACACAACTGTTTCAGTGATATTATCACTTTTTTTTTCTATTGCTTATACTTGAGATTCCAAAAAAGAACAGAAAAAAATTGTCTAAGAAATGTGTACTAATTATCCTGTGGCATGTAGTATAACAAGTATGGGCATACATGAGGTCAACGAGAGCCAAATTCTGGAATTTTCATATATATAAGAGCCACACCATAGTCACAATTTGTGTATTTAAATATACAAATTCAAATTTAATTGCATTTCTATACAAATTCTAATTGCTGTATAAAGTATAAAAAATACACATATAAGAAAATAGAAAGGAAAACTTGCAAAAATACAAGTATAATGGGGAAAGAAAATACCTATATTTTTATCAAGAGATATCAGGAGCCACACTTAACCCAACGAAGAGCCGCATGCGGCTCTCGGAGCCACATTTGCCCATATATGTAGTATAATGATTATTTGAACACTACACTCAGTCATTTTTAAACTGAAATCACTCTTTCCTAGAGCTTGGAAGATTTCTGAAACAGAAAAAAAAAAAAAAAAAGATTCATAATGAATGTGATACAACTATGCAGTGTATATTGTTTAAACTATGATAGAACTATGCATTGTTCTGTTTAAAAAAAAAATATTTATAATGTGTACAATGGTGCGTGAGTATAATCGCACACACACATATGTACTTTCCTGATGATAAAAATTAATTTAACATTGTAAATTTTAATTAGAGAGGTCACAGTTTCCATCATATATTCCATCATATATTGTAAATTTTACTGCGCATTCCTTCATCAGGGGTTGCAATTTTGGAAAAATTGAGTTGCTAGAATGCTATTGAAATCAACTTATATTGCAAAATTTATACATTTAGAAAATGAATGTTATCTGCAATATTGAAAACGACGAGAACGAAGCTGGTTTCTTTACCTTTGTGTTCGGTGTATACATGTATCAAGTTTAGCAAACTGCTTCATTAGATATCAAATTGAGAATTTTAATTTTAAATGAGAGTATGAGTGATACATTTCATCATCAAAGAATGACAGAAAGGAACTGAAGGACTAAACAATAAAACAAAACACAATCACAGTGAGGAAAGCGCATTGATTAGTGGTTTGTCATATAATCTGTTGTTCAGATGAACTGTTTAAGCACAGTATATAGAAAGTTTTAGCAAGGAGGCATGTTTAATGCCGTAGGAATGGACTTTGGCAGTGTGTGTTCATCGAACATGTGAAAAAAGATCTGCAGTTTATCCTATGTAGTTGGATATTGTGTGCAGGGGATCCAGTAACTAAATTGCTAATTTGCAGGGCTCTCGGAACACACAGAAGCATTCATCATTAAGAACACTGCACTCTCAAACAACTGTTAGACATAATCAAGAAATGGAACATATCCCTGAATTATAGATGTCAAGACTGTTCTGGCATAGCCTTGTGGTCAATGCTGGGCCTTCCATGAGGCTGATGTGTCGGAACCTGGGTTTGAATACCAGCATAGGCATAAATGTTTACTTTCTCCTTCTATGTTTCGTCTGCTTCTGCAGGTATACTGCGAGCAGCCTCCTACATCTTATCCTGAGCAATGATTCTTTGGCTGATGGCTCACAGTTCTTGCCCATTGTTGTGATTAAAAGGCAGAAATGTCAAGAGTCATCCATATAACATAAATAATAATAATACAATTGTCTAACCCCTTTCCCATCATAATAGACTCGCCTTCCACATCTTCCATGAAACTTTCCATAAAATCCACATTAAAGCTTATAACCTGATCGCTTATGGGCAGAATGCTCACCATTGAACTTCCATTCCCATGTACAGGTGCTTTATCTTTTTGTAGTAACCTATATGCTTACACTGTTGCTGGTGATGAAATGTTCTAACATTTTAAAATTGTCAGATTTAATTCATCTTCAGCTGTTGTTCTCTCCATTTATTGTTTCCTCAATGCATATTAAGCTGAGTCTTTTACCATATTTAAATTTTTTGTGTGCATACAACATTATATTGGAATTTTGTGCTTACAATATTACATGAAGTTTTACAGAGCGAGTTTCTAAATATCTCTATTTAGAAATTAGTTCTGACTTTGGCTGCAAATTCCTAAATTTGTTTTGATTATACCAGAATATGAAACCCTGCCTGATTTATTTAAAAGTTCAGAAATGAATTAAGTGTTCTATCCTAAAACTGCAAGTAATGTAAGAATATCTGTGGTTTATGTATATTTATAAATAGATATTTATTAAGTTGACAATATATGTAAGGAAGAGAGTGTTGATATTTAATTCCAGCATCTACTTTGTTTGTTTTAGATTAATGTGGCACATCAATAATAACATTAACAAAATAAGTAACTTTTTGGTATTCCAGCTGTAATAATATTCAATCTCCCTTAAGAATTCATTTGACAATATGTTGAAGGTGCTAGGGACCAAGGGTGATTGTGTGAATGTGAGGATTTTTTTATTTTTTTTTTTCAAACTTTCTGTTAGCCCAGTGTTTTAAAATACACTGTCGATTCAAAATAGCTTAAGTTTAGATTAATTGAAGTCTTTGATCATTCTGATGAAAATAAATACTGTACTTGTTAAGATTCTGCTCAGATTGTTATTGATACTATCAAAATAAATTTGTACAGAACCGACACTCATTTCAGTTTTAAAAGTAAATATCTAAAAATGTTTTCATTTTAAATAATGCTGTAAATATTAAAAAAATATTTTCAAACAATTCTTAGTATAACTGAAAAATTATAGCAATAAATCAGGTCAGTAAACTGAGTTGAGTTGTTTTAATTCCAATTTTGATATATCAGTATTAACTATGATTTCCTTACTATTAAGTTTTCTTTCTTATCTTCTTATCCCTTCTCACTACAGACCTTATTTTACATATTGGGTGACAACTGTTCAAATCCTTATCACCATCATATCTCTGGCTGTATATGGTTTTGGACCTGTAGGGTTTGAACAGACACAGAGGTCTAATTTGGTAAGTAAATCTATTTTCTTTAGGCATAACATAATTAGCAGGTCTTCGGGCCATGTACTTAGTCAGTTTGGTGTATTTTTTTAAATTTAAAATCATATTTCATAGTTCTAAATTGCTAAAAATATGAAGAATTCATTGGAAGGCCATCTTGTAGCTATACTGATTACTTGAAATTTGCCCATATTCTAAGTAACTTAAGTTGTATGTATACTTGTGTGCTGACTGAGTCAGTCTGAGGTGGAATTCAAAGATTTTAACCCACTTATTTCTCCAAGTGGGTCCTAGAATCCCCTCAGCCTTTGGTCAGCTAGTTAGTTAAAGCAGGCTAACAATGGTCTTGTCTTCCACTTCATTACTTGGCTGTAGATCATAGGAGCCTTTAAAATCTCACATTCCACTTGAGCTTTCGTGGCTGATTTGAGGGGACTTTTAACTTTTACCATATGATATATAACGTAGCCCCATGAAAAATGATGGATATACGAAGTTAGGGTTAAAGAAAAATGAACCCCTGAGTTAATTCTTCTAAGATCACTCTTTCCAAAGCATAATTTTTTATCAGTTATCCAATATTTTGTTCATCCTACGTTTTAAAAGTTTCATTTAGTGCTTTATTTATTTCTCCAAGGCCAGAGCAGTGCTGACAGATACTGTGGTTTAGATTATGTAGATATATACCTAATATTCTTTCTAGTTTTTGATATGTTCTCAGCATTTTAATTATTGCATCAGCCAATGAATAATGGCTGTTTGATTTTAAATGTTGACATATATTAGAATTAAATACTTTTTTTTTGTTATTTTATAAATCTGTTTCGTTTACATTCTTCCTTACATATTTTTTATCACTGGAGTTTGTTTCATAAATGATGACCAGTATTTCTTTAGTCAACAAATTCGTTTATAATGTAAATTTTATAATTATTTAATATTTGTTTTAAAATCTTAACTAGAATATCTTTATTAACATTTATTTGTCAATTGTTATCATTAATTGTTATATCAATAATTATTGGTAAATTTAATTCTTGAAACTGTTTTGTATTTTTGTTTTGTTGACTATTGCTAAAAAGGGAAAAAAAAAATATCAATATAATTGTACTTCTAGTTAATTCTTAATGAATTTCAATTAAAAAAACATTAAAATTATCTATAATAATAAATCTAGTCATGGCAGTTTCTATGAACAAATGATGTATTATATTGGAATTATTTTCTTTGTAAAAAAAAAATCAATAAATGAAAAGTAAAATAAAATTCTTGATGTAATTTAAAAATAAAAGTTATGGATTGTGTTGCAGTGTTAAAAATTCATTCATAAAATTAATATGCTAAAGTTCCATTAATTCCAAAGACAATTTTTTTAAAAATATAATAATAATATTAATTTATTATCCACTGTATCAATTCACAGTTGTAATAAATAAATAATGATCACTGCAAACGAGACTCTGGGGTATTTCCCACATCATAAAAGAGAGATAGACGAGGCCTTTCGTCTTCAGACCTGAAGACGATTCCTGAACAATAGGATGCGAAAGGCCTCATCTTTCTCTCTTTTATGATGTGGGAAATTCCCCCGAGTCTCGTTTGCAGTAACTTCGCCCACAGTCACATTAGGACTACATTCAAATAATATTCAATCGTACATTCTTACATCCTCATTTGTAGAATAGATTTTGAAGGTTTATTCATAACTTTTTTATCAAGGATTTGTAAAATTTAAATGCAAAAACCAAAGTGCAAATAAACAAACAAACAAAAAAAAAATTTGATTATAATCTAGTCGTTACATTAACTGCCGTGCATAATGCTATACTTTCTAAAAACCAAATTTTGGTATCAAATTTATCAAATTTTCTATCAAATTCGAATTTTGGTTTTCATATATATTTTTTAAGTAGGCTTTTAAATAGTTTTGAATAAACTTTGAAGTTATGTAAAAAAAAAAAAGGATTATTAAGCTTCTGAAGTTTTAATATTTATGAATTTATTATGGCTAGTACTTTTTCATTAATGTTCAATAGTTTTCTTGCTCTTGTCATTGGTCATTCATTGGATTGGAGTGGTAAAACAAGAGTATACAGGGAGTGGTAAAATAATTATTTGGCATGTTATGATATGATCACAAATGATCAGTGATCAGGCACATTGTTATGTTGCAGAATCAAAGAATTGTTTTGGAAGAGATGTGAAATGTTTTGTCTTATGGTTTCATGTAGACATTTCTGAATAGACACATAACTAATGTTGTTGTTAGACTGCCCCTTTGATATGTACTCACAATGTCAAACTACAACAATTAAACAAAACATAGAACAACCCTTTGCCTTTGCTTCAGTCACAGTGGTCGATTTTTGTTGCCTGATTCTCACCAGAAAAGCAGCCTGACCTTAGATTGTTGTTTTGTCTAAGGATCATGTAGGAAGTACCAAGTTTCCATTGCCTTTAACAAATTGGTTAGATCTGTCCTTTGTCTATCTGGGTAATCAGATCTCCTCAAGTCTCCTTGTATGTCTTGTGGTCATCCATGAGACAATGAGGCATAATTTTGGACAAACATCTCTTATCTGCAGATCTTGTTTAATGGTCATCAAAGCATGCTGAATGCAAGAAATCTTTTTCATGTCTTTCTGCCAGGTATGTACAGGGTCTGCTGGTGGTTTACCTGGATTGATGCTAGTATGGACTCAATCTTACCTACAGTTCTAACAGTAGGTCTACCTGGTCTCGCATCATCTGCAGTGATTGCTATCTTTCGAAAACTGTTTATGCTATTCAAATATTTTACTTCTACTCAAAACATTCAGTCTGTAGGCCCTTTGAATCTTCTTAAAGATTTCGGTTGATAAGATACCCAAATGTTGACAAAATTTGATTGAAGACTTGAACCTCAGATACTGATGTGATAGTTTAATAACATGAAAACTGCCACAACAATGCTATTCAGGATTGTATGAATACTTAAATCCATGTGTCAAACCATTAAGCTTGCACACAGCCTATGTGAGAAGTAGTCAATTACAGTCAAGGGGTGAGGTTGTACACCCATCATGATGAGATATTGTAAGGGGTATCCCAGAATTAAAAAAGAACAACTTTGTATTATTTTAAAATTTTTGCATTAACCAGAAGCAGAAATTTCAAAAGTGGGTAACAAGGAAATCATAAAAGTTATTAGATATTAGGCTTTCTATCTTTTAAGTTCTTATATTGCTTCAGCACTGGATATATAATTTAAACCATCTATCTTATCAATTACAGTATACAGTCATTTGTACAAAAACATTTGCCATTCTAAAATGGGATACAAATTCCAATTATAAAATAGAAACTAATTACTTGAAAATGAATTTGGACGTACACAGGTCCAAAATCTTGTGGTTTTTTTTTTGTTTTGTTTTTTTCAAACAAAAATTTTCAAAATATTTGAATTTTAGTAATTCAGTCATTAATTATAACTAGTAATTTTAAAATGTTTTTCTGTTGTATATGGTTTTTACCTATCATTAATTTTATAATTTTGTAATTCTTAGGTCTTAACTGTACAGTTAGCGTTACAGGAAGTTGATTATTTTGAACCACAGAGTTTTTGGATTGGACCAAGAGCTGTAAGTTCTAATTCTTTCATACAAAAAAAAAAAAAAAATGAAGAATACTTTATATAAAGTTTTAGAAGATTTACTGGAGAATGTTTTCTAATCTTGTGAGATTGTTTCTTTGATCTTGAAAAAATATGTAATTTTAAATAAGTGGCCACATCTTAGTATAAGAACAACTTTTTCTTTGAACCCTTAAATACATTAGTCCTCTACATTTAATTAACATAGTTTTCATCAGTTGCAATCTAAGCTTGATTGGTAATTAAAGTTTAAACCTAAAAATATTAAGTCAGGCATTCAAATCATTAGAAGTGCCCTCGTTTCATTATTAATGTATCAAAATGCTCCAACTTAACAACTAATCCTTCTTAACACACTAACTTTAACCAAACAAAACTTTTTAATTGCCAAGTCTCTAATATCTGACAGTTTTTTAGCTAATGGGTCTCAGTGGAAGCGTGGATAGTAACTGTCCTCGGATTCTTGAAGATTTGGAATTAGAAAGAACACATTTCAATTTCACTGAGAGACCCTGTAGTAAGAAATTTGTTTGATATAGAGGTTTAGCAATATTATCAGTGAGTATGTATGTATTCTTTAGAATTATAAAATGCTCAATTATGAAAACTTGGTTTTTCAATTTCCATGGACACATATGGGAAATGGTTTTGAAAGATTGGTGTCTATATTAAAAGTTTCTTTTGGGCTACATTGATTTTCAATTATAAGCATGCCATAGACTGTGTTTTGAAATAGAAATTATATACATGTTGAATAACCCAATCTAATCACATCCCTTTTTTTCTATTGTTTTTGTTTCAGGCTGATTTGGTTCATCTAGGTGCCAAATTTGCTCCTTGCATGCGAAGGGATAGCAATATTTTTGATGCCATTGAAAGGGACCGAAAGAAAGAGAAGGAGACTGCGTGCTGTATTAGAAATGACAATTCAGGCTGTGTTCAAGCAACACGTGATGAATGCTCTGTAAGCTTCTAATACTTCTTTGTGTACAAATGTGTTTAGTATTAAGTAAAATCGTAAACTACATTTAGCTGTTTCAGATATTTCTTTTTTATTCTAAATTTAAATGCTGTGAAAACATCACTTTCTAATTGTCCATACATTGTCCAAAATTATAATTTGAAAGGTATTTTTGACAAAATGTAGCAGTCACAAAATAGAATATAGATTTTTTTTTTATTAACTAAAGACATTTTATGAATTTCGGAGACCAAGGAACTCCAAAATGAGATGTCAGACTATATGAAATTAAATAGTTAATAGAAATGTGATTTTCTATTAATTCAGACATGTAACTCACACAATGATAATTCACTTTGATTACCAGATTTTTGAGGCAGGCAAAGAAATAACTTTATAAAACTTTACCTTCACTTCTGGAGGGTGTGGGATAATAGTAGATAAGCTCACTATTTCCTTGGAGCATCCTAAGCTTCTTTATTGGTTATTATAAAGTCTGGTGATCTTGATTGGCTAATCTATTTTGCCATTTCCTACATTTTTCAGATAGAGAGTGGATGATATTGATTGTCCTTTCAAATACTTCAACTGGTGTCTATTTGTACAGCATACTGCCATTCAAGCCAATTACGTGATTGTTATAAGAGTCTGTTTCACTCTCTGTCTTTCAGGGATAAATAGAGGCTCCTGTTCTCTTCAATTCTGTCTAGTTTCGGTTTGTAAACTGAATCTCAACTCAATAAGAACCAGAGGTGGACAAATGATCAAGGTGCTGTTAGAGCTTGCTACACCAGTTTAAACAAACTCCGATGATAGTAGAACATGTCTTTGAATATTTGCAAAATAAGACCATTCTCATTAAGCTGTCGTTATATGGGTTTCCTTCAACCAGTTCTTTGTGACTGAGAAGAACTCTGTGGATATTGACTGGCTATGAACTTTCTGTGGCAACTTGCTGTTAAGACAGGACATCACATGAAAAACTTTTTTTTTTTTTTTTTTTCTAAATCAGTCCTTATTAAATTTTTGATGAAACTTTGCAATCCAAACTTTAACTTGTATTCATTTCCAGACTCTCCATCATTCAAAATAAACTGTAGATACACATTATATTCATTTGAATTTGTTCATTAAAATTATTTGTGAACTTTTTGTTTTTGAAAAAAAAAAAAAATGCCTTTTGAGATTTTTGACAATGTGTAATGTTTCAAAAAAAAAATGATATATATATAAGCTTCTTATGTACACAGTATATCATTTATTTTGCTTTTATTATAAAATTTTATCTTAAACTTATTTTTTAATCTATTTTTAAAGAGTAAAATATGGTTTGAACTCACTTTGCATAGTTGCTCATCTACACTGAAATATTTTATTAATATTCACTCTAATTTTCCTTAATAGTGAATCAGCTGATATCTATTAAACATTTTCACTAGGAACTTCATATTTATAAAATCATAGATTTTCCTCATTGCAATTTATTATTTTTTTTATTTTTTAAGTCGTATTTAAAAAGAGACTGTAAATTGTCTTGCTGGATTGTTGTTACTGTTTCAGTTATTTTTTCCAGAGGGATTTAAATTCTACCACAAATCTAAATATTACATCTATATATATATACAGCTGAACACCATTATAATGTGATGATCCAAAGAATCACATTGGGATGTAAGTGGATCATGTTGGAAAATTCATGCTAGAAAAGCCATTTTCCTGGATTCAACTTATAACTGCTGTTAATTTCACATGCTTCTTGTTTTGCATGCAATAAGATTCAGTAATGAATCTGAAATATCACCATATGCTCACAAGAGTACGTTATAATAAACTGAGAATATCAACAGGTGTTCAGAAGAAATCCTCGTCTTTTTTTTATGTTTATTGGCCATAAACACATTTCAACTGAAGGAAATTGGCAGCCACATTTGCATTGCCTATAAGCTGACTGGTGTTGTAATGGATAGTGTTGTAATTTATATCAGTTTAGAAGGTCAATGGTTAGAAGCATAATCAGTTGCAGGATAGAAATTTAAAGTTGATTAATTAAGAATGAATATGGTAGGATTCAGGATGTAGTTTTGTAAAAGTAGTTTAGATGTTGAATGAATATGTAAATAATGATTATTTTTTAATATCCTGAACTGGGATTGGTATCACTGAAAATACTGATAAAGAAAGCTTTTAAATAGAAGGAAAGAATTTAAACTTAAAGGAGAAGAGGTTGTCAAGATGTTTTTGGGAGAAAAGTGGAGAATAATGTTAAAACAGGAAATTTAAATATCTTGGTTAATGTTTTACTGCCTTATGACTGCAACTGCAGACGAAACTAGTAGCGTTCCTTGTAATTTTAGTTTTAAACTGTAAGATTTGTGTGTAATATTTTCCCGATTTTTAAATATCTGGGTTGTATGTATCAAAGATATATTACTGAAGTTGAACTGGAAATAAAAGGCAGTTGCTTAGTTATTGAGCAAACTGAGAATTATGAGAAGTATGATTTAAGATACTACATCGTAACAGGGGTACATTGAACTTATGATTACTACAACATAATAGGTGTACTTTTTAACTAATTATACCAATAGTACATTAAATAGCAGTTGCTGTAAAGAATTAAAAAATAAATGGTTTTATTTGTTTCTAAATTTAAAACAATTAATGAAATATCTTTCATATGGATGGATATGAAAGTAAATACTGGAGAAAAGAGGAACAAAAAACTATAGACATTTGGTGCAGATAAATTAGGAGTGAGAAAGAGGGAGAATCTAGGGTTAAAAGAAATAAAAGGTAGAAGAGAATGGTGGAGTGTAAAGATAACAGTAGTTAAGAAAATTAGGAATTAATGTAAATTTGTAACAAGGAAGAAGGAATAGCAATATAAATAGCATTAAAATTTATATACTTTAGCTATCCAAACACATGTAAATCAACTTACAATTGCTATTTTTTTTAATTTTTTTTTTTACTTTAGTTAATAGAGGTTCTAATTTCACATTTTCTTGTATGAAAAAAAAAGTGACTTCAAAGTTTTGACTCTTGAACTGTTATATGATAAGTTATATTGAACTGAACTTAAAGTCTTTTAATGTTGTTTACATAAGAAATGTAGGAGGTATGTGGGTAGGGAGAGAGGAGATAACGGGGAAAGAAGTGAGTTTGTGTGATAGGAATCAGTTGGTAAACTATTGAGGAGATAAAACATTTTGCTTGTCATGACTAAATACGAAAGAAGAATCACAAAAGCTGAGACTTCATAAAAGATTTTTTTTTAACAAATTAAAACCAATATTCATTGTTTTCTGACTGATCATTCAATTTTTAAGAAATTTATTTTATCTTTTTTTTTTTTTTTTGCATGGTTTTATTAACAATGTAACAATGTTTTTACTTTCACACTGATTATTGGAATCATTTTAAACTTTAATAATAATTTAAATAAATTATTTTAAATAAAATTACCTCAGGAAATTTTGTTAATTTGTTTTAAAAAAATTCTGAAGAAACTATTAAAGAAAAGATTTCACAATACCAAAGACTTTGAGAATCAAGGTTGGAATTATTTGCCAGTGATGTAGATCTTAGACTAAATAAACAAAATCTGATTCGCTTAAAGCTGTAGTTCAAGCATTTTTTGATTTGCAAATCTCTTTCAACATTGCATTTGTATGTTAACTCTCCTCAACCCCCAAAAAATACAATCCATATTAGTTGGCTGCTAAATGTATTTTGGTGGTTTGTGAAATCCAAAAGAGTTTTCAAAAGTGTCTAGAGGATTTGTGGGAAAAATTCTGTAATGGCATAATTTTGGCTGTTGTGGATTGCATGGTTGGGGATTCACGATAAATAGAAAGGGTTTTGTGGAATCACTTATATAGATTTCTTTTAGCTACAGCATTGTAACTTCAGAAGTTTAGATAATGATAGACATTTGATATTGCTGTAATAATTAGTCTAAAGCAGCGTTTCCCAACTGGTGGGTCGTGACCCACTAGTGGGTTACAGGTGGGTCGCGACTTGATCCTAAAACTATCAAAAACCATCGATTAAACCATCAGAAAAGATCAGAAAAATCGAAATTCGATCATATATAAGAAAGGGATACGATACAAGTATGGTTTTATTCTATATTCTTCTATCCCTATATATTTGGAGGTATTCCGATAAGGAAAGGTGGGTCGCCAGCTGAAAAAGGTTGGGAACCGCTGATCTAAAGTGTTAAAGATATTTCCAAAAAACAAAAAAAGACCTTGGCTGGCCAGTTGGTCACAGTATAACAGAATCCAACCAGGCTTCACCCAGTGATCCTAATGCCCAGTCATCCCCTGCCAACTAAGGTTTATGGGGAATTTATTTTTCAGGGTGAAGCAGAATGCCATGCAGACACTATAGTTATGCAGGTTATGTGCAGATTAACAAATAAACAAATGTACTTGAGTTACAAAGCAAATATTTTGGAATAAATCCTACATACACATCGGAATTATATATTTGAAAGTTAGTACCACAGCTTAAATTAATTTTTTTTTTTTCATTTTATAATGAAAATCTAAAACAAACTTTACTTTGATATTCCAAATGGAAATTTATATCATAAAAGCTAAAAGAAAAAAGAAAAATATATGTCTTTATGTCAAAAATAAATAGTTTACGAAAAAAAAACATGTATGTTAAGAGATAGCTGGTGGCTGTTAATTTTAGCATTCCTTTACACATTGTTTGGAATAATGTTATCTTCACTTTGAATAACTGAAGAGACTTGGTATGCTAGGACAAGTTAAATAACCTTACCTTTTAAAATTAGAACAAATACTCAGAAATAGTTGCTAAGTAACAGCTGCTGATGTCAGTTTGAAGAGTAAATAAATTTCTGATCTAAACTGTCGGATGAAGGCAATGTAGTAAAATTTTCAAAATATAAAGTCAGTAACAAAAGTAAAGGTTTAGATAAATCATATTATTGATTATAGAATAATATTTATTTTTTAGAGATTTTTATTCATAACATAACATTATTCTTAAAGTA
This sequence comes from Thereuonema tuberculata, assembly GCA_023159025.1. Taxonomy (NCBI): domain Eukaryota; kingdom Metazoa; phylum Arthropoda; class Chilopoda; order Scutigeromorpha; family Scutigeridae; genus Thereuonema; species Thereuonema tuberculata. The sequence goes on from JAFIDM010004315.1 coordinate 67,705,304, forward strand.
TATTGATTTGCTTCCTCCTTTTATACATGAACATTTTATGTAAAGACAAATTTATTTGGGAAAAAAACATCATTATACTGTTTACTACTGTCAGTTGAATAGATTAAACTATTCAATTTACAGGAATTGGAATGATTGAAGTGAAAGCAATGAAGTTGTGTGTGTGAAGATGGTAATCAAATAATGATATGACTTAATGTGAAATGAGTTCATTTGGAAATTTTTCTAACATTTTATTTTTATGGTAATTAATAGTACCACTAATTATTTTGTTATAGTGATATTGATGGCTTAGTTAGACCTCACTATTATATGCAACATGTGTTTACGTTGATGGTAATACTTTTTTTGTTGATCTTTTCTGTGATACTTTGTTTTGACGATTATGGTGATCTGATGTATTTTTCTTTTTCATCTCACTTGACACGAGGATTGCTTGCGGGGGTAGGAGGATTTTACTTTAGATTTCAAATGTTTTGAAACAATCCAATTCTTTACTAAGGAGAAAGTGCACGTTTATTGGAGTAACAAACGCATGTAGCACTTAACTTTTCTGGCTTCTTTTAACTAACTATTATTATTAACTAAGCTTGTAAAGTGATAACATTAATGTTTGCTTTGAATAATGATTAGATTTCTTTTTTTTTGTATTAGTAAATAAGATTCCTAATTAAATAAAATTCTTTTTATAATTTACTATTAGTTTTCAAATTAATTATGCCTCTTAATGCATGCTTTTTTAAAAAAAAAAAGACATTTCATACTTTTTGTAGTTTAATGTTACTCTGTTTTTAGACCACTATATCCACGTGGCAGAAGTGGACGAATTATAAACGTGGACCAGGAGGCAGAATATCTGGTTCTGTTTGTGGTCAGGATCCTGAGTAAGTTTCAAAACAAGGGGTAGTTGATTTTGTAACTGTGAAACAGTCAATCAGGATACAGCTGCAATTTTTATTTGAAAATTAATGATTTAAAAAGAAAAACATCACTGTAGCCATTTATTTATACTGATTAATTTTAGTTATATTAAAGATTTTTCTTATGAACAGAAAGGATTAGCTTTATAAAATACAAAATTTAATATAAAACAATAGTAAAAGAAGAATTTACTTTTTTTTGCTATTATTATACCTGATTTGATAATTTATGATATGTATAAAAAAAATATACATATATTCATACTCTTAAGAAAAATAAATAAAATAAAAATGAATAAGTTTGAAAAAACTTATTTTTCTAATACGAAGAAGAAATTTTACTAAAGCATTATAACAGTGAATCCTATGTGGGGTGAATCATCAAAATTGAGCAAAAAAAAAAAGAGCAGTTATCTTATTTGATCAAATCGAGATAGCATAAAATAAGTAATGTTTGAGATTAAAAAGAGAGACAATTTTTTTTCCTATTTCCTTTTATATCTTACATTTAATGAACCGATCCCCTAAAATGATTTTTAATAAGGGATGCAAGAACAAAGTTTTAGAAAACCAAAGGGGTGCAATGTAGCAGTAGAAATTAACAGCCATTGTATTTGACATTTGTATAATAATAATAATACTGCTGAAAGATGTAGTAAGTCCCAAATAAAATTGTGGTTGGGATAATTAAAACAGACATTCACTCAGTGTGGGTACGTAAGTGTGTGTGATTGTCCATTTGGTTGTAGAGCTATGCAAATTTTTTCACAATTTCATCTAAAGCTGATTAGTTTACTTCTCAATAGACAGAGAATTGTCAGTTTAGAGGACAGTGGTCTAGGAAGTCATCCCTTGAGATAGATTTGTGTAAAAACACACAATGTCTTAATATGTTATAATGCTTTATTCAATAATTGAGAAATGCAGTGATTAAAACCTACAAAGTTTGGCAACAATTAAGTTACAATTAATTTTCTAAAATGATAATTATAAGATAATTAGAAACTGCTACAAAAGAACAAACTTAGTCTTTTATTAATGAGAAAACTTCTTTTAATCAGAAATTGATTTCAAAGACATCTTTATTTAAATTTTATAAGAAAACAGTTATATGTAATACACATTTTTTTTTTTGAAAATTAATTAAATAAATTGAATAATTTTTCTATATTTAATATAGTGAATAAAATTAAAAAATTATGATGCCATTATAAGTAAGAAGAATTGTTTTCTAAACTTGCTTTAAATTAGAGCATTCTGAATTCAGAGCAAAGTGATAGGTTTTCAAGCAAGTATATGTTTTTCAAGCACATGATGCTCATGCACTGTATAATATACTTTATGCACTTCTTTTCTTAAAACTATTGTGTACCCATTTGTTATATTTTATTTATTTCTCTTTTATTTTACAGTTTTTGCAGTGATCCTCCATCTATTTCACCATATGATTGGCCAGATGATATTACAAAATGGCCAGTAAGTTACACTTATTTAGCTAAA